>VZRE01009009.1:99825-177345 GCA_013396775.1 Cephalopterus ornatus | reverse complement strand
ATCGAAAGCTTTGGTGAGATCAACAAATAGGATATTAACAAATACAATATAATTACATATACATAAAATTACCAGGAATAGATACAATGAAATTCACTGCAGAATAAGGTCAGCACATATTTGTTTTCATTTTGATACTTTTTACATATTTACACAGATTGAATACAAATATATACACCTGTATGTATATAAATATATGCACACCCATAAAATATAATATGCACAGTCAGATGCACGTAGAGACATGGAATTTTTAAAAATGAATGTCAGTCATGTACTTAGTAATGTATAAAAAGTTCTCCTAGCTTTTAGCAAACGCCATGAATCTGAGGATAGAACTCAGCTACAATTTCCATAGCAAGCCCAGATTTTCTAGTAATAGAATTTTTTTAAATATCATCATACATTCTAAAAATACTTTCTCCTTCCCCTGCACATAAAATTCTTCAAAAGGTAGTACCTGAAATATTTACATTTATTTGAGAATGTTTTTAATACTCTACTCTGCACTGGTGTGGCCTCAGCTTGAATATTGTGCGCAGTTTTGGTAACCACAGTATAGGAAAGATATTAAGCTCTTAGAGACAATCCAAAGGAGGGCAATGAAGATGGTGAAGGGCCTTGAGGAGAAGCCGTATGAGGAGTGTCTGAGGTCACTTGGTCTGTTCAGTCTGGAGGAGACTGAGAGGAGACATCATTGCAGTCTGTAACTTCCTCGGGAGGGGAAGAGGGGAAGAGGGGGTGCAGGCACTGATACCTTCTCTCTGTGGACCAGTGATAGCATGTGAGGGAATAGCATAAAGCTCTGTCAGGGGAGGTTTAGGCTGGATATTAGAAAAAGAGTCTTCACCTGGAAGGTGGTTGGGCACTGGAACAGGCTCCCCAGTACCAAGTTTGACAGAGTGTAAGAAGTGCTTGGACAATTTTCTCAGGTACATGGTGTGACTCTTGGGGATGGTCCTGTGCAGGGCTCAGTGATCCATGTGGGTCCCTTTTAACAACATATATTCTGTGATTCTATGATTGTGTGAATTGTCACAAGGTCCCTATTACATATTCTCACTGCATTTCTACACTATAGCAAAAATAATTTTCTAAGACCATATACCCATCATTTCCACTAGATCACTTTTCTTTAAATTATTCACTCTGTATTAAACAACATTAGCTAAAAGTGTTTTGACGATGTACCCCAAGGAACAAACATCTCCAAAGTGAATATTAAAATATACAGCATGCATATGAAACTGTAGGAAGGAATTTTTGTCCTATTTTTACATGACAGCAAGCTACAGATTTTAACATGAAAATCAGAAGTGAAGCAGGATTGCATGCAGGCATTGGGCCAAAACTGAACTGTGAAAATTTAAACTCTTGTGTAGGCTGCAAGATTACTTTCTTGTCTTGATGGTGTGATTTTCAGACTTGATGTTTCTCCTCACTGTTTACACAATCTTTATTTCAAGGTAAAATACATTTATTAAGATAGCGGTTGCTCTAAAATTCTTTTAATTGTAAAGGATTGCTTGTATTAATAGAATACCATGTAGTGATATTGATTTGCTGAAAGTTCAGATTTGCCTTTGCCTTTTCACGATTTTGTCAAGTTTTGTTTTAACATTTGCTTCCCTTCAGTTCTCGGAGATACTTTTTCAGGTCAACTGTCAGTCACATGCAGGTCATCACCAGAAAACAAACAAAACTGCAAAAACGATGATTTTGCTAGAAACCTGAAAATCTATAAAATTTTCACAATATTAACTGGAAGTAATTACATCTTGCATTGTGAGATCTTTGCATAAAAATTGGTGTTCTGGTGACTATTTATGTACTTAACATCTAGAATTCCACTGAAGTTCATTATTAAGAAAGTGCAGTGATTAAGGGATGTGAGTATAAGCATAGGCTTGCATTCCTCATTTTTCCTTTCTATTATAATGATTAACTCTGCATTTGTTAGTCTTAAGTATAATCTTTCTCATTTAACTGCACATGTACATGTATATAGGTCAAAAGCTGTGCAATCAACCCAAAAGTTAACATCTTTTTTGAATATACTGCTTAAAAAAAAAAAATTAGCACAAAAGCATTATTTAAGTGTAGCATATATTTAATACAAGATCAGTAATTGCTAAAACAGTTAATTAGAAAAAAAAATCAATTGCATTCACTAGGATATTGTATAAACCAGTTGCATCATTTAATGTGTATGAAATAGAAGTAGAAACTGTTAGCAGAAATTACTGCTAATAAAGACATCACGTGCAGAATTCATTACAGTCTCACATGGATTTCCAGCAGGTAATGTCTATGGCCATGTAGATTTACTTCTTCTCTGACAGCAAGAGTACATAATTTGGCTTTGAAGTGATCTTTTGACTGTCTTGTACATCTCCAGATTTGAAGCTTGACCTGGCCTCCATCCCCCATCATCACTTCTTATGTCAGTCAGAATCCTGGTCTGCAGAAAAACTGTTTAAAAAAAAACTTATTTGTTTGGGTTCTTGGACATGACCTCATTAGGCATCAAACTGTTTCTTTTCTTTATTTTATTATTCATGAGTTTAATTGAAGCACAGTGGGGCAGTACTGTGTGCAAAGTAAAGATGTTTTTTCTGCATCTCAACGGCATGTACAAAGAGTTTCAAGGCAAATAGCAGAAACCTGTATTCATTCTTGCACAGCAGAATGTGAGTGCTCATGGCAGGTGCAGCCATTTTTCAATATATTATTGAAGAGAAACCCCCACAGGTAAAGAATATATTCCTAGCTAGCTTAGAGATCTTAGAGTGATAGGTGCTACAAAAGGTGTTACGATTGCTAAACTGAACAAGCCAGGACTCTTATAGAGAAAATAATTACCAAATGTTCATGAATAGTTATTTCCTATTACAGTGCCCAGTCGCAGTGTAGGCACTTAAGGCTATTCGTTGTTTATTGAACATCTTCAGAATAAAGGAACCTTCACTGAATGGTAGGCTTTTTCTGATTGCCTAGGAGGGCTTACTCTTTTCATTCTTGCAATCCATCTCAGCTGTTTTTTCAGAAACAAAAGGCTCAGTTGGAATTGGAACCACTCCCTACAGTGTCAGAAATTATAAGTGCAGAGTTGAGCCCATGTGCATAATACATTTAATCTATTTTCATAGTTCACACATCCTTCTGTTTGCTGATTCTCCACTTCACAAGCTGACTGATCATGGTCACATTTGCAAAGAGATTGAGGCATCAAAGGTAGTAACTTTGCATGATTTTCATAAAAATTTGCAACTGACAGTCCTCAAGAACACAAAATTAATGACTGCTGTATTTGTTGACAGTATGATTTCAAAATTGCAGGATAAATGTAATGGCCATCAATGCTGCTTGAGTGGCCTGCCAGATAATCAGCTGTGTATTGCCACAGCGCATGTTGCCACTTGCTTGGAAGGCAGTGAGGGCACAAGAAGGAACTGAGATCTTTGCAAGAAGACAGTGAATCAAAGAATATGCTCGTTGGAAAGAATCTCAGAGAAAGGGAGAGTTATAAAGAGTAAAGTAAAAGACTGGACCTACCATGATAAGGACACCCAAAGTACCTCAGAAGACAGTTCTGTACAACCTGGCTTCTTGACTGAAGCTGACTGCAAAACATTTTTCAAAAATTCTGAAGAAAATATTATTAATAAATTCCACAAGAAAGAGGAGAACTGTAACAACTTAATTTCATTTTCCCCTCTTAGGCACTGTGCAATGATATGCCCATGCTTCCAAAAACCATCAAGAAAAAACTATGGGAGGGTTTTCAACTTTCCATACAAATTTTGCTTTTTATTAGAGTTCTTGTGCTTTTTCCTTCTCCTTGAGATTGAAATTGCCTGAGATATACAGGTCTAGCAGAGCAATGCCTAAGTGATAACAGATTGGCTTATTAAGAAAAGGAGCAAAACACAAGGAGAGATAGACAATATCTTTCACTAAAAGTCTTCAGCAAATAAAACAACCAGCAAACCTGTTGCTGCAAGAGCAATCAACTACATCAGAGTCACAACTGTTTCATGACACGGAGTACCCAGTGAAGTCACAAATGGAAAGCATCGACCAGTCAACCAAAGAAAAATAAAATCAATGGAGTATGTTAAGATGATGAATACCACTAGGAAACGTTACAATTAAGTGAAATTCAACAAAGATATCCTGCCAAGAACCTCTACTTTGAAAAGGTCTGTTGTGGTGTAAAATTGAAAAATGATTGCAAAAAAATATCTTCAGACATTTTGAAACTTCAGTTTTAAAACTTTCTCGTGGATGAGGTTGTCAGTTTCCCCCACTTATGTTAATCAATTTAGCTTTCACTACACTGATGAAGTCAGCTGAAGAGACCCATGCCCACCCACTCCTGCACCCACTCTTGTATGCAAATACCCCACACTGTCAATGAAAGGATAAACAGGAGGGAAAAGAGTGATGGCTGCCTCTACCTTAATTATCTATAGATGTGGCAGGAGGAGGAGAGAGCAGTTCCCAAAAGACTCCTCTGGAATGTAACTGCTCTTCTGTGCCTGGTACGTGGTCTACGGCTCTCTATGAGGTGGATCTTTTCCGAGGATGGAATTTTTCAGCTATGCCTGATCTAATGTGATTTATAAGTTACGGCATGGCTCTAGTCCTGTTCACGTTCCATCAGGCTCCTCATAATGCAACTGAGGAGACCTCCCACTGCAATACTACAAAGTCACCAGCTGGTAGAGGTTGTTTTAGTTCAGACACAAGAGCATGGTACTTCTTGGGAACAGAAGGAGTTCCCATGAAGCGATACATGAGGAAATGTTCTTCCTAGACCCAGGAGTGTGAAGGTGTCTACAAGCAAATTCAGGTCAACTCCAAAATTAGTTTTATCTGCTTTGTAAGGATTGTTATATTACCTAAGATATTAGCTCAGAGAAAAGAGACTTGTCTTTAATAACTATTGTGCTAATAAAACACAATTAGTTGCGTTACTCTACAGATATGTTTGAATGACACCCCTGACCCCATCAAAATAAGCTCCAGCACACCCACAAAAGGCGACTTGCTCACAAAAGGTAATTTCATTATACACCTAATCATCTCTAGTATTTCATGCTTCTGGTATGAAGCAGCTGGAGGTCTTACATAACAAAAATAAGGGAAAGAAATGAAAATATTCCAATATGAAACAAAACAAGATTATCAAGATTTTTTTACCTATGATTACTGATACACTGTAGTTTTCAGACTGTCATCCATGATGGATACAGTTAATTTTTGCTATTTTGTATTTATATTGCATGTTGTCATTTCTATCATTAATCATAAACATAATTGTCATAGAGACAAAAATGTCTTTTCCCAGACATTTAATTCTAAAATATAATTATCCAGACTTCCTGCTGTTAATGGCATAGAATTCTAATTGCTTCAAAATGAAGCCATTATTCATAAACTTCAGGCTTGTAACACACATGTTTACAGTAGATGGAAATTAGTATGGAATCCATCACTGTGGAGGAGCTCTTATTTGCCACAGGCTTATTTAACTACTCTGTTTCTTAGTACTGCTTTTGTCCTATCCCATAAAGGAATGATAAAGTACTCAAGTCCCTGTTTACGCAGAAAGATATGAGCAGAAGTCCTCCTTCACTGACAATGGGCACTCAAATTTTCTTCCTGTAAATAAACTACAGCTGTGCCTTTCTGTTGCAGGAAGGCCCTTGAAGCTGGTAATGGCAGTAATTTAATTAGCAGCCACTAGATCTGAGTCAGATAATTCTCACAGTGCATTATGTACAATAAAAATGGAAAATATATATGGTAATACAAACTTAGATTGATGAGGTTGAAAGAGAAAAATGTTGAATTGAGTAATTTTCCAAAATTTTCAAAAATAAATTGTAAAAGAAGTGTGTTGCATACATGGTTTATTTTCATAAAACAGTGCTCAAATTTGGAAAGCAAATACAATCATTAGCATGTGAAAATTATATTTTATTGCTCTAGGCAACCTCTCTTTATCACATTCATAATTCTTGAAATCTTATTATTCTTTTCTAAGGCTGTCCAAAAGAAGGTTACCTGTGACAGAACTCAGTTCAGAAAAAAAGAAATTAGCATTGGTTAAAGAAATGTAAAGCAAAAAGAAAACAAAACATAAAGCAGTTTCAAGGAACATATATGAAAAGACGATAAGACCAGGAAGCTTCTTTTTTGGTTTTGAAGACTGAGATTTTGTTCTAGTTCCTGGAAAATCCTACTGACATATCTTAGACTCACTTGTTTTCCTTGGTCTTAATATACAGCAAAGATTTAAAAAATATGTGTTATTCCATCTGCATACACCATTTCTTTATTAAGCATTTGTTTATAGAAGAAAACACTTAGGGAGGAAAGCACCAAGAAGAAGATACAGATGAATGGATTATTAAAAAAAAAAAAAGAAAGAAAACATGGAAGAGAATTCAATTTTGGAAAAAGTCAAGTTTCAAAGGAACTTGTAAAACAGAAGAACAGGGAAGTTTGCAGTTCTCTACTCTGTGTTTTGGAACCTAAGCTTCACACTAAAAATATTTTCTGAGAAAGCAGACTATTGTAACTAATTGCAAATATGTTCATAAATTTAGTTTTATACTACTGTAAAGATGTTAAATAATTTTAAAACATGTAAGTCTCAATTTACAGAAAAGTAGTTTCTTTGTTCACAGTGACCTTATACTGTGTATATAAGAATTATATTATTCAGTTTTACCATTAATTTTATGAAGAAACAAAAAGATTGATAAATTATTAAATAACTGAATTTATTCCCGAATGTAGAAGAATGAAAGACAAGTGGAAATATCTTACATAGTTGACACAAAACCCCCAGATTTTTAGATAAATCTTAGATTAAAATGGGGGAGGTGGAAAACCAAAATAAGCAAAGATAAACCTGGTACCCTGGATGGAAAACAACACCCCAATATCTTCTAGTGTTTTCTAAGATTTTACTGAAAAGAAAAATATAAAAGACAATAAAATTTTCTATTAGGAGCTCTGTCAAGAATTAATATTTTTGCTCCTTGTATTATTAAAATATTCTCAAACAAGAGTCTTACCAATATACCATGGCTTTGTATTATAATTTATTCCCTTTCATGACCCCATAAGCATAGGTATGTATCTTATTGCATAAACATCAGCAGTATTTTGAATAGTTAGAAGACAAGAATTAATTTCTGTAGAATTTTATGTGCTTAATAGACTAAGATGATTCTTCTGTGTTTGGAGATTTCCATGAGTAAAAGATTCAGCTAGACTGTGTTTTAAATCACTGTATTCTACCTACTATATTATATAATATTGTGGAGGGTGGGGGTTTGTTTGTTTGTTTGTTTGTTTTCTTGGTACTATACCAAGGAAGAGAAGAGAAACAGAAGGTAAGGTGTACTCCTTACACAGTCTATTTGTTGGCTGATTGCTTAACTAGAGCACACATGTAAAGCCGAGATTCAACAAAACCTGGTAAGAAGAGGGAAACAAGCTAAAATAGGTAGGTACTTCCAGGGCATGGCTGAACCCATTTTAATAAAGCTAACTAATGCAGAAGGGAAAAATCACCTTCTAAAAGTGTTGATCTAAGTATTGAGAAAGTCCAGTTGACTTAACTAGACACTTAGTTTAAAACATCAAGATGAACCTCATATTCTCTGTCAGTGTGAAATGTGAACTACCAATAGCTATCAAAGTACCAGAACTTCTCAATTAATGCCAGACACCTGAGCTGGGTCCCAAAGAGCCTAAGATCTGTGAATTATTTCTTCCACAATGCCTCCACACCAGAAGGAGGTAGTGATCTCAGAAGTCAAATTTAATTCTCAAAATTCTTAACTTGCTTATCACTGTGAAAGATCACTATTTCAACTGAATAGTAACATAAGTGACTAAAAGATGTTGACTAGTCACACTAATGAAGAACAGTGGTTAAATAACAAACAAAAAGCAGACAAGGTAGACATGGGATCTTCACTTTGTACATTATTTTTGTGCCTCCCCTGTATATTCTGCAGAACTTGACAGGCTGTTACTCAATAAATTGTGGGGAATTTATTGATCCAAAACATTTGCGTTTGCTTTTCTTTTTCACATCTAACCAGGAGCTCCACTGCTACACACACTGACCGGCATTCACACAACATTGCAAAGGAAGCTGAAAACAATGGTGATTAGGTCAGCTCCCACCTCCCCTGAAATTCATGGGCAGATTGATTCAGATTGATTTAGATATATTATATTAATGCCAATCTTTATTTGATTCCCATTACTGACAGCTTGATAAATCATGAATTAAAGCAGGGGGAAAAATGTGTTAGTATAGTATACAACAGTTGAACCTTACCAGTACATGTAAATCCACAGCTATACACTATTATAACGAGGAAGCAACACCTCTTTCCCAAAGTTGCTGTTATGGGAAAACTTAGCATATTTAAAAGTATTGGTTTAAAGCACTTTATAGAATTTGGAGAGCAAAACCTGGTTTGGAATGAGTTCTATCTGCAACACTTTCTGATATATTGCTGTGGTAGATTACACCTTCTTTTTAAGTTTTTCATTGTAAAATAGGAGACTTCTATAAACACAGCAACATTGAGAGAAATTGTATGTCACTGAGCTATTTACTCTAAGTGGTTTTATATTAAAGGTTTGAGTAGCCAGGCACAGTGCATCAGCTTTAAGAAGGCTTAGATAAATGGTACAGATAAAAAAATACAAAATGTAACCGAGAAGAAGTCAATTTAAAAGTTTATGTTTGTGCTAGGCCTGTTGCTTGGCATACAGCTTGGGTTATGTTTGAACTTCAGGTTAGTTTATCTTATTTATGTATGTATTGCATCTTGCTGGGATGGAGTTAACTTTCCCTATAACAGCCCTCGCAGTGCTGTGCCTTTTATTTGTGGCAAGAATAGTGTTGATAACACATTTGGCAGCCACCCAAGGTCAACCCACCACAATGTAAAAAGCTATTTGGAAAGGTATTTAACTTTTTATATCCTCACTTACATTTTTCAATAATTCTTTTGTTCACAGCTCAGATTTTAAAACCACGTTAGTAGCATATGGGTACCTGTGGATTTTTATTAGGTTTTCTTTTGTTTTTCTCTAAAGACTTGTATATTCAGAGCTCAGAAATGAATCACAGCTTTCATTGAAAATATGACGCAATCACAAGTTGATCATAAATGTAGTTGAGCTAACATTCTTACTTGAATATGCAAATATGTTTGTAAGCAACACCTTTGACATTTTTATTTCTTTTACATAAATACTGCAAAATGTAACCTGAAGCCGTTTCATTGTGATTGCACAGCAGGGACAATAGAATTCTGTCTTCATATTCTTTTTTTTCAGACTGATTTATTTGAAAGCTATTTCTGCCATAAAACAAGATTTTAAATATGAAAATCCCATTAAAATTGATTTAGGTTTCCATAGGTTTTACTTAGACAATCCATGTTTGAGGACAAGGGTCCAGGTTATGCTGGGCTGCTCATCTCTCATTCTCCCAAGAGACTCCCTGCAGTGATATCTCTAGAGCTGGAAAAAAAAATCCTGACTACTGTAGCAGTTGGGACTTAGGCATGTAGGGAATACCCAACTTTTAGCCATTTTACTTTTCACTCTCCAGCCACAGAACATGTCTGCCCCTCAGTACAAGACACTGAGGTGCGGGACTGTGTCCAGAGAAGGGCAGCAAAGCTGATGAAGGATCTGGAGCACAGTCTTATGAGGAGCCCCTGAGGGAGCTGCTTAGTCTGGAGAAAAGGAGACTCAAGAGAGACCTTCTCACTCTCTACAGCTGCCTGAAAGGAGGTTATAGCCAAGTGGTGGGTGGGTCCCTTTTCCTCAGTAACAAGTGACAGGATGAGAGAAAATGGTTTCAAGCTGTGCTAGGGAAGGTTTAGATTAAATATTCAGAAAAATTTCTTCATGGAAAGAGCTGCCAAGAATTGGAACAGACTGCCCACAGAAGTGGTGCAGTCACCGTCCCTGGAGGTATTTATAAGATTTTGGTGTGACATGCTTTAGTGGTGGACTTGGCAGTGCTAGATATGTTTGGATTTGGTGATCTTAGAGATTATTTCCAACCTAAATGATCTTATGATTCTTCTCTAGTGACCAGTTCAACAATCTTCACTTTTCCTTCAAAAGGAGAAGTGTATGAAGAAGTACAGTGTTCCATACTCTCTTTGGAAGTACACAGTCAAAGCAGACTATTTTTAATCTTTACCTATGGGTTAAATAGGAAAACAGATTCAGTCATGCAGACCTACTGCATAAAAGCTAAATAAAATTTCATTCTTTGTAACTGATTCATAGTTTCCATTTAAGTCTTTAAGATATATTCTTGGTTTTACGACAACATCCTGAACTTGGTTTCGCACTCATCTCTCTACAAATTCTAATAACTCCTGGTGGGATTCCTCCACTATTTTATCTCTGACAATATTTTTCTTTAATCCACTATTACAGCACTACTCACCACTAACACCTCTAACAGTCAAAGTTGCATAAACATCCCAAAGCAGTTTGCCTCAAATCAACATTCTGAATGACACTTATTACTGTTGTCACCAAAACAATAATCTGAAAATGTGATTGGTAAATTGCAATTTAAACTTCTGATTGAAATAAAACATTCTATACCACTTCAAATGGAATGATTTGATTTTAAGTTCTTGAAATAATTGTCAAGATAATGAATAGCTATAGCTAGACTAAGACAAGGAGTAATAATAATAATAGTCAATCTGTTGCACATGACATAATATGGAAAGAACCAGGGTGTTCAAAAGCCATGCTTAGTTTTGACCGTGTTTCAAACCCTGTTGGAGTTTACAGATGTAGCAGCTACTGTCTTATAAAGACACAGATAGTCACAGGTATGGGACCGGACTGTCTCATTGACAGTGTAAATGACATAACATCCATGCGACAAATTCTTTTCTCACAGTCTGGCTCTCTTTTATTGAATATTTCAGCAGCCTGTGTTGAGTGAACTGAAAAATCAGTGGAGATTGACAGCCCTCTCCCTCCCCTCAGAAAAGAACCTAGGATGAACACGAGTTCAGAGAAGCATTGGAAGTTTGCTACTTGGTGAAAGGAGACTGCAACCATCTCCTTCAGATGGGCTTTTGAAAATATTTTTTCTGAGCCTTTCCCAGACAAAATTACTCAATGAAAAAATTCCAATTAAATGAAAAACTTTAGCATTATTACAACTACATTTTTGGCTAAGAATTCTTTCACCAAAAACATTCTCAAACACACTATTGCACTCCACACAGTCGTTATATACCTGACTCTAGACTTTTCTTTACTTTTTCTATGTACATAACTTTCACTCAGAAGATTTGTGTCATTCTCTTTAGTGTTATCAGAAATAGATACCCTTTACACATATCATTGACCTTAATAGTAATTCTTATCGTTTCTTCTTCATTAAAAAAGACCTGAATTGGCAGTTCTCAAAGGCTGTGGGTGGTTGTTTTGGGGTTGGTTTTTTTTTCCTTCAATCTATTTGAAGGCACTTAAGAAACATCTTAGCAGAAATATTTGGCAGTCTCATGATCAAGGGATTTGAATAACTGAGCGTGGTTTTAATTCTACTCCTCTTAATATATGCCAGATTTATTAAATACAAAATAAGAGTAAATTCTTCTTAATTCCTTTTATAATCCTAAGCATGGACGTTTTCTTCAATTTTCCACAATACCCTCGAATTTCATTGAAAACAACTTTCCATTTCCATGAGTTTGTGTCTTTTGCTGCCTCTTAAAGATGCAATCTCTGTATGTGAAAGGCCAAGAACATTCTCTCTGCTCCACTGGAGCTTTATCATTTCATCCCAGTTGGGAATCAGCCCTCAGATTTGTAACCTGAATCAAATATGACATGATATGTGTATCTACAAACTTTTTGATATTTTCCACACTAGGAGAAACATAGGCACATTTAAAAAATCCGGACATACCATCCACTTGGAGTGCAGGAGGCCCAAATTAATGACCTCGCCTTACTTTTGTCAAGACAAAAGTAATTTTAAACTTTGGTAAAAAGTTGGTGTATGAGAGATGTTATACATGTGCATAAGCACACGCATGCAGAAACATACATGAAGAAACATAGGGAAAGTGATTTTTGAAATATTCATATTCTTCCTAAAATAAAAAAGGCTTCAGGGAACATTAATGTTCCTAACATGAATATGGAGCTTAGATATTAAAATTCATAAGGACCTGTCAACTGAACTGATGCAAGCTCTATTTGCCAGAAATACGTGATGACATTGCAAGCTGGCAAAGATGAAAGCAGCTCAAGAAAACTCTTGGTGCTATTGCATTCCCCTGAATGTCAAACAAGCTGTCTTTCACCAATCTGGAGCTACATATAGAGCGCAATTCTGTGCTTTTTGGTGAAGGTGTTCTCCTGAGCACAGGGGATGTGCCTCTTTCTTTACTTACCAGACACCAGACGGCCTAGGTTTTGGAATGACAGTAGACTGCCAACCAAATTCTGTGTTTACTCGAACATACGTTGTCTTCTCTTCCAGATGACTTGCAGTGAAATTTAACAGGCGTCATCCATATGTTCACTTTCATATTCCACACAATACTTGCATGGAATATCAGCAGGTCCCTTTCAGAAAGCTCTAAATGGCTTCCCTAACAAGGGAGGCACTATGCAATATAAAAATTACCTGACAGAGTCATCATACTGCAAACAGGATTTTGTCAGTCAGTGTAAGGATGCAACTTAAGTACCTATTCAAGTACGGCTATCATGGTGAGCAATTTAAACTGTGGACCATTTAGAGTTTGTACCTTACTGGGGAAGTTTGTTTGAAAAAAGTTTAAAGCCTACACCTTTGTTACTAAGAAAATTCTTACAAATATCAATAAATTGCTCTTCTCTGCTGCCGCAAATACTGTACATAACATGATGCATTAAGTGCAAACAGGTGGTATATCTGAATTCACAGATGGTAAAGATGCTGGACCAGAAAACATGGAGTATTCTTAATATAAGTTTCATTAAGTTAAAGGATTACCTCTCTCATCCAGAGATTTCACTGTTTTGTTGTTATCCAGTGAACCACATTGAAATTACTTTTTCAAAGACCTCAAGTTATTTCAAAAATGTCTGGGTAATGTTTTTCACTGAATACTAAGCAGATGCTTGAATGAACCATTCTTTGAACAAGTCATTCTGAGGCAGAAATAAGAATCACATTTTTTCCCTCTTTCTGTTTCTTCTAAGCATTCAGCTGCACTGAGAATTTCAGATAGCTCATCTGATAGCATCAGCAGCCTGGGTTAGTAGTTTTTCTGTTCCCTTGTAGGCAGTGATCACAGGTAAATTTTATGGTCACTGGAATAGAGTTCTAGAGAACCTCCCCGTGCTGAGAAAGTCACTGAAACCTTCAATAAAGCTTGATGCACTCCCAATGCAGGAGAGAATTCAGAATATAAAAGTGATGCTTTTAAAGGGCCATAATAGTGAAAAAAAACAAGGAATGAATATCTGATGAGATGAATGGTTGGGACTGAGGGCATGGGTCCCCTTCTTTGTCATCTCCTGGGAAAATGGTTAGTCATATCAGATAATTTTCAGTGTTTCCAGCTCCCTTTTGACATGAATCTACATCTCACTGAATTGTCACTGAATATGTCCACCTTATCTGCGAAAAATTCGAAATTCCTTTTGAAACAAATAATTTCTGACCTATAAATAGGAGTAGTGGAAAAAGAATTTTTCTCGACAAAGTCCCTTATCCCCCAGCATTCACATTTACAGAATAAGAGAGGAAGCCAATGTTCTCAGACTACTTTCATTCTTAGCAGTTTAAACTTTAACATCTACAACTCTGTTTTTGAAAACTTCACCAAAAAAAGAAAAATAGTATAGATAAGCAGAGTCCTTTTCTTGAAAAAAATTTTCATGCGGCCAATGACATTCCATAAGAGAATCATCTTTCAGGTTGTGTTGCGAATGAGGAAGGCTGTATTTGCATGCTAAAAACCAATACACAAAATAATAAACAGCTGAATGGATTGATTTACCATTACCTAAAAGAACATAAATAAATATACTCAATATTGCAAAGTACGCTTTGGTTTTTATTCCGTGGCATTTGCAGACATAGGGAGGACTGACATGCTGTGGACAAAGATGCCATAAAAAGATAGAGACATTGAAATGTTTGCAGTTTGTATTGCAGACAACATGAAATGAATATGATCAGCCAAGAGTGATGGAAAGGACAAGCAGGGAAGAAAAATGGAATGGCACCACACTACTCATACACTGCTTTGTCACCTCCAGCTCATTTGGATAAACACAGATATAAACATGTGACACCACTCCCATTAAAATATTTAGTTTATCTATTTCCAGTTCCTGTGTTCATAACTCTAATTTTCTGTCATTATTTTTTTTTCTATCTACAAATACCAAATACCACAACAGCACACCAAGTGTATCCATGTTTCCCTATCCATGTTATCCAATATAGGTCCTCAACAGAAGAGGAAGCAGAGTAGGATAAAAATCCAGTCAGAGGCTTATTTTTCCAACCCAAAAATTTAGTCTACTTATTAAATTTCCTCTCCAAACAGAAGGTGAAAAACAAACAAACAAAGAAGCAAACAAAGTTGCTTTGCAGATCAACTCAAGGCAGAAAACTAAGCTGAATGTTGTGCCTCCTCCAGAGAGTTAAGTGTCTTAAGTTATAGTACGTAAATATCCACTTATTCCTAGAAATTAAACAATTTTATCCCAGTGCTCTGTATTGGAAAACAATTAATTAACTATAAGAGGGAGAAAGTGTGAGAAGGAAAATAGGAAGACCTTAGTCTGACTAATCACAGGTTATTGTGCCACGTTTTGATATATTCAGGCCGAAATTATAAATGCCCATATACATCCCTAAATGCAGACATGGAAATTTAGGTATGTATACAGGTATGTATTTGATTCAGAGATACAAAGATTTGTAAAATAAATCCAGGACAATTTTGTAGCATGAGTATTTATCTGCAAGGCTCTTTCATACACTAGTACATGAGAGCTACATGTACAACCATGGGACCTTGTGTCCAGCTGTGGGCCTTTAAGTATTTTAAAATTAGGTTTCACAGTTTAATTTAAAAATTTCACAAATATGGAAACTTTGCCTAGAGTAGCAGAACTTATAGTTGATATTTTACAGATGAATAAAGAAACAGCAGAAGGTGTTCTCTTTCAGGTCAGTTTCTTGCAAAGGAGTGTTTCTGCCCCAGAAGTTTTTCTTATAAAATCAACTGACATGGCATCTTGAAAACATGCTACCTCTGCACATTTACCTGGATTATTTAGCTGCTGGATGTTTCATTCTTTAACAGGGTTTTCAAGCAGAGAAAAAGATGATCTAGAAGTTCCAAGTAATATGCTTCTGGATCTTCCTTGACCTAGAAAGTCATCTGAACTTCCTTTCATGAAGAAGTGGTCTTTCAATGTCATTCCACTGGAAGTCATCACTCTGCTCTGGAGAAAAATCTTGATTGTCATTTTATAAATGTGCAACTTTCATGGTTTAACACCAGCTGGTTTTTTTACAGACATGAAAACATTCCTTATAAGGTTAAACTTCCTTATCAGGCAAAACCTGTGACTGCAGCATCTGATTGGCTGCTGGCTGTTACCTGGGGACCTGGCAGGCTCTGGGGCAGCTCCCAGCAGCTCTGTTCCTGTGATGAGCTGCTCTGTGCTCTGCTTAGCCCGAAGCCTGCTGGTCCTTTCCAGGCCTTGAGCCTACGTTAATCCCCACAACTGCCCATACACAAGAGCTCATGGTACTGGATGAAGCAGATCTTCATAGGTCCTTCAGCTCATGCAGGTTGACTAAATATTTTCTACTCCATATAAGAAGTTTGTGGAATCTGCTTTACGGAGTGTCAAGAATTGATAAATTATGTAGATAATAATCTACATATGACTGCCATTAAATTTCAACATTTGCCAGTCATGGTCTGTTAAATATCATTGTTTGCTTCAATCTTGTAATAAATAACTGCTGAATGAATGTTTGGCAAGCAAGTTAACCATTTAAATAATTATCATATAACTCTTTTTACTGTATTCCTAGAATTCACATTGCTATTGCTTGTTATTAAAATGTCAATCCTTCTTCTTTTGTCATGAAAAATATCTCTCAGTTAAAGCAGAGCTATCATTTTCCTACAGAAATCTGATGTTATAAAAAAAAAATATCACATGCTGGTTTAGACAAAAGTGCATAATAATAGAGGTTCTGGAAAAGAGAGAGACTTTTTTAAAGAAAAACAAAAGAGAAGTCATAATCCAAAATTGTTTGAATTTGGTAGAAATGTTCTTCCTTACAATGTAAAATTTAATGTTGTAGGTTTAAAATGAGAAAGCTGACAATATTGTTTCTCAGTCCCTTCAAATGACCTATCGTTTTTGTGGTCAGCAAACAATTTTCTCAAACTCTCATCATAGACAAATTCTTAAACTAAATTAAACAAACCTGCTTTATTTTCATGAAAAGCTAATTCAGCACTAAGAATATTTATTCTTCTAATTATGATTAATGTTGCTGTCCCTTTAAATCTCCTGCAAAGAATTAGAAGAAATCCATTATTAGTTTTAAGCAGCTTTCAGTATAACAAGATGCGTGTTCAATTCAAACACATCCTCCAACAAATTATTATTCCTTGTCATTATTTGGCTAAGCATGCCCAGTAATCATGTTGTTTTCATACAGTAATGTAATGTTATAAAACAGATTTGATGGCTAGATTATCTTTTTTGCTCTACAATCTAACAAAAACTAATCCCAAAAGTTTGAACAGAATCCTAGTAATATTTTAATTTTGCTATGAGTAAACAGAACAAACGCTTTCCAAACAAAAACCTAGCAATGAGAAAACCATCATTTATTTGCTGAAACACCTGACTCAGACAATGTCTCCATCAAGAATTTCCATTGTTGAATGATTAGGAAATGCTAGGGTCAAGAGGAAGCATAGGATGAAGGAATATATAACAGATGTTGGTAAACCAAAGATATGGATATTTGAAAATTCTGTACTATCTTCCAGCTGTCTTACAATGCGATGGCAATCACAGTTATACTAACTTTAATATTCTGGGTAGATCTTAATATGTTTTTCATGAACCCGGAAAAAAAAGAGATGTTAGGACCGTAAAAAGGAATTCTCGTTTCAGACATTATAAAACCAACCCTGGCTGAGACAGAAAGCAGTCAGAAGGTAATAACAGCAGCAATTCACATTAAAGGGAAAGAGATTCTACGGTACTATGAGAGCAATGAAAGAAAATTGTGTAAAGAATGGTTATCAACATGTTAAATTTAAACACTGAAAGAGTACCAGTAATGAGGCTAAGAGATGTGCAGTGATATTTGTATTAATTTACTCTTCTGAGACTTTTCTTCTTTATAATGCACGTCTTCATTAGTAATTAGAATTATAAATTATCACAGAAATTGCATGTATTCTTAGGTAAAAAAAGAGATAATAAAACTACCTGTATGAAGTCTTAAGAAAACTCTAAGTGAGGACGAGAAAGTAAAGGTGAACAGATGCTGGAGCTAAGATGTCGACTTGTAGATGACATGCTGTTTTCCAGAGCTTTATCATGTAACAGTAGTAAGAAATATATAAAATTAGTCCAGCAATAAGATCAGTTAACAAACACCTAATTTTAAACAGCAGTCAAATTATCTAAAGACCTTTGTGTGGGCAGCTAAGCTAAGCAGTCACTGTTTTTTGATGTCCTCAGTAAGGTAGCTGTTCCAATCATCAGAATCCACATAGGATGTCCCTTTAAAAAAAAAAAAAAAAAAGGCTAGTTTTTCTGCCTAAAAGGTGGCAAAATCAAGTAATAAACTGCAAATGCAGTATGAAGAATACCTTTGTTGAATTTCTTTATACATTAAATATTCTAATAGCAGACATTAACAACGTCTTTACCTTGCATTATCCAAGTTAAGAATCATTTCACTACTGGGTTCATAACTGTTCATTGTGTTCACAGATCAGTGTAACATAGGAGAACTGGCAATTAAAACCAGATAAACTAATTAAAATAATCAAATGGGATAAAATTAGAAAGAAGTCAGACGATACTAGAACAAGACAAGATGCCACACACAAATCCACTCTGTTATTCTCCTCTGCAAAGAGTAAACATTGGGCTATTGCTTTCAAATGTATACTAAGACATAAGCATGCACGAGAAAATAAAATAGTAAAAGGGAATTTAACTGCTTGCTATTAAGCAGGAAAAACTGGCTTTCAAATAATATAGAGTTATGGATCAGCCTCTGGTTCCCTATTGCTTTTCCTCCTATAAAATTCCAGCATATAAAACCATTACAAACTGTGAGGTATTTTAATGCACAAGTAACAAGCAAAAAAGTGCGTATGTCATCATGGAAATTATGGGCAGAATAAAGAGGACAACTGTAAATGAAGAATAAAAAACTATCGTATTAAAATTCTTAGAGTGAGTTTTTGTCTCAGACTAAGCATCAAGTCATGGCTCAAAGAGATCCAGCTAGGACTCAGACAGTGTATCCAATACTAATAATTGGGATAGGTATATAGAGAAAGATAGGAGAGGTATGTGAGACCAATGTTCAATTTCAGATATTTCAGAGCAAAATCTCCATCAGCACGCATGTCAAAATCTTATTCTCTCACCAAAGAAAATCTCCAGCTTGGCAAAGTAGGTAGTGATTCCTGTTCACACAACCAGTTTACTACAGACTGAGCTAGAAACAGGATACTCTGAAGTCCAGGAGTTCAAAAATTCCTTTCTTCTTCCTGAGAAGAGGAGAATAGCTTTTCTAGGCCACTGACAAAACTATATTTTATGCCATAAATACATTCTTAGGAACAAGACAGTTTCAAGTGCAAAAGAATAAACACATCCTCTTCCTCTCCTGGTGAATATGGTTCTTACCTTTGAGTCTAGGAAGTTTTATTGTACAAGTGGGAATAAAATGACAAGGTGTGAGAAGAGAAGAAACAAACCTCACTTTTTTCCACATATGCTTTTTACTAATTTTTTTAAATGGCACAGGTACCAATTATTCTGAATTCTTCATCATAGCACAAGCACGTTCTGCTTGGGCATATGTATGCAGTTTGGGCCTTACCAACCAAAAGATGCTTCTCTGAAACATTCTCTAGTACCATCTCAGCAGGGCTTGTTGACGTGCAAAAAGCCAGGAGCAAAATAAGCAGTTGTTTAGAGCAACTAACAGTCAGAACAACAAAAAACAGGAAAAAGCAGGTTTGCTGCTCTTTTGGCTGCTATTTCAATAGTAACTATCTTATGAAGTTGAGGAAGAGGAAAGAGCAAACAGAGGAGGAAGAGGATGCAGATTATGCTGAAAAGGCCGAGGCATCTGCAGGGTACTGTAGTACACTGTATGGATTTGTTAGTTAAAGGTAGCTTGAGGACATCTTTCCCATGCTTCACTGTGTGCTCTAGATATCTCTATATTCAGTTCCATCACCCAGGAGAAGTTCCACTGTGCTTACCAAAAGGATTGTACAAGGATCACTAAATGAAAACCTAAGTGCTCTGTAAACTACACTGGAACTAGGCTCTCCATCTGTGGTAATTTTGAAATTTACAGAGTTTTAGCCTAAACCATTTCCAAATATATTTAGATATTAGGATATCCCTCACTGCATTTCTCTATTGCTAAATAAGTCTGAACAGGTACCATTTTTTTATTAGTAAGAATCCACACCAGTAAAATATACAGGCTCCTCTCTCATACATGCTAGTTTAAGTAGTTTCTGTGTTCATGATTTCTATGTTTCTAGTGATAGAAGATAGAAAGAACTTGAATTTCAGATCTCAGTGGGATGTTCAGTAGAAGTAGCAATTAGGAAAAAGGGAACAGATCTCCTATGAAATATTTGAGAGACTATGAACATGGGATCCCTATGATGGTCTTTTGCTGTTACTTTTCCAACAAGGAGATTTTTGTTTGTTTGTTCGCTTGTTTGGTGTGTCCTTTTCTTGTTTGTTTACTTGTTTGTTAACTGCAGTTTAATAAGACTATGTTTAATTTTTAGACATGAAATCCGAATTAGCTAACTGATAAAGGAGTCTATGTCTTATCTTTGCAGTGCCCCATTTGGGAAGCCAATCAATCAACTGTTATTACACTGTACACATTACAAAGACATTGAGATAATTTTTTTGTCTTTTAAACTTATTGCAGAAACGGCTAGGAATGCCTCATATACTAAACAGCATTTTTCTGATCCGTGTCTTGATCAAGTACTTGTTTGTCTCAGGTTTATTTGAAAACTCCACATCTTTCCTAAGTCTTCAAAATGGAAATCAATTAATGTGAACAGAAAAGGGAGCTATATTCATATCTGTAGCGACATTTAAAATCCATGATGGTGAGCAAGGTTTTAGCTAAACGGATGGGAAGATTATAATTTTTTCCATGATACATCTCTTGTTAAAATTTGAAAACTTTTTGTTAGGCTGCAAGCCCTGCTGTTTAAGAAGTGAAGTACCTAGCTGAAGTCCTTCTTAATATTTTGTATTTTTAGCTTGGTTTTATATAACTAAATGTAACACAAATGTGATCCTGATGACCTGCAAGAGTAGGAAGGGTTGAATTACTCTTGCTACTTTAGAAGATTTTTAGATTATGTGTCTTTCAAAAAGTACTGTAAAGAAAAAGGGCATATTAAAAACAAAACAAAGCAAAGCAAAACAAAGCAGAAACAGACCCAAGTAACTCATTCTTCAAAATAGGACAGAGTTATCTTCTCTAGATTTCTCTGCCTGTGAAACTCTGTGTGTACATGGGCAGAAATGCTCTTACAATGAGCTGCAGGATGCATCAGGAGTAGGATAGCCCTGGTAATTAATTGGAACTGCTCCTGTCTCCCAGTTGCGATGGTGTCTGCCAGTAGTTCTCCACAAAGTCAATCTCACAGCCTCTAACTGACAATTTAAGATCTTCTGCTTATAAGATCACAGAATCACAGAAAGGGTAAGGTTGGAAGGAACCACCATGGGGATTTCTGATCCAGTCTCCCAGATGATGATACTGACATGCCGAAACCCCATTATGGGAACAGGTCTTCCTGATATTTTTTCCTTTAGTATAAATTCATAGATATAATTTCAGAGAAATTCAGGTTACAAGATGAACAACAAAGGCAGCTTTTTGAACCTCCACAAAGCTTCAGAACACAAATCACCCTTCTCTTGAGCCCTTTTCTCAAGACTCTGAACAGTATCTCAACAACTTTTTTTATTAATTCTATTAAATTTGTTAGCATGCCTAAATTTGCCCTCCAGCACAGAGGCGAGCTGGTGCAGAATGATCTACATTCCTAATAACAAGCTTTCTAACCCTGCAACAAATGGTGATCACCTATAAACTGCTTATCGATAATGGTCTCCGGCCTGCACCGGAGGGGTTGTCCAAGAGAGGCTCGTGCAAGTGTTAGCTGATGGAGGCAAAAATGTGCCATAGATCACACAGCAATTCAACTATATAGAAGTGACCAAGAACATCCCAGGCACTATTTCTTTTTCTAGTAAAGACACAGCCTATGTCAAACATCAGGTTTGCCTACAGACCATGCCGTTAAATTGATGAAAGCGAGATTAAAATCTGACTTTCCTAATGAGCTCCATGTGCTACACATACATAGATATTAAATATAGCTGGGAGGCATATGAATCCCAAAGGATTTGTTGCTCTGTGACTCTTTAACCTGCTCTGATTTCCTTACATTTTGGTCTTGGCAATTATAGATCTCAGGCCTCTTCACAAAGTCAGGGTTTTGTTGTTTCAATTTTTCCTTTAAGTTCACCAAATTGTATTTTAAATGATTTTCTAGCATTCCTCACCTTCTTCTAACGATAGAAGTGTTTTCTTCTCAATGGTAGCTCTTTTCCATGGTTTAAACTGTCACAGGCCAAGCCTTTGTTTAGATGTACTTCCCTTTCCCTACTAGGAAGTAGCAGCTATGAATTTTAGGATACATAAACAAAAAAGTACACACACAAGGACTTACTGGAAGTTCAATAGTAACACCTGACCATATATGTTTCTCTCACACTGTAAATTATTTAGGCATGCACAGAAACAAGCCTACCTAAGGATTATTAAAATGAATGTTTTAAATTAATTAATAATTAAAATTAATTTTTAAAAAAGGAAGAAATTTTTTTCTGAGTATGACACAAACACCTTAAAATACTTGAAAGAAAGGCAACTAAGGAAACAAGTGTGATAGAGAAGTAGTCATTAGTAATAATTTGTATTTCACATTTCATGGGAATGTCACAACAGTTTTACTTCCTTACCAATAGTTTTCTTCATTGTCCACATAATAGGCATGCACAGCAAAAAAGACAACACAATCAGAGTGAGCCTGAACTTGAACATTGAAATGTAGTCCCAGAATTATTTCACCTACCTGTGAAATAACAATCTCCATAACAAGCGGAGATCAACTTTACCATCTCTACTTTCTTCACCAAATAGATGTTTACCTCGTGTTCCTGAGCTTATAAAGTGTGATTACAATTAAAAGCAAGCAAAGCCCACATGGATTACTTTCCATCCAAACCCCAAAGGGGGAAAAAATCCTCAAAAAGAAACGTGGGCCTACTTGTTGGAGAAATTATCTATGTGGTTCTGCATTCCATTGCACTGCAAAGGTTTTCAGATCATTTAGTATTAGCCTTTTTTCAACAAGAGCGTTCTTTACTCTGAAAGAACGTGTCCACAGTTTTACAAACCTTTTATGTGTAAAGTAAAGGAAGTAAAAAATAGTTAATATACAGTAGCTACAGTGTCTGTATTAAGTCTTGGCACTGTATCATTGCTGCTAGAGCCTTCATTAAATCTAATTCATTGATACTGCATGTAAAAGCAATCTTTCCTCAAGAAGTAAGTCTGTAGAAAGTCTTTTGCAAAATCACTGTGTGGTAGGGAAAAAAAAAAGAAGATGGAAGAGTTACACTGAAACGAGAGTCAGAACAAGATGTTTGTGATCCAGATGGATGGGCAAATCTCTGTGGGATCATGGCATCATAGAATATCCTGAGTTGGAAGGGACCCCCCCAAAGGATCATTGAGTCCGACTCCTAGCCCTGCACAGGGCAACCCCAGAATCCCACCATATGCTTCAGAGCATTGTCCAACACAGTTAGCAAGCTTACTAGTGTTTAGCTATTAAAATATTATTAAGGAATTAATCTAAAAATTATTGTTGACCTACTGTGCAGCAGCAAGTCAGGTGGAATGTAACAGAAAACAAAAACTTGAATCAGATAGAAATTAGAAATAGCGATATTTGTGCCTCACCCCCAATCTCCTACCCCCACCGCCTAAGTGAAAGCAATTAACTCACCCTCTGCAAAGCACAGTTACCAAAGTATGAAAAAGAAAGTTTTATAGATGCAGAGTGGAATTTAAGTTGGAACGATGATACTTTATGTATTATCTGTGGTGCACCAAGATGAAAGCCACACAACAGTGACTTTCCAGACTTGGCGCTGTAATTAATCCTTAGAAAAAATTAAAAGTTCATTATCACCTCCTCAAACACCACATAGTACAGAGGCATCAGCACATTATTGCAGTTGGATCAGTTGGTTTGGAAACCATAAAATTCCTTTGTATGGCAACACAAAGCAACATGTTCTCTTTTAGAGCTTATTTTTATAGTAGGCAATAATGAAAATAAACTAGTGTTCCCCCTTGCATCATCCTGATTTTAGTCATTCATTACTTTGTCAAACTTCAATTGACTGGATGTAATTTTTCAAGCCATCTATCTTCCAATGTGGCTTTTGTGCTGTTTTTGTTTTATTTCCTTTTCTGGACAAACTAGTGTTGTGCATTTTTAATGATCGATCTTAGTTAATTTTGGTTTTAATTTATAATTTAAATGGTTTCACCATTTAAAAAAACTGAAGAAAGATAACCTTATATTTCTTTTATAATGTAGGGGGAGTTTTTTCTTCCTATGAGCTCCAGCATGACTGTACATTTGTGCACTGTCTTAGATTCACCCAGAGCCTTTAGCCACTCTTACGAAACAACTCGCTCCAAAGCTAGGTTATGCCTTTCAAAATATTTCACATTGCACTTAGTAGAAATTCTATCCTTCACATTTTCTCGTGGACACCAGGAGATAACAGTAATGAAATTCGCTCAGCAAGATGTAATTGCTAACTATTCTGGAAAGTCATGACTCAGATGTTTCAAGAAGGACATACAAAATGCGTCGGTAACTTGTACTGTGCCACTTCTGCCTAGGCCCTTGCATAGAATCAATAGTGATTGGTCTTGCTGTGCTGTCATGAAAATACCTTCTTTAATGTCTAAGAAAGACCAAGATATTCTGTATTCTGATGAAACCACAATTAGTCAATTCAGGGATAAATTAATAATTCTATATTGAATGGATCTGAATCAACATGAATAACTTTATGCTATGGAAATCAAATATATTGATTTCACTCAATTGTTTCAGGGTTTCATTAGAAAAGGAGCATCAGTGTAAAACTCTTTAACGTATATGCACGAGATAGTGTATTAACATTTCAAAAGCCAAGTCTAAGCGTACCATCTTTTAACTTTTGAGGGGTAAACTTTGCAGACTTAACAAACATCATGCTTTTTTATATCTAGACAGTGATACACAACAGTGATTCTCCAGATGTCAAAGAGAACAGCCTGTGTAAAGACGAATGGAGCTATTAGTATTGCATTCAGTAGACAAAGTGTGAAAAAGAACAAATTTATTGGATTCTTCTGCAACAACAAACAAGAAAGTATCAGTGAGGCCTGGGAAGAAGAAATCATGCAGACTGAGTGGAAATGTCCCCTATATTAAAGACAGGTAGCCAATAATGAACAAACAAGAGAGCAAGAAAGTTATATACTATATATGCTGCAAATAAACTTACACCAAAGATTTTTCCAGATTATATTACAAGCCATCATATCCATTTTATGTATGAATCATTAAGAATTCCTTACTATCTTCAGTGATAAAGGAGGAAGAAAGTTTCCAGAGACTACACAAGTCGAAAACGAAAGAAACAGATCCCTGACAGCAGTGCAGTATAACTCTGCATACTGGGGTCTCAAATTTTTTTCAGTGAAATGGTCAATCATTTTTATTGTAGTGTAATGGTTTTTTACAGCTTTGTGCCTGGTAAACAGGCAAACTCCAGCTGCATATCTAAGCACTAGTTCTCCAGTCTCAAATCTTCAACAGACTTTTTTTAAATTTAAGCTATGATTGAGTAATTTTATCACTTTTTGACATTCAGAGGTAGTTTACAACTTTAAAAATAAACAAACCCCCCTCCCAAGAAAAATCCCAAACAAACAAGAAAAGGACACACCAAACAAGCGAACAAACAAACAAAAATCTCCTTTGCCTTTCTTTTAAACCCCCTCTTCTTTTCTGTTTTCCCCCCAGGTGCCATAGTCAGCCTAAAATTTCTCAGCCTAAGTCAGTCCTGCAGAGTTGGCACAACCCCATCAGTACTCAGGAGGCTGCCAGATGCAGATTCCATGGGCAATTGCACCTGTGGTTGCTAATTGTCCTTAAAGTTGGTTATGCAGCTATAATGTCTTTAAAGAGTTTGCAAGGTGAATTTAACAACTTTGGGTGAGCACCAGTGCTCTTGCATTACAAAATTAGCGAAGATGATGAATCAGATCCCTTTTCTCAATCACGAAAAAAAAGAACAGATCTGTGGGATCAAAATTTGTGAAATTTTGCAGTTCACAAGAAAGTGAATTGAAAGAGAAATTTCAGTTACTGGTTTCTGACAGACTCACGCAAAGGGTAATAGGCAGAGTACCTGGAAATCACAGCTTCTACGCTGACTGAGTTTCCAGCAGATGATTTCACTAAATTGCAGCGATTCTTTTTCCTTAAGTGTAAGTAACTGAGTGATCTCTTGTTCTGATGTCACTGATAACCCATGGAGAAGTTTCTATTTTATAGTTCTACCAGCTTGCTCCATGCTGGAGGAATCCTATATATCAGAAGAAATAAAATACAAGCAATAAGTTAGAGCTTTTCTGGAAACAGTTTATGAAATGAAAAAGAAATGCTGTCAAACATTTAAAGCTTTCTCTTTTTCCAATGCTTATTTGGTTTTCTCAACAAGGCAGGAATATTTCCTTGGTCATTGATGTGGCCTGAATTACAATCATGTGGAAACTGTCATAATAATTGACAGGTTTTCTGGTGCCAGAGGTGTTGATATGGTATATGATGTTGACAGCTCAGTGTCATGTCAATTGAAGATGAGAAACCACAACAGCAGAATAAGAATTTTTTGCATGTATTCACTGACATATTCATCTTACTTAAAATTTATCTTATCTTTGGAGACATTTGAAAAAAATAGTCATACTACATACTTATGCAGAAATGACCATGAAAAGTCTTGCATTTGTGTTATAAGAAAGATACATTATTTTTTTACTGTGTCACATTTACATGTCACAAAAAACAGGACAAATTGGAACAAAATGCTGGTATATAAAATACTTTTTATATACTTTTATATAATCTAAAAATATTTTTATGGTACAAAAAATGTGTAAACTTTTGATAAGTCAGTTCAAACAATTTTTTTAGATATCAAATTGAAAATTCCGTTTTTCCAACTGATATTATACAAGCAATATTGATTCACATGGTTGGTTAAAGAGAAAAATCTATTCTATTTCCCCAGCTGAAGCATTACACATGTCTTAAAATTGGTATTGCTTACAGAAATGTATAAATAATTCTGATAAAAATTGGTCTCTCCTGATCTGAACACTGTCAGTTAATACAACTGGATTCAGATCTGAACTTTTCAGTATCAGACCCTACCAGATTGTGTTACCCTAGTAACAGCTCTTAAGGAGGGTTTTTGTTTACTGTTGGTCCTTTTCTGAGGAATGGAGTATCTGTACAATTTTTAAAACAACATAAACATTTACAGGACCAGGATG
The DNA here is from genome assembly GCA_013396775.1 of Cephalopterus ornatus. Taxonomy (NCBI): domain Eukaryota; kingdom Metazoa; phylum Chordata; class Aves; order Passeriformes; family Cotingidae; genus Cephalopterus; species Cephalopterus ornatus. The sequence continues at coordinate 150,248 of VZRE01009009.1, read as the reverse complement.
TATTAGGGCATTTGAAACATATTTTTAAGATATTTAAAAGTTCATGTAGTTTCAGAACATAGTCTTAAAGATGGTAGTTTTCCTATGAAAGTATAACACTATTTGTTCCATCTGCCTAAAAGAACTAAAAGAATAAAACACGCTAGACTATCTCAAAGAGGAAGGGAGGGAAGGGAAGGAGACTTCACTATTAACTTTAATATTTTTGATTTTTAATTGTTTTACTTTTCTTTATTTCACTTGAAACCTTGATGGATTTATAATGCCTGTACAATTAAACTACTGGTATGATAGAAAACTTTTAAAATTTCTTTACTGGCATTTATGGAGATTTTCTGCTTAAAGAAAGTTTGCTAAACAAGCAAGATTCCTCAGCTTATCAGATTTCCACTTAATGAAAGTCTTGCAGGAGAAGCAGCATATCACCATGTAATTAAGGACAGTATGATAATGCATTTACACAAAGAAGAGTTTGGATGGAAATTAGGCTCAAACATTTTTAATCTTGATGTTATTTAATTCTTTATTGCTTATCATTATAAGCTCAAAACCAGATTTTATGTTTATTTTTTTTTACTGTTGTGTACTGCATTTAAGTGTGATTAGCACAGAAATGATTTGTGGATCATAGCCCTTGAACGCCAAGTCCACTGAGGACTAACAGTGCAGAAGGTGGTGACTGAGTTTATCTGTACTCCATCATTCCATTAGGATTTAAGATGTAATCACTTCAGAAGTGAGAAGTGTTACCAAAGCATTCTTTGATATTATTAGCAGGGTTGGTTGCCTGACTTTAGATTTGTAAGAAAGACATCTCTCACTTTCTAGGAATTATCCTAAAGCCAACCAGGAACTTGATATGAAATAAAGGGGTGATGTCATGCATTATCTAGGAATATGAATGGGTTGAACACTATGAGTGAGATGGTCAATATGACAGTAATTCATTCCCATATTGGATTGTTGGATATTTTTCTGTATTAATACATTAATCTTGGCTAATAGGATGATGCTGGTGAAAGCAAGCAGAAAAGTAACACAGTGGCCACAGTAGCCTCCAAACAAACACTCATGGATAATTACAGGGCAACTGGAAGAAACAGCAAATCCAAAGGTGATAAATAGGCAGAGTGAGTTAACCTTGTGGAAGATGGTCTAGATTGAGGAGCTTTTAAATGAGACATTCCCCAGGAAAGTAAGAGAAAAGGGGGTTGTAAGTTAAGTGATAGTGCAAGTCTGAACAAATCCTAGTCTTTGTAGAAAAATTAATAGATATTGGCCAAATAACTGGGTGGGAGTGGGGGTGTACTTGTTTTCTAGCAAAACATTTTACTTCCAAATACAGTAAGATTCTGGTTTGGAAGTGTTATGCTGAATGGTAATAGCTATCTCACTCTCTGAAAAACTACAGCACCAAGTGGTATAATCACAGTAAATGCACAGACTCTCATGACCTATTTCAAGAGAAACACATCTTTCTTTGTAGATATGCTCATGGCATAAGGCCTAGGTAACAATCACCAAAGTTGCTTGAGTTAGAAAAGAACTGTAGTTGACCCACCAACTTTGACATCAGAATCAGAAAGACCTCCTTTCAATGTGGGTTGGATTTGTACAGCTGAATGCTGTACATGCTATTACCAATTTCCAGAGACCCAGTATGTCTTTTATATCTTTTATTGGAATTTAATGGCCCTGTAGGACACGGCTAACAGATTTATAAAGCCTACAGGAATTCTTTATTCAGGCTTCTAAGGTACTCCAGGCTGAACTTCTGGCCTCCTAATTTTGGTTTTCTTACTTTGTGTGACTTTCAAACGTGTGTCTTAATACAAAAAGATTCAAGAACATTTCTAGATGAATTTTTATCCCATTCTGTAGTTTCTGTAACAGTGAATTAAATCACTCTTTGAAACACTTTGTAGCAGAGGAAAATTTCAAGAAACTTCACTGTCACCACATTTCAGCTTCTCCTTTAAAATTCTTTCTCCTGCTGTGATGTTTAGTAACAATGTTAAAATAAAATTTAATTTTAGATCAGAGACTTCATATATATTTATGGCAGATTAATCTTTCTCTCTTTACCACCATATTTTATTTTCCTTTTGAAAAACAATCTGTGTTGTTATGAAATATCAGTGTTTATGAAAGCTGGAAGAATACCTGATTCTTTCAGATAATGCTAGTGAATATCTCTTCACTGGTTTGACTTGAAACCTGGTTGCTTTGGTCAATGAAGTCACCTGTGATCCCAAAAAGCCATTGTAAATCTGGTCATACTAGGCATAAAGTATGCCTTTCGTTGTAGTATGAATTGTGCTGGAGTTTGTTTTGTTTGCTTTCCAAAATGTTTCTGGCTCCACTTGTGATGGTTCTTCATGGTAAGAATGGAGGGAAAAGAGAGAAAATCAGCACATACTAGAGATGCAAGAAGAGAGGAAAGAAAGCGGGTATGAAGTTAGTGTTTCTCCTTACCTGCCAACAGCTACTGTAGTCAATAAATCACACTGACAAAATCCCAGAGCAAGATCATCTGCCCCAGACAGCCAGAGAGTGAAAAAAACATGGAATAGCTGCATAGTGAAAGTGAAATGTGACAACCACTCTGTTGTAAGAATCCCACCAGACTCCTCTGTCAGTGCTTTCACCTTCCTCTTTGGGAGCAGATTTCTCATCTATCACAGTGTTAACATTTCAGGAATTAGAAAAGAAAGATGACCTTTCTTTCCACTGCTTAGCTTTCCTTGTACCTGTTCTACAGAGAGGATAAAAGTCAGTGTAATGAAAATTTATCCCTCAATGTAGGTGATCACGTTATGATTTGTTGATTCAGTCCCTGCTGTTAATCTATGATAAAGATGCTCATACAGCCCTCAGTGCTCCATTACCTGATTTGAGAAAGGTATGTATGCTCCTGCCAGGCAGAAATCTTTCTGTTCACCAAATGTTTCTGGCTTATTCTGTATTTCTAAGGGGTTTATTTTTCCATGTTTCCCGTGCTTTTTCTAGGCATTTTTATTATCAGGAGAAGAAGAGTTGTAATATGTTACTCTTCCCCTTTCACTCTTATCTTTTTTAAGAATCTACCTCAGGAAATTTCATATAGTATTCGAGGCTTCTGCTTCAGGTTCTGAGCTGTTTGGTATAAGGAAGGTAGCTAGAATTTCTCCTCAAAGGTCCTAAATAACCAAAAGAAGCAATCACAAAAAATGTAGAATTGCCAAATATGAAAAGTTTATAGTAAGAAATTATAAAACTAAAGGCTTATTTAGGGTTAACTGTATTAGAACAATGTGATTTACTGAAATTAAAATACCGATTGAATTATATGTTTGATTTGTAACCAACGTATCATTGTGATAGCAAATATGGGATTGATTGCAATATTATAACATGTGCTTGAGCAATATAGCTTTCATAGTATCAGCTCTGATGTAATCTCTTCATTCTAGTGTATGCAAAACTACTATATACCTACCTACAACATGTACAAATCTAAGCAGTCAGTTAAATAAAATGTTCATCACAGATTCTTAGAAACATAGCCTAATTTATGATTTCTGGAGGTCAGCTGGTCAAATATCCTGCTCACAACAGGAAGTTTTGAATATATGCAGGGACGGAGATTGCATATTTCACAGCAGCTTTGGACAATCTGTTCTAGTATTTGATCCCATTCATAGTGAAAGAATATACCTCATCAGAATTTTCACATTACAAATTGCGTTCATTGTGTTTAATCCTTGTGTTCATTGTGTTTAATCAGTGCTGGATTCTGCACCTGGGAGGGTGCAACCCTGTATGCTCTTTGTACAGATCGGGGAATCAGATGCTGGAAAGCAGTGCCGAGGAAAGGGACCTGAGGGTCCTGGTGGTTGGCAAGCTGAACATGAGTCAGCAGTGCCCTGGCAGCCAGAAGGGCGAACGGTGTCCTGGGGGGGCATCAGGCAAAGCATCGCCAGCCGATTAAGGGAGTGGATTTTCCCACTCTGCTCTCCATTGGTGCAGCCTCGAGCACTGTGTGCAGTTTGAGACACCATGAAGCAAAAAATGATATAAAGATATTAGAGGGATCCAAAGGGGATGTACAAAGACAGTGAATGGTCTAGATGGGAAGCCATACAAAAAGTGGCTGAGGTCACTTGGCTTATTCAGTCTCGAGAAGAGGAGATTGAGGGGAGACCTTATCGCAGTCTACATCTTCCTCACAGGGGGAAGAGAAGAGGCAGGCACTGATCCCCTCTCTCTGGTGGCCAGTGACAGGACCCAAAGGAATGGCATGAAGCTGTGTCAGGGGAGGTTTAGGTTGGATATTACAAAAAGGCTCTTTACCCAGAGGGTTGTAAGGCACTGGAACAGGCTCCCCAAGGAAGTGGTGACAGCACCAAGACTGACAAAGTTCAAGAAGCATTTGGACAATGCTCTCAGGCACATGGTGTATGATTGTTGGGGCTGCCCAGTGCAGGGCCAGGAGCTGGATAATCCTAATGGGTCCTTTCCGACTCCGGATATTCTATGACTCTAAAATTCTGTGATCAGTGCATGCCCAAGAAAAAGCTAGGACCATGGACTTCTGTGTCCAGTTTACTAAAATGATTCTGAACCATCTTCCCCTTCTGTGGATAGAAACCTCTGTGGTGATCAAAGTCAGTAGCTTTACAAACATTCTAATGTCATTAGCAAGCATTTCCTTGTTTAATGAACTGTGATATTTTCTTAGTTTTGACTACCCTTTTTCACCATAAGAATCAGCTCTCAGAAATGGAACCTACAAGGAGAACAAAAGAGCATGGGAAAGTACCTTGACAAAACCCAAAATATAATGAGTAGTTTTAATATTTTTTTAGGTCCTGACCCTTTCAAAAAGTGCCTTTTAGGACTTGCTGGAAGATTTATCTACTAGTTTACTTTTCCACAGTGTTTGAGAAGCTCCAATTCTTTAAAATGTTATTATATTATTGTTCTGAGTAAGAGCAGACAACGTCCTGTGACCTCATTCAGGAAAAGGCTCTAAGTAAAGAAAAATACACTGTAAACAGGAACCCAGCACATATATAATGAAATATATATGTGAAGATACTGTTAAAATATCCTTGGAAATATTTCCTAGAATTATTTTGTTTTCTGGGATCACCTACCATATATTATTATTGTTGTTATTATTATTATTTATTAATTAATAATAATAATCTTATACATTTACTTTGCTGTAGTCTTATCGATACTAATTCACAATAACAGCCTAGAATGAGGTTTTGGATCTTCAAAATAAGTAATATCTTACTTTTCTCACCAGCATGTATTTCTGGATAATAGTTATATATCATTTTAATTTTCTCTACAAATCTTCTTTTATATTCAAATCTACTAAAGATGCTCTTTCCAATACTGTTGCTACAGTTATAATACCAATACACCAATTTATTAATATATAATTTATTAATTTTTTTTGTATATTAATATACCAAATTATTGCTTCCCTTTTCCCATTAACAGCTCTGCATTCATGAATGTTGTATTCATTTCTAAACAAGTAAAATCTTATGGGTGCATGTTTATGATTAAAATGTAAGGAATAAGTCAAAACTTAGGACTGAGCTTTCAATTAGGATCTCATTAAAACCAAGATAAATGTTCCCCAATAAAAGCAAATGTGATGTAGGTGGTATATTCCTAAAAGGTTATGAAAGTTGTCATATTTTTAAGAGAAAACATTATGATCTTTGTATGTGTGTATGTTCAGGATGTTACTTGGAATTTTTTTTTCAGTATGCCCCAGTTTTCCTTACTATTTGGTTTGTAGATGATAAAAAAGTGAAAATGTGATGCTGACAAATTAGTAGCAACTTTTAAAAACCCTTAGTCTGCTTTGGATTACTCCTCTAAAGTGGAGTAAGAAAGAGAATGACAGTGCCTATTATGAAATTTAATGGAAGCAACATTTTTCTTTCTGATTGGTACCTGAGAGATAATATATGGGTCACATTGAATAGTAACGGGTGCAAGTTAAATTATTCATGGTATTCACGGAGGATTGACTAACCTACTATTTATATTCTTTCTGAATACATCATTATGTCTCAGGCTCAATTTGCAAGATTCTATTTGAAGTCAGTGGACTCCAGAGTATACATTTTGTTCATCTAAAAAGTCTGATAACTCAAATTATTGGGTTATTACGTAGAGTGGGGAATAACCAAAGATTTAGCTACTCTATCAGAGTTACCTTCGCCGCAAGAAAATTTATTTATGTGACATGTTTGTATTCAACAGGTATAAGCAAAAAATTTATACGTATCTACATTCCACAAGTGGAAGGAGACTGCTTGCATTGATGAACTCTCTCTAGTGAACATCTAGAAAATGGGCAGTAATGCACCAGATTTGAAAAACAAGATATGCTTTACCTATTTCATTATTTTAAATACAATTCCTGGAGAGAAAACAAAAAAACCACACATTTAGTTGTGTCCATTGTTTTGCCTTTGCAGGCATAGAAATAGGATTTGAAGATGCTGACATATCAAATTTGAAAAAGTTTCCTCTTTGTGACTGAACAAAATCAATGTTTAACCAATTCTCTCTTTCCTTTTTATTCAGTTGAGGGAGTCTGCTGAAATAAAACCCTACCAATTACACAATTTAAATATTTATTTTAAATATTTGATATTTGAAAATTATTTAGAAATATAATATGCTGCAATGATAGCTTTGACCTTGCTACCAGTTGCATTAATAATTAGCTTTGGAGTAGTATATACAGATTTGAATGCAACAGGAATGCTTTTGGGTGTTGCTGAAACACAATATGAACTGTTTGCCACTTCAAAATCAGTGTGAAAAATTCAGTATTCAAGATGAAATTTATTTCTTAAGGATTCTGATCTTTGCTTCTCAGTGTCCCTCTTTCTGAATAATATCTAGCTAAAAGGATAACAATATTTTTAATTAAATACACCAAAAAGGCTTAAACTAATTTTAGAAAAAAGTCTCAAAATATGGATGTATAATACAGAGATTATTTAAAGATTATTGGCTAACACCTGATGTCTCTTTTACTTTATGTGGAATAGAGACTAAAATGATTTCATCAGGAAAATGAAAAAAAACTCTCCCTTTAAAATGTATCTTAAGCTGAGTTACTTGGTAATCTTCAAATACTCTAATCAGAGCCAAGTCTGGCACTGTCTCTTCTTAAGACCTTGATAACATGAGGATCATCTTCCCCGCCTCTGGGATCAGTCACTCCCTTTTGCACTGCTCACTGTAGAGGCCCAGATCTAAGCATGTTTTGTTTCAAACTGTCTGAGTATTGCTATAGGAAAAGGTGATCAGAGGAGAGGGTCCCGCGGAGGTGGAGCAGCGCTGTTCTGAGCCAGCTTTCTGCTCTGCCTTGACATTCACGCTCAGTCCCATCCTCCCACCTCACTTCCTGGAGAAGGACTGGCTGTCCATGCACAAACAGAACAGTGTAAAAAATCTAGTTTGGTGGGTCACTCCTGAAGTCCATGAGCTCTGAACACGACAGGCTGCCAGGCAGGCCAAGTGAGTCAAACATCCAGCGGCACAGGCTCCAGTAGTGGCTCAAGTAGTTCATCTTGTCTTTTGATCTCATATGATGTCTCCAGATCAGAGAGAGAAAAAGATTGCTTTGTTAAAAAAAAAGGTCTTAGGCAGTGTCAGGCAGTGTGTATTTCTAATCATACAGACACAGAAGTGTTTCATTCAATACCTATGATCTTCTTAGATCATAGGAGGGTATAGTCACATAACAGCAGTGTGGACTGTGGCACTAGGCAAATACATTTGGGTATCTTTTAGTAAAATCACATAAAACATACTCTCTTTTGTACAATTAATTTTTACATTTTCTTCATTTCTATCTTAAAAATATGTTGTATATGAAGGTATTGGGGGAAAAATACATTTTGCTAATTAATGCAGTCAATGAATAATTCCTTCTTTTATCTGATTACACCTCCTCTAATCTTATTTAATTATGTTAGATACCAAATTGTGATGAACTAGAAATGTTCTACCCTCTGGTACTGCCTTTTTCATCTTAATATTAAACTTCTGAATTCTCACATTCAAGATCCTAACATGTTTTTCATTAATTGCTCTTAAAATTACAGTTGACTTCCTAAATAACAGCTGCTTTTAATCTTACAGTAAGCAAGAACTGGTTTGCAAGAGAGAGTATGTAGTCCTTAATCCTTCATTAGCGCTGATGAGTGCTCTGCAAGCTGTGGCACTACAAAATGGAGTTGAGGATTCCCAAGGGCTCATCTTTCTGTGGCTCAGTTTAAATACATTTTAATTCGTAGCCAAACCTTGACTACCTGTCTGTAGTTTCTATAGCTGTCACTAGCCTCCTCTTCCTTACAAATCTATGGATGATATCCTATTTTTCACTTGATTTTTAATTCCTGATTAAGTTTTCCAACTATTCTATTCCAACTGGTCATAGATGATCTGTTCCTTCCAGTGTAATTCTAAGTCTGTACAACTGGAACCCATGTCTGAAAACCTACCATAAATATAAACTTCAGCTGGAAGAGAGTTGCCCAAATTGCCCTGGTGCACTCAGCTGTTTTCACCAAAAAAACAGTATATTTGACTCACAAGTTATTTACTTGTATTTTAAGGTCTTGGAGCTATAAAAATGCATTTTATTCTGATTCTACAGCATATGGCACTATATGTTCAGGAATTTGGGTATACCCATTGTATGCTATTATTGCAGAGTAAGAAATATTAACATTATCTAAGCGTTACTTAAGTGCTTTAATATTCTTTCAGAAGGCTCTGAGTGTGAATGCGTGTGCACACATATGCACCAAGACAGACAAAAAAGAGGGAGAGAAAAGTAATGCTAATCCCATTAGGAAAATAAAAATTAGGAAAAAACCCTGTCTGATAAAATTAATAATTAGAAGCTACAAGTTTGTAGTACCTAATTTGAGTGTCTGGAAATTACTTTTCAGTAGAAATGGTTTACTTCCGCTCCTATTTCAGCTGCAGTATGGATCTATTTTCTTCAGCTGTGTTCTCCATTAAAGGCTACAGCTAAGTTCCCATAAAGGCAGCTCTTTAAAGATAGACTATTCACTTATTTATACCTATTCTTTTGCCATTTTAACTTGTTTGCTGCTTCATATTGATGAAATAGACTCAGTCTAAAAAATACAAACAGACCAAGAGAATTGGACAGAATGAAATAGGAGACAGTTTTACTGTAAAGCAGAGAGCAGAGAGATATCATTTTTGTGCCTCCTCTGTTCCTTTGAAATGGTTCTCCAAAATGGCTTTCCTGAAGTCATTTTTTCTTTACGGCTATAACTGAGGGTATTCTGTCAGCTTTCCCTTTCTTTTGTACAGGTTTATAGTTCTCTATAAGCAGAATGCTAAAAGCAGGTAGAGTAAAATGTCAGGGCTGCAGTCATTTCATAGCTATGGCAACTTGCCAGGTTATTTACACATAACTCTGTGGCTCATGTAGAAAAATTAGTCCCTCCATGCCTTTAAAAAATGCATAGTTGCAATACATAGATACAAATGGATGAAAATAATATTGGTCTGTGATTATGCTTTTTTTAAAAATTAGATACACTAATGATTTTTCCAGATCATATTTTTTGCAAGACTTCCTATATGCACTCATAACATTAAAATTCCATAATTCAGTTGTGTTTTCTCTTACAGATAGCAAATGAAAGATTATCCCTTCACACTACAATACACTGAAACAGGAAAGCACTATCTGAATCGATGAAAAGGTTGTTATGAACCTGAGCATTACAGAGTATTCCCTGTAAAAACATCACTTGTCTCAGATGCCAAATAAATATCACATACCCTTCCCCAGCCAGTATGGGAGCACAGGGCTGTCTGGTTCAGAAACAGAAATTTCTTATCTCAGGTGGGTGACAGCAGTGACACAGTTCTGAATTATTGTCATCTTTATGTGGTAGCTCAAAAATGCTTCAAATTGGTGATTCATATCATGTGGACAATAATTACTGGTACAATATTCTGCTTAAGTCAAAAAAGTCAAAAATCTAGGTAGATAGAGGTGTAAACCAGCAAAAATGATTAATTGGAAACTCTTTTCAGCAGAAAAATAAAAAGTAGTTCTGTTTCAAGAAAGTAACGAATATTCTTAGCTCATCTGATACCATTATAATAAAAGGTTAAAAGCTCGAGTAGTTAAGAAATGAATACAAGAGCCACTCTTTGAAAATGCCTTGTTCCCAGTGCATAAAATTCAATGCGGAGATTGTAGGCACAAATATTTCACCAAGCAAAAGTATAGAATTAACATCTTGAAAATTCTAAAATTAAATCCTAGGTTAAAAGCCATTATAGAAACAATGCTATTACAGTAATGTAATTGAACATTACTAATGTCATAGTCACATCTTAAGCTGTGAGATAAGCTGATGTTTCATTGTACAAGCACTGCACAAAATAGCATTGAGCCATGATTAGCTCAGTTCTGCCTCAGCACAGGCAGATCTATGTTTACGCAATTTTTTCTCAGCACATTTTCTCCTACTCACAATCCCTAGTAAAACCTACCTGAGAATGCAGTAATTACGTAATGTTTGAGGAATGTTTGAGGAAATATGGTGATATACCAGTGTATACCTGAACATTAGCCTGAAAATGTATAATTATTCAAGTACTGCCCTGTGTAACTGGAAATATAAAGAAAGACAAATCGATAAAATAGATACCCAGTTATTAGAAATTACTTCATTCGAGCAGCAAACTTGCACTGGAGCTTCTAAGGCAGTGCTACTTCTTTGGTGAGAAGAGGCTCAGACAGAGAGACAGTTGGCAGGAGCTGTAGGTATCCCAGCCCCAAACAGAAGGCTTTGCTCTAAATGCTATGTTTGCTGCTTGTCCCTTCTTAGCTCACATGCTCAGTCCCAGTCCTGGAGCTAAGATACACTCCAGTCAAACCTTTCAAACCCTGAAGCTTAAATTTTAGTTCCCAAGTCATCTTTATTCTTTTATATGATTAACAAAAGTGCTGAAGCCTGAGAGTTGCCACTATAATCAGGTCAATCCCTACTTCCTGATGCTGCTAAATCACAGTTAAACATCCCTTTAGCCAAAACACTTTTGCTTACAGCAGGTGACGGGGAGAAGGAATACGCTCATTTATATTCCACCTTCTCCCCTTTTGTGTACATAACGCCCTTACCCATAAGCACCACTCCATTATTTCTCAGCTAGCCCTTCACTGGGAGTTACACAGGGCAAACCCACAGGCAGTTAGATGCCTCTGATATGGGCAATACGGCATTATGCTTGGATGGCAATTTCTTATTCCCATTATGTTACATCACCTTTCAGCAGTGCAGCTAATGCATGTTGGCAAAGTATAAGGATCTATGCCTATTACTTGTCTTTGTTATCTATTCATTGGTTCAACCTGTTCTCTCAGACAGGAGTAACTGTGGCTGCACTGAAAAAACGTAATTACTCCTTACTTGTTGAGATTGCTTCTTGATCAGTAAAGTATATCATTAAATCCATGTATGCATTTTCCAGAATAACTTTGATTTCATTTTCCTTCAAAACAGATTCTACTTTCTTGCACAAAATGTGTAATAAAAAGTGCAACTATTATGAAACAAACAAATAGAATCAGTGACAGCAGCATATTACTTTAAATAGATCAAGTCTCTTTAGAAAAATAATCTTTAGAAGATTTTGTCGTTATGTTAAACAGTTGTATGTGGGAGACTGTAATGGAAATATGAAAGTTCATATATGCAAAAAAATCCTGAAATGTTTAGGTTTACTCAAAACCTGTTAGGCAGTCAAATAGTTCCCTCAGCACTTATCAAAAAAACAAATGTTATATATTGCAAATGTAATTGCTATAATGAGAATAAAAATAAAAATTACAAAAGCATATTGACAACTTCACAATGACTGAGATCCTGTTATCTTTTTATTTCCTGACAATTTGAGAAATTATAATATTTACTTTAGAGGCTGGGAAGAAAATTGCCTCTTGCATGTTCAGAGAATTAACAGGATTCCAGCTGTTTCAGTTTTAATGGTGTTTCTTTGGTTCTACACATCTAAAGACAATATACCAAGGAAAACTATCTTTCCTTTTTATATGTTAAACTATCAGATCAAGGTACGAGTTTAGTTACTTTCCAGCATAAGGAAAAAAAAAAAGAAAAACAGAAAAAAGAGAAATAGAAATAAAACTAAAAAAGATCAATCGATTCTTCACAAGAACAAATTATTCTAGCAACAGTACTAATCACACCTTATTTGCTGCACTTGTGTCTAGTTCAATCCAAGTGATACATCTGTACAGCCCTATTTGGCACCACTGATGCTATCAAAGCCAACACTAACAGAACGTTTTCCTTACCTGATGGAAACCAACATTTATTTTCTTTTTCAAATGGCATTTAGTGCTGCTGAGTGGACCATACATATCATTCTGGAGATGAAAGATTCGATCTGAAGTTGATGTGGAGTCTTTTAATCAGGTTTGGTGTGCTTTGCTTGGATCAGGCCCCACGACTTTTGTTTACCTCTACTCAAAGAGAATATGACTGTGTTTTTCCTAGACAGATCCCCACCTGGGGAGGGGAAGCTGTGTTCTGCCTTTGGGCTGAGTGTGACAATTGATATGCTCTTTTCAGGGGCAAAGCACAAATGCATAGAACATATAATATTCCTTGGAAGCCCTCAGTTCTAAGCATAATAATAGATCTCAGAAACCTTCATTTAAAAAATTTGCCCTCATTTCCCTTATTCTGAAAAAATACTTTTTCAAGACAAGGCAAGATGGTTAGCTTGTGGTGCTTTTAAATAAGAATAGGAAAATTAAGTCTACCCTCATGTCCATTTTTGACTCTCTTGTTGGTGCATCTCTCACTTCCCAATGTATTACACAAGAACATTTCTCATTACCCACAACAAAAATGTTTAATGTTAGGGTTTGTCATATTTGTTCTCACTATTGACCAGTGGTAAAAAAAAAATTAATGCGTTCTTAGTATCTTTTGTATCTCCAAGAAAACTCATTTCAGACATTAAAAATACCTGAGAAACTATTTATATCTGCACCAAAAGAGTCATATAAACATTTTCTGTCCCAAAAAGTCTTAAATGTTTCATATCCACTGAATAGAACATGAAGCTGACTATAGTTTTAAGCAACCAACAGAGGAAATTGCAACATGATCTATAGGGACTGATATTCTATAAATTGAAAGTTTACATCTAGGTTTTTAGGTGGGTAAGATGGGAGCAGGAAGGGACCCAGGATATTGTTAAGTTACCTATAAATCTGTTCCACTGTCCCAGAGACATTAACGTCATAGGCCACTTGATCTAGCAGGCACTTCATCCCTGAGAGTGCAGTACTGCACTAGTAGTCTTGCAACACCATGATTTGTTTTTTTCCCACCACAGCTATTTGACGTGATGCATGAGGAAGAAAAAGGACCTTGTAGTGACAGTGTAGGGTGTTCTGTAAGCCTGAAATGTCCTGAAATACAGTGACAGTTGGACATGCTGAAGAGAAAGCATCATCTGAGCTATAACAGGTACAGATAAAGTTTTGTTAAACAATCTCACTTTTCTGGACTGATGAGCTTTCCGCTATGTACCAACCTCAAAGGATAAAATATTACTACTGAAAATACATGCAGTAATAGCATATGCCTTGCATAATAGAAATGTAAGAATTTGCACATATATAACCAGGAATAAGAAAAACAAAATATAGGTACATCAGCTGGGATTCTTCACAATTTTATTTTACATCTAAAATAGCTCTGAAAATATGATCTGGGAAAATGAAAGCTTTCATTAGCTCACAGTGTAGAAGAGTTTATAAACTGATCATTAAGGTCATAGTACTATTCTATCATGGTCACCCTTATGGTAATTAATCCTACAAATCCAAGTCACTCTGCATGAAACAGAGAAAATATTCCATGTGCTGACAAGATTTCTTTTAAGTTATACATACACTAGAAACATTTCACATTGTCTAAACTCAAAATGAAAAAAATAAATTCCTTTTTTTAATAAGCACATAAAAAAAGATGCATAGTATGAAATTAAAATCTTAGCAGGTATATCCTAACTGAAAAAGTAATGCTAATTCTTTTTACATTGTTTGAATAGGGTTTCAATCAACCTGGTCTAGTGAAAGGTGTCCCTTGCCATGTCAGGGGTGTTGGAACTAGATGATCTTAAGGTCCCTTCCAGCACAAAACATTCTGTGATTCTATGATTCTATGATAATTTTATAGAACACATTTGTTCTCTTCCATTTACAAGAAAATGCTTGTTTTCTGATTTGTTTCTCTTTACAAATTCTTAAAAGTTACCTTGGGTAACTTCTGACCAACACCATAATTACTAGTGATGTTCAACCAAAAATTCTTTAGCTGGTGTAAATCACTGTATGCAGTGTATATCTATATATATATATATCTCTATACAGTGAACTGTATACCGTTCACCCACTTTTCCTCGAAAAGCATGTCGCCACACGGAATACTTAGCTGCATGCCATGGCCCCTGTTTTGGGACTCTTCCCTGTCATGCATGCCCACTACTGAGCAAAGAACTAAAAAGAAAATAGAAGAAAGTAACAATGAATATATGGATTCCTTCTTATGGGAAATATATATTTTCATGGACATAGCAAGGCAACCAACGACAGCTTTAGAGGTTCAACTTATTTTTCAGCTATGGTGAGAAATGAAGGCAATGGAGGAAGAGCTACATCAAACTGCTAGGGCATTCAGTGAAATTTGACAAGCAGACCCCACAAAAGTCTCAGCCTTAGTTTGTAAGCTCATTGCTATTCACTCAGTAGGGGCACTCATTACAGCAGTCAAGGCCCTGTGAACAATGTGGTACATTAGAGTTAAATTATGCACCAACGCCCTGATTTATGGCTAAGAACTGTACTAAATTAAGTAGAAATTCTAAATTAAGGAGAAAATCGGAAATTAAAAGGCAAGGCTAATTTATTAGGAAATCATTTGCTAACTACTAGTATTATGGAAATAGTTCTAAAAATAAAGCCCCAATGGAAAAATATATAACTAATGCGCAAGATTTTTGAAATGCAAGAACTCTTGGAAAGTTTAAGGACTCCCTAGGGCATATGTGCTTCCTCACCCCCAAATACTAGATAATTAACTTAAACTTTTACAACTAAGGTTTTAAAAGAGCTGAAAGATAAGATCTTTGGAAACTAATGTTAATTCATAATAAATCTTGGGATATTGAGGAAATTCCAGAGGAGTTGAACTAAGCTAATTTTTTCCCTGTATTTTAAGAGGCTAGATAGCAACTCAAGTAATTATAACCCTGTCATATAGTATCATTTTTAGGCAGAAGGATGGAACAATTGGTATAAAGCTCAATTAATTTAAAAACTAAAGTAGGATAATAATTTAATTGACATCAACCAGATCTTGTCTAAATAACATAATATGGGGGTTTTTTTTCAAATTTGTAAAGAGGCTGATAAAAGCACTAGTCTTAATCTAATATGCTGCAGTAACTGTGTAATTTTACTTGGTATCCAAAATTAATATAATATAAAACTAATGGGGCATAGATTAAACGGTAAATGAATTTAAAACAGGCCAGCACATCTTTAAAAATAAATGTAAATGATAGAAAGTTTATAACTTCTCAGGAAAGATTGATTAATTATTTTTTTTTCCCAACCATTGAGACAAACTGTACGCTTCTTTATGGTCAAGTTGGCAAACAGTAACATTTATGGTCATAAATAATAAAGCCATGCCAGTGGTCTGGAACAACAGAAATTTCTTAATAAATTTCTTACTAAGCATGTGTATCAATAAAAGAAAATGCAGGGCCATATACTTAGGATTGCCAACTGTACTTAAAGGCTTTGGTACATTGCTAAGAAATTTCAATGTTTCTCATCAACAGACAAAAAAATCTTCAAGGAGTAAAATCTAAAAGACTAACGCAACACCTGAATATGTAAACAGAATCATAAACAGCAGAAATTGTTATACAACTTCCATTTCTGACATCACATCTTACCTTTTACTTCTCATCTCTCACATCTTTTTACATCGCATCTCTTCTTTTACCTCCAGACTTGATGTCCATAGCTAAAGATGTTGTGTTCATAAACTGAAGTTTTAGAAGAAAATCTCAGAAAAGTTAGAACGACCAGAAATTAGTCATGACTCTTTTATTTTTCAAATACTACTTTAATACTAATTTTAAATCCTAATTTAATGGCTGATTTTATTACTCTCTATATAGAGAGAGATGGGGGACAGGGAATCACTGTCTACTTCTCCTGCTTACCACATCTGCTGTATAAACATCTCATGTCCACAGTTTGAAACTTTTGAAACTAGAGAAATCTAGATTAGTAACAAGAGACTTTTTAATTTCCTAAAACAGTGTTGGAAGCATGGAGTGAAAAGGGGAATATTTTTGTGAATGACTGTTTTTGGATTCAGCTTTTTTTTTTAATGAAATACATGAAGTATTCCAGAGAGATTAATTCAAGAAACTTCAGTGATCTGAATGATATTAATGAAATCATAGTCAAGGAACAATTGAATAATCTATTACTTTGGAACTATTGAGTAATTACTTATAAAAAACCTGAAGAAGACAGCTTCATATCGATCTTTCATTGCCTTGCACTTTTAGTAAGGCTCATGTGATTTAAGACGGTTTCTTATGCATAACCAGTTTCAGTGTATGAAAAAACATCAGTAGACCTAAGACTATTTCCTATAGCAAAGAGAATTTTCTAAGAGCAAGTCCATTTTTCTAGAGAATGGGGATATGATTTAACCATCTGGAAAAAGCACATTGCACTCCTATGATCTATGCAGCATTTCTTATGCTTTCCATGCCTAATTCTAGGGCTATTTAGCTCTCGTTTTTGTAATGAGAATTCCTAATAAACTCTCAATTTGCAAGCAGCAGTTATACTTTTCCACTCCAGTTATTCTAATTTAGCTCTTTTTTTCCTTTTTTTTTTTGAGGGAGACTTTCTCCCATATTTGGTGTGGTTCAAAACACAGTGAAGACAACAAGCTCTTAGAATTGGAAAGCTGCAATACACCAAAAACCAAGATCATAGCTATTAGATTGTCATGTCAACCACGTTTGCTTGTCTAGATAAATGTGATCAATAACAACCTAAAAGCATGCTCCACAACACAGTTCATGAAAATTATACCATGTTGTATGATCTTTCATAATGTAACCTATAAACAAAACAACGATGCAACTCTGGAAATATCATGCAGCCGATCAACACATACAGGTGCCTGGATAGCTAGAGTCAAAGTAGTGCCACTGAATATGGTCACAGATTAGAAGACTTCTCCACTAATTGCACCACCTGATGTCTGTGCTCTTGTTCACTCTCTTTAGTGGAAAACTGCGAGGTTCTTTGGGACAGACAGATAGGCCAGAAGCAGACTCTTGTGTTGAGCAGGGATTCTGTTACCTTAAGAAGGGAGGCTGGAATGGAGCAGCAGATTCCAGAGTAGGACACTCCCAGGAGGGAGTCAACATGTAAAGGCTCTGAACATAGCTGAATAATGCTTTTCTTCTGTAGGGGTATATTACTGAGGTAGGAAAATGCCTGTATTTGCCAGGTAGGCAGCATCCCAGAAAGATAGTATGGGGACTCTTCCAGGCCATAAAAATAATATATAAGGCAGAAAAAGGGTGTTCATTGTTTCGAGGAACAATAAAGTGCATGAAGAATCATACTGAGGAAATGTACTATGGGAAATGTGCATTACTTTAGGTCACCTACAGTAAGGTGAAGAGAAGGCGTCAGTAGTTTAAGGGCAGAGTTTCTAAAACAGAGGCATACTTGAACACACTTGTAGAGCTGCTCACGTTTTGTAGAGATAACAAGCCTAGGTAAACCAAGGTGACACGTGGAAAATGTGTGCCATTTTCTTTCATTTCCATTTTATCTGTGTTTTCATTTGACTGGAGTAACTCATTTCCTCACAGTGAAAAATTAGCCATATTGTCATCTTTATGCCATCCACAAAGTCAAGTTTTGGCAAAAGTGTCCCTTTAGAAGATGAAATTTCTTGGGCTAATACGTCAAAAAAGAAAACTGCATACATTAGAAATAAAATAACTAGAAAAAGTTTCAGCATTTTCATATATTTCTTAGTGTCCTGTTTATCTAAGAAATAAGAATCATAAAGTTCATTAGGAGTTGAGAAAAATTGGTAGCAGGTCAGCAGATTATTTATTCATATGCATTTGTGTTGTTAACAGAAAAGTTGTTTCTCAGCCTGCTAAATACACTCTTTACAATCACAGAGAGAAATATAACTTTATGGCTTTGAATGTATATTTTAGCATGCTATAAGAGCGGAAATGAAGTTTGAGTTGGCAGCACTGCAAGTCAGAGTAAAGGCAATATGCTGGATGGTCTTTTAATTTCTGGGGAAATAAATCCATGTTGATTCATAGATTTTCAAACAGAAATCTGTTCTTCTTTGAGAACAGATCTCTTCCTTTTTAAAGAAAGAAAGAACAGGTCTGTGAAAATACCCTAGGCATCAGCAAAGCACTTTATATTCCAGTGTCTAAGTCATCTAAGAAGTTATCAGAATGCCTTCAGCATTTTCTAGTAGAGAATAGGAGAGCTTGTTTGAGCTGTGAACAAGGGGGCAAGCTCATCCACAAGATGTGAAATCAATTTGTAATAAATTCCCTACAGAAATGGACAATTTACTAAAGGGCACAAAACACTAACTTGTTAAGAAGAGAATTTGGAAGTCCAAAGAGGGATCAATCTTCCCCATTCTGTGGGAAATGACATGTAGTACAAGGACACTAGGAAAAAGAAGAAGAGGAGGTAGCCAATATGTTGAAGTAGTTTGGCTGTTCTGAGTATAAGGAGACAGAATGTAAAACTGGCAAAAAACAGACAAGACTGTGCATTTCCCAAGGTGTCTGGCATGGTTAAAGCGTGTCTTTGTTCTCCATGAAGGCTGGCTGCCACTCTGGTCTAGAGATAGTCAATTAAATTAGAGGTTTGGACTGTATTTAACAACACTGTTGCTGTTCCATTCCCCTTCTCCACATTTCCTGATGTGGAGAACACATAATCCACAAATTGTAGTAATGGATTTGTTAATTGTCCAAATATGTTACTTTGCAGATGTCTCCATTTGTATCTTCATGAGAGGAATCTTAAAGCATAGAACTTTGTTACTGGCTTGACAGGTCTTAACTTATTGTCACCAGTCAGCTGCTTCTCAGAAATTCAATGAAAAAGTTTTTAAGGAATTATGAAGCAATGTTGTTACTGAAATAAAAGGATTGCATAATATTTGTTTACAATCCTTTGAATAGCTCCATATTAAATTGAACTTTAATTGAACAAAGAAATCAAAATGACAGTTGAGATAAAAGTCAGTTCCAACGTTTTCAGCTGGTGTGTTTAATATTTTAATCATCTTGATTATTCAGTTTCTCATTTAAGATTAAGTACCATCTAGTCAGACACATGTTTATTTGAACCTTAAATAATTGGGATCAGAAACAAGACTGTCTCTCAAATAGACTTTACAAAATTAATTATACATCCAAAAATAAATGTAAAATTGTTCAAAGTCAATATTATATGTAGAATATTCCCTATTTTCTCCACTGGAAGACAAGCATACTTTTGCTGACTCATTCACAAAAATTTTGTTTTATATCTTGATTACCATTACACTTACTTTTCCCATAAGGACACATTTATTTATAGAATGAGCATTTTTTTATTTTAAATTATGTGTATGGTGAATTCTGAGGCTGAATGCAACAGGTCATCCACTTGTATGTACATCACTCACCTGTCTTCCTACAAAACTTTTATTTCAGTGAAAAGACATAGAAAATGATATGTCTTTATGACCCGTGTTTCAAGAATTCTAATTGTAATTCAAGAAAGTCCTTAATATTCTCCCTGAATAATGAAGAGTATTACTCTTTAATCACTGCTTGATGGATTACAATCAGCATGTCTAGACAAAGTTCACGTTTATCTCCTAGTAAACCAGCAAGCACCAATTATTCATCTTGTCCGTTTTTAATAAATATTTATTTATTTATTTATTTATTTAACAAGGAGTGCTTTGAGAACTCAAAACCTCACAAGATAGCATTATCAGATGACAGATCAATAATGCTGTATGCTAAATGCTTTGAGGTATCAGGGAGACAAAAGAAATCAAGCAATGAGGTAATTAACAAGAATTTTTATTGGTTTGGTTGCATCTGATTATCTTATCCCATGTGCAGAACATTTAAGGAATTTCCTTCTACATACTCAACATAGAAATATTTTCATATTTTTTGTACTCATGTATTAAATTTATTATCTCTGATGCCCTTACACTTTTCTGTAAAGGCATAGAGCAAGGCCCAGCATAAATTACAGTTATATTTTATTGATTGCTCTCCACACACAGCTTTGCACAGAGAAATAGAATGAGTCCAATCTAATATAATGTAAGAGAAAGTTTATTTCTAAAGTCAAATAGCTTTTTTTACCTGTTATGACAAAGTACCAGAAACAAAACCTCTAGCAGTTACTCGTATTCTAAGATTTTGCTAACTGTCCTGGATTGTAATTCTTGGATCATTTGCTTCTTATTGAACTTCATTAACATTACAGTGCTAAGAAAAAAGTTCAAAAGACATTTATAGATGTCTATAGCTAAAACTTGGCACTTTTTTTTTCTTTTAATCTGTGGGCTTTTGCTTTTTTTGTGTGTGTGTTTGTATTTTGCGGTATATTTTCTCTCTCCTGACTTAGGAATATGCAATAGATGAGCAGATATAAATTCAAAAAAATAACATTGAGGAGCAAGATCCCATTTTGAGTATTGAAGTCTGAAGTTTACACTAAGAATACTTGACAAGTTTCTGTGTCCTGAGAAATGTCCTTCCACCTATCCAGCAGTGGTATTATAAAGAGAGCAATGTGAAAAATAGCAGGAGGGATGCCCTTGCTATAGCACTAGGGCATACGTAATGAGAATAAAATCATCAATTTGCTGATAATTCCCTCTTCCTCATTCATTTAATTAATAAGTCCCTCTGTATCCATGCTCTGCTGGTGTACTGTTTTACAACTAACACGTACTGACCCTACATTAATCTGTGTTTTAAAACACAGTATGCGAATAGATAACATTCATGTTTTCCTTCTGTCTGAAACAGAATTATATGTTTTGTGAGATAGAGTCCTTTTCTTTTACTTTTCTTCTTCTTTTCTTTTTGTTCTATGTCGCTTTCAGATCATACTAGTGAGGCTATCATATCTTTCTGAAAGTTCCTGAAAGAGAGTATACTTGAAAATTTCAAAAAATAATTGAAATTCACAAGTAGCTTTAGACCTTTATTGCATCCACAATCATTACTAATGGTACTGAGCTACTATTTCCAAAAGCTAGATATGTCCTCATCCCTTGTGTGCATTATATGTCTGCAAACAGGGAGAAGCACTAGTGTTTGCACATGTTTTTAATTTGAAGCTTTCTCACCCACTGTTGATAAACATTTAACCCTAAGGTGGGACTATATTTTATTTTTAGAAAACCACTTTCTTATAGGAGGATGTTCATTCCCTGAGTGTGGATCCGTAGACCTGAGAAAGGAAAAACCTGTTAGGGTTTGCAGGGTTTTTGCTCAGCAAGAATGGTTGGACTCAGGCACCAATCAGTCAAGGAGCTGGAACTGTGGTGGTACTAAAAGTAAAGACAGTCCAAACAGAACTGCCCTCCAACATCCTGAATCATGAAATTGTAAGTGGCTGGCTTGGTTTTGACTGCAAACGATATTTCAAAGGACAGAAGTTAATTTTGTGTAATGTCAATTTAAGTTTTAAAGAACAATGATATGATACAAAGACTTTGGTTCCTCTTTCTGTTTAGGGAAACCCTTTCTGTAGTTGATTGAACCTGAACAGCAGCCAAACACCTTTCCAGCCCCAGGCTTACTCCCCTCTCCAACAGGATGGAAAGAAAATAAAAAGAAGGCAAGGTAATGGATCAAGATAATGACAATTTAATAAGAAAAACTGAAGCTGTGTATAAAAGCAAAGGAAAAGGATACATTCATTCACTGTTCCCATTTGCAGGTGGATGTCATGACACTTGTGTCATTCCCACTTTGTGGGAAGCATGCCCTCAGCACACAGAGTGGTTGCTTAGGAAGACAAACAGCATAACTGTGCTTCCTCCTCTTTTCCCTGAGCACAGTGTCACGGAGTATGGAATACAGTAGGGGTCAGCTGTGTCCCAGACATGTCCCCTCACAACCTCTTCACCAACCCCACCCTACCTGCTTTGGGATCAAACAGGTAAGAGAGACGGACTTGATGCTGTGCAGGCACTGTTCAGCAGTTAGCCAAAGCATTAGTGTGTCAGCAACACTGTTTAAACCGCAAATGCAAAGAGCAGCACCATATGGGCTGCTATGAAGGAAGTTGGCTCCATCCCAGCCAGACCCAGTACAGGAGCAGAGGGGATTGTCATTCTGAATCAATGGAGAAACTGAACTTTCCAGAACATGGGAGAGATTTGGATTTCTATCACAGACACCTGTCAGTCCAAGGGGTGGGAGGGAGGAAAATTAAAAAAAATCTTCCACTGGAGAAGAAAACAAGAAAATGTGAAGCGTAGCAACATCAGTAAATTAAAGAGCAACATGAGTGGGTTTTGGCATGTGTCCTGACTGTGCTGCCACTAAAAGGTGATACTGTGCCCCTGTCTAGTGTATCCTGCTTTGATGGGTTTTGCCTTGATGCCAACACGTCTCTCAAGAATTAGGATGTTTTAGTTACATCACACCAGTAGGCAGTAGCATTTTTTTATATGGCAAATGAAAGATGACCTGAGATGTTTGCAGTCTAAGCATATGCCTGTGGAGCAGTCAGTACAGCACTTACTGTGAAAAGCAGAGAGAACTGATCCGGTATCTCAGGTACTCGCCACAGTTTCACAGCAGTAGCAGACACATGGTAGGCTCGTAAGTCTCATTATAAACTGAAAGTTCTTCCTGCTCCAAGAAAACTGGAACCTCAGGATGCGTGTAATGGGCACAATTTCTGTTTCCATGGGAAGAAAAACTACCTAAAGTTTTTCCCCTTCCAGACCTGTTTCTCATTCTGACAAGTCCTCCAGAAAACTGCCAGACAGGCATAAATCACAGAACAGTTGAGATCGGAGGTCTTCTGGTCCAACGCCCTCGCCCAGGGACAGTCAGCTAGGTTGTACAGCCCTATGTTCTGTCAATTTAAACTGTTAGATTTTGAGTATCACCACAGTTGGAAACCCCGCAATCTCTTTGGAGAACCTGCTCCAGCATTTGACAGTTACAGTAAAGATGTGTTTTCTTGTGTTCTGATGATATTTCCTGGTTTTTTCTGTTGCTGTTGTTGTTTTTGTTATTTGTGCCCAATGGATTTTTTCCTGTCAGTGGGCACTACCAGGAAGTGTCTGGCTCCCTCTTATTCATTCCCTTCCATCAGGGATTTATATACTTCCCCCCAGTTATCTCTTCTCCAGGCTATACAGTCCCAGCTGTCAGCCTCTCTTCATATGAAAGATGCGCCAGTACTTTAGGAAGAGATGAGTGAGAGGGATAACATCTCTATATCAGTAGTAGAAGAGATGGATGCTGTAGTTGTTTATTTGTTTTAAAAGATTCATTCTAAAGTCTTTTTCTTTCCAGAAGAACCCGAATGAAGCTCAAACTTGCTGCTTGTGCATGCTTGTGCGTGCTTGCTCTACTTACTGTATTTTAACCAACATTTTTCCTCTGCCCATGTTCATGCTCCTAGTAAGTGATTAAATGTTTTCAACAAAATATAAAGAGTGTATTTGTGTGTGCATTTTTTTTTTGTAGATCTGAATCACTTCAGCCACATTTTTGGCAAACTTCATTCACTTCATCTTCTTGGCATTTCATTATATTTTGTGATCATAAAGTCAACTCTCCAGCAACAAAGCGAAACACGACTCTTTGAAATAAATGTTGTCATTAACAAGCCATGCCAGGCACAGTGACAGATTTGCAGCTGTAATGAATAACATTTCCCACAAAGTTCTCCTGTCTGACAGAAAAGCTGTGACATTACTTCAGGCAACAGTGTTGGAAACGAAAAGATTGATTGATGCAAGTAGATAATTGAAACATTAGTACTGTCACATGAATGTCAACCTAACAACCAAGCTACCACTCTACAGTAACGTTTATCATGCAACAGCCTCTCCATGAATAACACACACACATGCACAGGAAACATGGAATATTTCTTTATGAACACAAGTTACGCTAATTTATCCTAACTACCTGATTAATTAAGTCTCAGTCTCTAAAACAAAAATTAGTTCAGTTACTTCTAGAGGGTATCTTAAGTACCTGGATTCAGTTTAGAGCTTTTGGCAAAAGCCAAGAATACTTAGTAGGAAGTAACACTGGACCTTTGATATGGAAAGTCATATTTTGTTGGTGGCGACATTGTCATGTCTGAGTGCCTGAAGTTAGATTGCAATAATCCATATTTACTCCTGCCTAGATAAGTCAGTGACTTGCAGAGGTTCTGGGATTCCAGAAGTTATGACTAATTCGTCCCTATGCAAAAATGCTTGATGCAAGGCATCTAAATGGTTGGATGATGGTTTTATTATTTATTTCAATGGATTTCAGAACATCCTCAAATAACCGGAATTAACTTAGATTCCAAAATCATATTTAAACCTTTCTGTTAGGATACTTAAAATAGTTCATTTAAATAATGATTTTTTCATAATCCCATTAAAACTCACAATAGACATTTGTTCATTTAAGATAATTTTTCCTCTTTCACAGCTACTGTTACAGAATGTTTTTATTATATGGCTTCCTCTCCAGAAAACTTACAAACCAAGCAACATTTAATATACCTCATCCTTGGAATGATAGGTGTAAAATGCATCCATGTGAAGCCATTGGATTTAGTAGAATCACACAGGTTTACAGCATTAAACAGTAATTTAAGTCTACCTAATCTTAACAAACAACTGATGAAAAATACAATGTTTACAAAAAGACCATCAGTGCATGTGGCATTAGTAAATTATCGCATAGGAATAGATCTAATGTAGAATAAGTCACTGATAGAAATACCATGTAAAGAGGACAGAAACCATGCCTGCAAATCAGAAATAAATTAAAAAGAAGCATTATTTCAATTTTTTCTGATACTTTTACAAAAAAACTTTCACTTAATACTAGGGAAAAAAACTAAAAATGCCAACCTGTTATGTTTTTATACCAGAAACTAAACATAATTCCACTAATAAAATGTGGCATTAAATAATACTCCAGAAAAGTTGTGCAGATTTTACCCTGCTACTGATGTTAAATGAAATATATTCTATCATTTGTCATGATTCTGTAATTTATTTACCACTATTCAACATACAGGTCTGACAGGAACAGCCCATAAGATGCGTTAAATTGTCAGTCTCTGCTGAGAATCTGGCCTGTCTTTTTCTATTTTCGTCTTTTACTGATTCTCTCTCTAGACATACCTTTCCTCAAGTTCCCCTCAGGCTTCTTTCAATCTCCTTAAGGTTTTTTTTTGTTTCTCTTCTCTCCATGAGCTTTGTTTCAACTGTTCTGACAATCTGTGGACTGATTCCTGCAGTTCTTAAGCATTCATCATGTTCTCAAAAGCAGCTTCGGTTGACTTCACCAGAGGCAGCACAATTTCGCCTGTGGTTATTCACTTTTCCTTACGTTTCTTTTCCATTTCGTTTCATTGACTGGAAATTTGATTCAATCTTTTTCTGCTCTGGCCTGGCTTCCTTCATTCCTGTAATTCTTTTCTGCTGCCTTTAGCCTTTGTTGTTTTTCTGTGTCTCTTCTCTCCTACTGACAGAGTAAGAGAAGAGTACTGAATTAGGAAGCAGTTTTTTGTTTCGGTAGGAACTCCAAAAGACAGAGACAAATACTGCCTGGGCACAGGAAAGAATTAAGAGCCATAGAGAAATTTCTTCCAGTGAAATTCTTTACTTCCTAACTTTAAAAGCAGATCAGCCAGTAAAATACTCAATAAAATGTTTAGTGTGCTTGGTTTTATTAAGGATTTTTTAATTCCTATGCTTGTTTTGGCTCACTTTTACTACAAGCAGGGAGTTACATCTCTATTCTCTTTGACTCTGTTTAGATTTCATTTCATTCAGTATATTTTAGTTCATACTCTGCTAAAAACCTCTCTAAACTTAATACAGATTTTAATATTAGGAAACTAAATTTAAAGATGCTAGCCAAATTTGTTTAAAAAAAAAAAAAACAAACCAAACTTCCTTTTTTGGTCAAGTATTCATTTAGCTATTTTATACTCTGACAAATTTTTCTGAAGTTCATGCATGTCAGAAAACTGTCAGAAGTTTGTTTTATGAACAATCTATTTGAATTAATTCAGATTAAACTTTATAACAGGATCAAGGTGCTGCTGCAGGGCTCAGTCTCAGCTGGATTTGATCCTTCACTGGACACAGCTCCCAGGTCCCTGTCTGGTCCTATTCTGCAGTTGCAAATCTGCAGGTGGAGCAGGAGCCATCCTCCTGTGGCCACTAGCTCCCAGCTTTGACCATCATGGGAGTCTCCATTTTCCAACCCAATAAGCACAGGGTATCTTTTTCTCCCTTGATGCATCTGGGGGTTCAGACTCTTGACACTGCAGGGTCTCCGAGGAGATCCATCTGCTCTCTTTCTCCCCATCTCTGATGTTGCACAGTGTGCTGACCTCCTCCCACAGTAGTTCCTTTACCTGGTAGCAGTACTCAGTCACACAAATCTGCAGGGAAAGTAAAAGAGGTAGCAGCCGCTGAGGCAAGCTGCAAAATGTAACGTCTTTTTCTCAGCAGAGGGTAAAATACTTCCCTTGAACTTTCCTCTCCTCTATGGAGACTCATTAAATGGACTCATAGGATGTGCTGTGGAATATCCTAACTCTGTGAGTGTACTTTAATTCCTTCATTTCTATGCGAAAGTGGTCACTATACATGAAACTAAAAGTATGGTTAGTAGTTCATATTTTTAAATAGGAGACTCCAAGTGAAAAAATATAATTCTACGCTATTGTGATGAGACAATATGCACACTATATTTAAAAATAATAAATTTGAATACATGGTGGAATAGACATTGAAAAGCTCTATTCATAATGTGTTCCTATAAAAGAGGCAAACTATGGAAAGGTGAGGGTAGGAATCTCTTCTCTTTGCCTTCCTGCAAAGAGGCTTGTTTGACCTCAAGTCTTTGTATTCTCTTTACATTTCAAGACCCAAATCTTCCAACACCTGCTCACTACCAGTCCTCAAACTGGTAAAAAACAGCCATCTTTCCTAGAACTAAACCATGAAATGCCAAATTCCCTATGAAAAATAAAGCTCCTTTATTAAAAAAAAGTAATGTATACTATACTATACGAATACCAAGCGAAGTGCTACAATAAATGAATAAATAAATAAATAAATAAATAAACTGCCAGAAATTAACTCTTAATGCCATTAAAGTAATGAGGCATAAGGTCAAAGGAAAGGAAACAGAATTTTAAATTAGTATTTTCACTGTGGTGATGGAACCACTGCTGAGACCCCTAATCCGTTCATGCTGACAGACCCATTATCTGCAATTATTCTTTATTCAAGTGTAAACCACCATTATGCATGGTGCTTTTGCTACTGCAATAAAAATTTTAAAAAGCCCTGTACTGTAAGCAGCAAATGGCTTCAGCAAGCTGCAGGGCCCTACTGTAGAAAAAAATCCTTACATTTTCAATCATAACTTGGGTCTCATTGTGTCCTTTTGAGTAAACAAAAATAAAAGTCATTGAAGTCTCTGCTTGAATCACAAATTTGCACCAGGACACAGGGTCAAAGTTTATTTACATATGTCATCTATATCTATATTCAGGTATGTATATAATATGTCTTCTGTAATGTGAAGACACATTGAAGCTTCCTTTTGAAAAGTAGTAAACAAAGATGGATGTTGTGTCCTGTAGAAGGCACAATGCTTTTGAGAGTTTTTTGTTGAGAAGAGTCCTGCTGGCTTCCATCTCCCACAGAATTGTAGGTTGTGCCACTGGATGAAAGCAATGCTTCTTCAAATTTTCAGTAATCTTATTAATTTCCAGTCTTGACCCTAAAAAGATAATTATCAAAAATAGAGTGAAATCAAGGGCCATATTTTGCAAACTTTTGAGAGACTGAAGAAATTGTCTTTCAAAGAAATCTTTGGCTCATATATCTAGAGGTATTGGCAGGAATTAGAAAATACATGAAATTAAAAATAAAAAAAAAAAAAAGAAAAAAGACATCTTATTCTTGTCATGCTCCTGGTTACCTATAAGCAGGTTGAGAAATGCTGATCTGGAAGTCTTTTCAGTTCTGCTTTAAACACTAAGAGTGAATCAGTTACCCATTGCAGGTATGGTGTGGTTCACACAGTAGGATGACCTGATACGTGTTGGCAAAGGCTACAAAAAGACTGTCTAGATGGTACTGGAGAAAAACACGAGAATTAGAACCAAAACTGGAGAATTAGGACAGAAAAGAAAGATAGTGATGGCTGCAATATGATCTGTACCACACAGGCCTGCGATTTCTCCTTTTTTCTCTAAAGACAGCTCGGTGGTTAAATGTTCTAACATATGTTGCACAGCATAAACATCCCTATGAATGCTCTGACGTTTGTCACATAGCACAGTCATGTCCTATGAAGCTACTTCAATACTTGCTATGTGGTTATCCAGGTGGAAACATTTTGTTAAAGAAACCAAAATACGTTATCAATATCTTATAGTTGCTACTCCAAGACTTGGCTAGTTATAGAGAGGGAGCTTTGAACCCCCTAACCCACTCAGGTTAACCCAAACCACTTTTTTTATTACAGGAGTGACCCTTCCAGAAATAAAAAGGGCAGATGCTGATTTTGGTTGTTTTTGTGTCTGAGGCCTTAACTACATATAGAATATGTTTTCACAAACTTGTAAGGATCCAAAATGAATACTGTAGCTCAAGAATGACAGCTGGGAGCCAGCATAGGAATTACTCTAAAGTTCATTCTAGTAATGATCATAAGACTTTGTGATTTTTTTCAGAAAGCTACAACAAAAAAAGTATATTTTTTAAAAAATCAGAAAAACTCACATTATATCATTGTACACATTAAGATGATTTAGGTAAACTGGAAAAACTAAGAAGCTTATGTTAGATTTCTCATTTCTGACTTCATTCCTGTGAAACAAACACCGATAAGGAAACAAAGAATGTGTAGAATATAGAAGTGTAGAATTGTTACCAGGGCTAAACAGATTAGGCATAATTATTGAAAATTAATAAAAGTCATATGTGCTTGAAGGTGTAAAATACTTACAGAAAGAGAGAGAAATGTAAACAACATCAGAAAAAAATCCTGATATGTAGCTTATAGAGCTTTTGAGTACTTTCCTCTGTATTTAATATTTCTCAAAGCTGTCACAGCAACATTATTGCATTACTAAATCTGAACCCAAATCCTGTTATAACCTATTAGATACAGACTTACTCCCTGATACCACAGAGGTCCTGTCTGAGTAGGAGTCTAGTTTATATCATGGCCATTGTGCAAAGACATATTGCGTCAAAACTAATATACAGGTAAAAAGATTATAAGCAAGTCTGGAAAAGTAATAAACTGAAGAAATAATGCTCCCTTTTCAAAATTCCAGCTTTATGACACAAAGTTTTTAACTTTACAGTCTGAAGACACATCCTTTGTCTGATTTTTATCTCACTGAGTCTGCATGAAAGGTAAGTATGCCAAGAGTGAGACCACCTCCTAATCCTCGTTCCTTGTGCCCAGCATGGTGGTAGCACCAGCAGCAAGACCCCTTTCAGTCACAGAGACACACCAAGGTACCACTGTGAGGAAGATGGCAGTCACACATACGTATGCAGAGGTTGTCCCTTGGGTAGACATTGTGGAAAGATGATTTGAGCTTCATGGAAATGGTGTCTCTAAAGATCTTGACTTACACATATTGAGAAGCCTCATCTGACCAGCTTATAACTTAGTCATATGCACTTTGAAAATATGAAGGCATATTTTCACCAACTCAGCAGAAACCCCATCCAACAGTGCAAGGCACTGAATTTCCTCTGTCAGATGCAAATACCTTGAAGTCATTAAAGATTTTCAATGAAACAAGTAAGAATAATTTAACAAGTAAAGTAATATACACTTTTCTAATCATACTTAAAAAAACCCAACACCTGAGTACTAGCAGAACCCGTTCCAAAAAGCTCTGTTCTGAACTGACACTAATCATGGAGGATTTCAGCCTGAATTTAAATGTAAGTTTAGCAGAGTCAAAGTAAAGTAATCACGAGGCTTTACACTATAAAGCATCAAGCAGCCTGAACAGGCTGAATCTGTGTTTCCTCTGTCAAAAACATATTGTCAAAGTAAGAAACCAGAAGGGAATAACAAGGGGAACTAGATATTTTCCTATTTTTATACTTCTCAGACCTTCTTTTCTGGAATATATGGCCCTGAGTATGACAAAGGATTTAGATTTTAATGTACATCTTAATTATTAATGTCACGTAGTTAAACTTCTTCATCATACAAGGGTAATGGACAGTGGAAATAGGCTGTTTTTATGGCATTCAATATGATAGGTTTAAAATATCTACAAACACTGTGTTAAGTATGATGTCTATTTCATTGGTGTAGATCTGAATCTGTCACACCCATCTCCCAATGGGAGCAGCTTGTTGCTGAGCAAACTGCTTGTACTGTCTTCTCACTGGAAGAAAAGCCATTGCTACAGTAGCCACACTGACATGAAATTTCATTTTAAAGGGAAATAGTCTGTACAGTAGGTGCACTATGAATAGTTCAGTTTCATTTTTCTTACTTTTTCGGATGGTAAAGATACTGCCGGGTGCGTTGGGTGTAAATGATTCACATAAAGGAATATGAAGTTCAGTTCTTTTGGGAATAATAAGATATGATTTCACAATTCTTTAAGTAATATCTAAAAGGTCAAGCAATTGTGAAAATTGCAATGTTAAAACATTAGAAATGGGAATAACATCAGTGGCCAAATGGAAAAACAGTAAAAAGAGATAAAATATAGGTAATTTATACAATAGATATGATATCTGGTAGATCAACTGAGTAATTTATACATGCAATTCTGTGAAAATCCAGAATAATCATTCTATGAACTTCAAAGTTATTTTTTAAAATAATTTTTGAAATAATTTTTTAGTAGTTTTGCATCCTGTGCCTTGCACACTTCCCTTTCTGTATTGAATTGAGTGATACAGAAATATATTGTTATACTGTGGAAAAACAATATAACATTTCAGAATACTCCTTTCTTACAGAATTGTTTCTGGTAGAAGTGCTATGCCCTGTCACTTGTGTGACCCATGGTTGAGTTTTGAATTCTATAGGGTGTGGCTTCACCCAAGAAGTACTGGTGATGCTGGTGGGGATACATTTCAGTGAGAGCCTGATGAAGTCATCACAGCAGTGTTTGTAACAGAGAGAGTAGAACAAACAGACCAAAACTAAAGCAATGACAGGTCTGATGATAGATAAGTATGTGGCTTTCATATTTCTAAATTTTTCTTAGAGTCTTTTCTCTCTCCCGTCATCTCTTTCATTCACCATCCTCACTTGGCTATTTCCCTATCAATCAAAACCTCTGGATTGGCTTGGTTTAGTGCTTTTCTTTTTTTTTTTTTTTTCTTGTAGTGTGGTTTGATCTTCCATCCTAAGAAATAATCATGTTAACCCATGTCATCTGCTGCTAGATTTGTCTCAAATAAATTGTAGGAAGGAAGAAAACAAAAACTCATATTTCAAGGACTTAATATTTCAGTGGTTTTATTCTCACAGTGTGAACTGGTTATATTAAGTTCTTAGGGAGCTGATTGCTCAGTATAGTAGTTTATTATTTGTACACCTATGATTTATAGTGACTTTTTATATCCACTGCACTTTTATTACCAGTCATTCTCAGACAACAGCTTTTTCAAAGTGCTCTAAAGAAGCACATTGTTTTATGAAACACAGTCAGCTGAAGATACTGAGCAATCAAACCTGTCCAAGATATTTTCCAAATTTACTAACACTGGAGTACATGCAATTCCAAATCTAGTTAGGGGCTCCTGCAGATGCTACTTATGAAAATAGGGTGTGATTGGTCTGTGAAAAGAGGTGAGTGAGCTGAGTGATGGACTAGGTGATGTTTTATTGCACAGTTAAAAAAAATATCTACCCTTCTCTGTGCAAGAGTTTCGTTGCCTAGAAGCACTTGGGCTCTGGATGTCTTCAGGAACAGCTCTCCCAACAGCCACTTCTACACACCCAGATGCTGCAGGGGCTGTCAAACTTCAGCTTTGCCATCAGCTGTTTGCCGCCTTATCCACGTGCCTTGCCGTAGCCCAAAACTCTGTAAGAGCAACAGCATGCTCTAAACATCCTTTTAAACTTCTTCTTGCTCAGGCCATCTACGAGGCTACCTGAAGTTTCCACAGCCTCTGCTGCTGTATCAGGGGAGTGGGCCTAGCCTGAACAATTCCCTCTCTATCATGAGAAAATGACAAAACTGCTGAAACTAAACTTCTTTGCACACTAATGGCCCAGAATGCCTGACAACAAGAGAAAAGGGTGAAGCAACTGTTTGCAAGTAACGTAACAGAGCTGTTCCTGAAAAGCTGGAAAACCTTTATTTTCCAAACATGGAAAATCAATATGAAAATTGTTTCTTTTCCAAACATTGTAGACAGAAGGAGAAAACTATTTCACATCACTGTGATGTCTCAGGCAACTCTTCTGATAATAACTGTTTTGACAACCTTCATAGTCTGGTTGCTCATCCAACTTACCTTGATTACACATTTTATCTATGCAGGTTATAGAGAGGTGACTAAAAGCTGCAAATCTTGTAGAGTGGTAAAAAAAAAAAGTGTGTATGTCTATGTGAGCTAAACACTAGTTGGCAAGTATTTGACTGACTGATACTCATGCTCTAGCTGGGATCTAATAGCTCCTTTGAAGGAAAATATAGTCCGTCAATTTGCCCAGCACCCTGTTTTATTCCCTTTCTCCTCTTTTCTCTCAGCTGTTTCAACTAGTTGAAGGAATAGAAGTTGCAACACAGTTACTTAGTGCCTAGAACAAAAAGGGGAAAAGATCATTTAAACTTTTTCTTCATGAGAGAAAAAGGAAGCCCTACAGGTAACTTCTTTCTGAACTTAAAGAAGCAAAGATATAAAACCTTAGTCAACTCACAGAGAGAAAATTACTCTGTCCTCTTAGAACGTATGGAAATCCTACTGCATATTCTTAAAAAGCCCATCTAGGAGATCCTCTCATTTAAGAGAGTACTGTCTCACAAGCTTTTACTTTTTGAAATTCTCCATTAAAAATTCTCTCTTCCTTGCTGCAATTCATGTAGCAGTTGCCACCTAATACTTAATAATTTTGTCCTGTTACATGTTTTCTCATGTGGAGTTATGTTCTGCTATAATCTGTATTAGTTTCTGCAAGAAACTACTGTACTAAATTGCTCCTGTTAACAGTCCCTTTCTTGCTAAATGAAGGTCAAGAACAGACTCATTTGTTTTTTCCTAAATTACTCCACCTAATTGCTCTTCCTTTCCACATTGATTCCTTAAAGGGTTTCCAATTGCATCCTCTAATTGTGGGAGAAGTGTGGTGGATGACAGAGCCCAGCTTTGCAGGTATCTTCTGGATTAGTGGGTCTTCAATGTAGGACATAGTTTTCTGTGGTATAGTTCGATTGCATTAATCCATTATAATATAAAGATAAATCACTCTTACTAGTCAGTTTCTTATTTTCTCCAATTCCTTATTTATCTTTTTTAAAACTATCCTTGGAACAGGAAGAATGAATAGCAGAGAGGTGAAAGTGGTATTTCTTAGATGATCATTCAAGACATTGCAGTGAAACAATGAGAGCAAAAACATGGACCAAGGATCTGAACTCATAAACTTTAGAGTATTTTGTACAAAACACATTTCAGACTTTATAATAATATAGGCTTTCCTAATAAATATAAACAAAATTAATTTACAACAAGCTAGCAGATGAGGAGTTGAACTTCTGAGGCTTTTTTTTTTTTAAATCATCTGTTTGCGATTAATTTGCTTTTTTGATGAAGCTGACCAGGAAGGTGACTCTCCGGAGTGCAGTTGATAATGGATACTTACTGAAAAGCCTTGGATTAGAGAAAATCTGTGGTAAAGCTCCCAAGTATTGTGGATGTCAGGTTCTCAACAGCATTGGTTTTGCTTTCAGATCCTTTTGTCTTGCACCACCCAGCTTACTAATGTAGTCACAGAATTTTCTGTGCTGCAGTCTAATAACACAGTTAGTATTAATGTTAAATTTAAAAACAGAGGAACTACCTGAACAAAGCTCACTGTACTGTTTCCATAGTGCTTTAAAATTTACGTATCACTATTTCCTAATGAAAAGAGAATTATAAATGAAACCCTGGAGCAAGAAAGTATAAATTTGCAGTTGAGTTCCACCTTTATGGTCCAGGCAGTTGTTTCTCCCTGCACAGAGCTCAGTAAGAGTTTTACTTGTGAAATAAAATTAGATCCAAAATGTCTAATAGTGTATATGAATGGGAAAGGAACCTTTATTCAAACTTTACAAATAGAGGAGATCAGAGGAGAAAATGGAGCATTTGAATGCAGAACAGAACTGTGTTGTAAGGAGAGGGTAAATTTTATATATATATTTATGTGTATATATATATATATCTCAAGCATTTTATATCTTTCATGAACTATTCAGTTCAAAATCGAAACCCTTGCAGTAGCTTTTATTTTAAATGCCATGCTATTTTCTGGATTAGTACTGGTCATTTACATTGAGAAATACACAGGAAAAGCAAATTGAGAATGCAGATAGTACAGAAAGTTGGTTGGTGGTCCTTTATCAGCTGAGAATTGAGTCTAAGCTTCTACAACAATTAACTGTTCAATCAAGTGAAACCCCTTTCATGTGGTAAAATCCTTATAAATGCAAATCCTAAAATCAGACAGTAGGAGTGACTATCCCACAGAGAACTTTAAATACAGCTTTTAATAAATGCTATATCCAAATTGCTAAAATCGTAAGTCATCATGGTCTTCCCACTGGTCTGACAAAAAGAAATGGTCAACATCATGAATATTGAAACAGAGATTTATTTCTAAATCTTCACACTCTTGCTCACTTTCTCTCTCCAAAGACTGATGAACAATACAACAAACAATTTTAGTCCTGAAATATTTTTTAGCTGCTCTAAGTAAAGGAAATTTTTTAAGGCTAAAGGATTCATATATGAACCGCAAAGATGATCACATACAAGGATTTGAAAAGGAGAGGCTTGCCATTGTCACTGTCTGGTACTGAGATCAGGTCTGTGAGTACCCGGTCCAGTCTTTAGTTACTTTTGGTTATTCTGATAACTAAGTTTCTGACAACTAACCTATGGACCTCTTTTAGGGGCTATGAAAACTATTAATCTTACATCTTGGACGGATTCCCATCAAGCTATAGGTGGCAGATTGGCTCAAATGAGTTAGAAGCTAGAATGAGTTTGAACTTCAAATGAGTTTGAAGTTAGAAACTTCTCAAAGGTAAACAATGAAAGTATGTAATTGTTATAAAATTAGAATGTATTTTTTAAATTTGTTACACAATTTAAAATAAATCTCTTTAAATCTGGTTTTCTATATGAAACCTTATTTATTTGTTTTTAGACTGCAGTTAAGAAGTGCACCTAGGACTTCATATGCAAGCATATAATGTAGCGTGGAGATCTGTTGGTGTAAGCGTCACTTGAAGAATCTAAGAACATGATAATGGAACAAGGGGAAAGGGTAAGAATGGTCTACAGAAAAAAAAACCAACACACACACACACACAAAAAGTGGGTTGTTGGGCATCAAATGCGTGGGTCCAATATGATTTTTATTAGTAACTAGTGATACTTTAAGTAATGGCTGCTACTTTATTTCCCTTGGAAGATATTCTCTTCCACACTGCAAATCTGATTAGATTTGGATCAAAGCCTTGACATTCTCCTGCATGCAGTTTCCGAATCCCGCAGCTGCAGACTGCTGGTGGAAGGTTCAACGATCAAACAGCAAAGCTGAGCGCTTGTCTCAGAGACACAGAGATAAGTGCGGAGGACACAGGGACACACACACGGAGGGCTCTGACAAACTGCTAGACCTAGACAAGGTTCTGCCTTCAGCAGCACCGAGGTACAAGGCTCACATAAAACAAGAGCACAGCCGGCGGAGTCTCCTCCCCTTCAGCTGCTGGAGACTGAAAGGTCGGTAGGGCAGGCACACGCACAACACTCACCAGATGCACAGGCACCACTGACAGACTCCTCTGCCCCTCTGACTCCCCGGCATCCCCGCCCTGATGCCAGCCCCTCTTATCAACCCGACAGGTCCCCACCTCACCAGCTGAACCAGTGCAGTGCTCTTTGCGAATCGCTTCTCCCTATTAGAGACATCTGCAAATACTCCAAATTCTCAGGTCACTCTCCTTTCCCCTTTACAAAAGGGAAATTTGCAGTTGCAAATTTCAGCTTGGCCATGTCCAAAGCTGTGCCTAGAGCTTCTTAATGGCCCATCAGCTAGTGTCTGAAGACTTTTGATCTTTGGCATTGCGTCTGTTAACCCTTGCCTACCAGATTTGTGTCACTATACATTTTTATCATTTGCTGCTTTACTTATTATCTCCTTTAAAATTGGTTTTCCTTGGCCAGATAACCTTAATGAATCAGATGCTCTCACTTTCCATGTATTCTTATAGGACCCTCAGCTCCTCATCCCCAGTGTAACTTGTGAGTTCTGGGGTGGGGAGTAGTCCAACAGAGCTCAGCAGAGCCACCTGCCTCGGGTCTCCTTTTTTTTCTTAGGCTGGGCAGAGCTCTGATCCTGATACAGTCCCCTTTGACAGCTTTGGTATTTGACCCTTGAGGCTGGTAATGATCACTGCACCGAAAGACACAAGGCATGATCCCTTCGGCATGATCACCTCTCTTCCTGCTTCCTGCCCTGCTCCGATCGCTCTGCCTAAAATTAGAAACTTGGATGCTTGAAACGGTATGACAAGGCTAAGCATACACCACTGAAACCTGGCAGGAAGCTCTCAGAGTGGGATCTGGCCAAGGAAAGAATATTCAGTTCATCAGTAAAGACAATAGGTTGACTATTTAAGAACACCATTACTGTTATAAGTAAAATAGAATTATCACGATTTCTTATTTTTCATTTATATTTTGAATAATGATACTAGATTTTAAAATTGACTGTAACGAAACAGAGCCTAAGATTAGCATAGTTATCAAAAGAGGCTTGCAGATCCTGTTTGATTTCAGCTTTTAAAAAATGATAAATTTCAACTGCGAGCAAGTGGTGGCACTCACTCTTCCTGTGTAGTACCATTTCACTAATAAAGGCTAATATTTCAGAGTCAGGCTTGTCAGAAATCCTGAAGACAAATCTCAGCTCTATTACAGCCATTACTGTTGCACTGAGCAACCCTCTGAGATGGGTTTTAATAAAATCTTTAGATGACACTACAGACTTTGAGGATTCCTCACAGCTGCCAATTTTCAAGGTTAAAGGAACTTAATTTTAAAGTTAAGGTGTTCACCAAAGGCTTAATTTTTACTCACTGCTTCAATTTAAAACAGCAGTCTTCATTCATCACTCATTACAGATGATTCTGTTAATATTTTATGACACTTGAAGAATGATGCGGATACTGATTTTTCTTTTTTTTAAGATTAGTTATATTCTTTTGTCACTTATTACATTTCAATACTGATTTTGTAAGCTTTTTTTTTTAGGAAAAAAGATCTAGCTTGGCCATCATCTTTGTTTTCCGTCTTCTTTTGTTCAACTGCTATGTTTATTTGCTTTTTCTGAAACAAGACAGACTGTTGCCATGAAAGACAGAGGAAGCAAACCGTATTCTACTTTGTTAGCACTGTAAGTCAGAATCATTTTAACTTCTGTTGAGTTTTCAAGTTATGCTATTAAGTTCAAAAAATGTTACATAAATTTTATATTATCTTATTCTGTTTTGTTCTCTTTAGTGTTTTTTTTTTTCTGGGATGTGGTTTTTGTGTTTGCCTTTTTTTGTTTGGAGGTGTTTTTTCACTTAATTTCTTGTTTCTGAAGTTAAATAACATTTGAGAAAGATCAGGAAGCTTGCAGATTGCCTTGAGTTTTCAAGTAATTGTCACAACATTCCTGTGGATATCTGGAACTGTAAATCTTGGCTGTTCTTGCAGAATGATTGTAATCTTTCAATTTAACCTTTCAAAGTCATTATAGGATTATGTTTTGAGCACCCTTCTAAACTCTCATCAAGGTGTTTTATAGTTTCATTGGAGAACCCAATGTTATGTCACCAAGCACCACATATCTGGTTTTATGGTGTTAGCATTCCTACGTATAAAAATCACAAAAACTTTAAAAAGTTCAGCATCTTCCAGATTTGTTAGGTTAAGTTAGAATAGAGAAGAATAACTATTCTCTTTTTTTTTTTTTAGGGATTGCCAAATCCAGTAGCCTGACAGAGGTAAGGTTGCCACAACTCCATGTCCCCAGGTCCAGACAATAGTGACGCACTGATGCACGCATGCACACAACGCAAGATTATGTGTAGAAGTGGCCAGCCTCACACAAAACAGGAAATATTCAGTGCTCCCATAAATGCAAACATCAGCAATGGCTTCACCCCATTCCCCTCTCTTTGGTTAAAATCAGTCAAAAGCCAGTAGTGGGAAGTATCGACACTGTCTCATCCACCGATGCATACATGCAAACAGGTATGTCCAGTAGCTAGCTCAGACTCATGACCTTAGACCACTAGATCCCTTGGTCACTCCAGTATCCAGCTTGGGCATTCTGGACCCTCTGCTTTCCACAGCACTTGGACCAGACATATGTCTGCTCCAGTATTTGGCTCCCAAGGATCTTACCCTAATTCTTGGCAATCCTGTGATGCCTGTCAGCAGTCACACATTGTCTGTGGCACCCCACAACCTTCACACACTTCAGTCTCCCTGTGTGCTGCACCCTGGCTCCCAGGGTAACCTGTATACACCCAGCATTCACAGGTCTCTGTGACCTGATCCCTCTCCAGTGGCTGCAATCAGACCCCTTACACGAGCACACACACACACACGCACACACGCACACACATATGCAGAGTCCCTCATCCAGGAAAACTGGTAGAAATGGAGTTGAATGAGAAGCCAGCACCAACTGCAAGCACCAGGCACAAGGCATAGCTGGACAAGTGTATTGCTCTGTTGGCTGTTTACACTAAACAAACTCCTGTTACGTCCTGTTCCCTCTGTTTTCCCTCATTTTTTCCTTCTGAGTCAACCCTGATCCCTCCTTTCCCTTGCCTTCAGTACCTGCCTGAACACATCATAATTTTTGTACAATCCCCACATGCTCTTTCCCCAATAATGAGCCCATTACTGCCTGTAGTTACATCCACCCTGAACTGTAGGTAATCTCAGGACAGCCTCTTCTACTGGCTCACAGTGGTGGATGCCATTCCAGACTCATGGGGCTGATGTCCTCCTGTGATGCCCTGGAGGGCCAGGGCGTGGGCTTGTGTCTCTGACTGAGTTATTGAGGTTTCCCTGCTTGGCACCATGCCGCTCCTTCACGTCTAGAGAAACTGGATCAAGTGTTACTTGTGTTTTCAAGAAAAGCAAGAAAAAAATATGGGAAACGGTAGGGTGGTCAGCTTCACCTCAGTTCCTGTGACCATGGTGCAAATAACTCTGGCAACTAGAGTACATGAAGGATAAGAAAGCAATCAGGAGTAGTCAACATGGACTTATAAAAAGGGAAAACTTGCTTAACCTACTTAACGACCTTCTACAATGACATGACGAACTTTGTGGACTAGGGGGGAGCAGTGGATGCTTCAACACTGTAACATCCTCACAGACAAACTAATGAAGTATGTCTAGATGGTAGACAGTGTGGTGGATTGAAAACTGAACGTCTGGGCCCAGAAGGTGGTAATCAGAGGCAAAAAGTGTACATAGGTGAGTTCTCTGTGTAGTGCTATTTAAAAACTTAATTATTTGTGTTGGAGTCAATGATCTTAGAGGTGTGAGAAAAAAATTTCCCCCTTAAGTTTTAGAAGACGGTAAAATACCTGTAGAACAAGGAGAGCGCGTCCAGAGGTCCTTTATTGCAGCGCGCTGGGTGCCCCCAAAACCACTCGGGTCCGGAGAGCACACCGACCATTTGAAAAACGCGCCTTTTGTATACTCGTCGTTAAGTGAACTGTTACATATTCATTCATTGTTGGGTTTTTTACCTTACAAGATAACCTTTCCGGCCTGGAAGGGGGAGTTACCTTTACTCCTGGCCAATTGCGACATACCCCCCTGGACATATATGGGGGGGTCTCCCCTCACACAATAGGCTGCCATGCGGTAGATTGTGACATGCCTGGACATGTACGGGGAGGTCTCCCCATGCCATGTGGCAGAGAGGATACACTTTTTATTTCTGTATTTTTCCCTATTCCCGGCCGCAAAGATTCCCTGGCACCAGGTCTTTAGGCAGGACCCTTTACCTTACAGTCTCGGCGGTGTGCCTAAAAAATTTTATTTCATAAGACCTCCACCCCTTCTTTCCCCCCACCAAGCTTATTTGCTTATAATAAAACCAAGTTATTTATTTCCCATAGAGGTCTTTTCCAACCTTAATGATTCTGTGGTTGTATGATTTGGATTATGGGCCAGACCACAATGACAGCAAGCTTGCATGTGGTACAAATCTGGGAGCTGTGACTGATGTGCCAGACGGTTGTGATAGCATTCAGTAGGACCTCCACAGCTTGGAAAATTGGGTAGACATGAACTTCATTTCATCAAAGGGAAATGCAAAATACTCACCTGAAAAGCAAAAATCTCAAGCAGTAGATGTCTAGAGCTGACCAGATGGAAAGCAACTCTACAGAAAAGCATTTTAGTATCCAGGTGGACATCAAGTCAACCATAAGCCAGCAATGCAACCTCATGTCAAAGAAAGCCAAAATCATCCTGAGCTGCTTTGGGAAGAGTGTTGTTGCCAGCAGGTTGAGGGAAGGTGGTGCTTCACTTCTGCTGAGCTCTGGTGGGACCACACCTGGAGAGCTGGGTCAAGAAAAAAAAAAGCCCTGTACAAGAAAGACAGGGACATACTGAAGTGGGTCCAGCAGAAGGCACAAAAATGATTAAGGGGCTGGAATAACTCTTATAGAACAGGAGAGGCTGAGAGAGCTGGGACTGATCAACCTGGAGGTGTGGAGATTCAGGGTGGATCTTATCAATCTGTATAAACACTTGCTGGGAGAGAAGGAAGTGTCAGTTGACAGCACAAGAGGAATTGCACACAGACTCCATCTGCACACAAGAAAACACTTTTTTACTGTGAGGGTGGTCAAACACTGGAATCAGTTTCCCAGAAAGACTATGAATTCTTTCTCCATGGAGATTTTCAAAACCCAACTGGGCGTGGTCATCCCTTGAGCAGGGATTGAACTAGATCTCAAGAAGTCCCTTTCAACCTGAATAATTCTGTGATTCTGTGGGATGAGACTTTGTTCACAAAATCGAATGCTTTTAAATAAAAATGTCCACTTTCTTGACGCAGAAAATTGCTACACGTCTCAAAATTCCATTTTCATAATCCAGGGAACATATATAGTTAAATATAGTGATACTTATGCAACACGTTTACAGTACCACCACATTTAGGTACATTTACAGTACTACTTCAGTGTATTTTAGAATTTCAGTCACTACTTATTTCTCTTGTAATCTTCATTATGTGTGTGGATTTGGAGTTGTATATTTATACAACTTTTAGGAAAAGAATACATGGTTGAAGTGGAGTAAGAACTAAGAAAAGATGACAGATTTCTTTTGAGAATTGTAACTTTACCTGACATCCATCCAGAACCACCAAAGCAGGAAAGAAATAAGCAAGCAGGGACACAAAGGAATAAAAAGGGGAAATACTTACCTAACTGCATCATGCCAAAAACATCCAAAAAATACTCCAAGCTGTCACTCTTGATTAAAAAAAAATCTGGAACTATTACAGCTTTCATTATATCATAAGCTAATTTCAACTGATTTGTTGTGGGAGATGGGCAAGAGGCAGGAAAAGAGGAACTGTACCAGAGGTTCACTGGAGGCTTAAAAGAACCAATTGAAGAAGAGGACTAGATCTAGTTTTACCAGAGACTTTCTTTAACTAAAGACATTATGAAAACCATGGATTTTGTAAGTTAAAATTGAGTGTTATTAGTATATCATCTTTGTTATGTACCCCACATATCCCTCATAGAAATCCCTATGAGTTGTCTCCCCTTTCTCTTACTGGCTTAGGTTCGCCACAGTGTCCCTATCCCTTTTATGGTTAAAACCCCTCCTCTTTTCCATGTAAGGCTGCAGCTCCTCCCCTGTTCACCCAGTATGGACAAGTTTCCTCCCCTTCATTCCATGTTTGTTATAACTCCCACCTTGTTTCTAGAAAGTTCCTCAGTACCCCCCATAAAATGGGGACGCCATTTTAATAAACTGTTCATTCTGCTTTGACCAACAACCTGTGTTGGACCCTCCCTGGGGTGGACATCCCCCTTTAACCCTAGCTGGGCTGTGTTAATTTGTAAGGATTGTTTTTTGTTTTTTTTTTTTGTAAATCAGTCTGATTCGATATGAACTCTGTACCATATCTTGCTTGGTGGAATCATGATAAATGCGTGGCCACAATATATTAGTAGAAATGTTTCAGCCTAATGGATGTGTAATTCATGAACCAGATATCTTTGAGGTATCATGATCTTGGAGAAGTTAGACATTAATGGTACCAAGGGAACTATCATGATCTAGTTTGCTAAAAAGAGCATTCAGTTTAATCAGATTCAGGGCCATTGTACTGTAAAAAGTGACTTACACTTGAGCTAATATGACAGTCGAGCTCTCTTCACATAAAGTTAGCTTGGAATATTGTGGAGATGTATTAAACGAGACATTAGGTATATAAGCACAGTGAGGACAGTTACACATTTGTATTTTTTAGTTAAAATCACATGTGACTGGAGGATAAAACCTAAGTATCAGCCATTTATAATTTAATTCTAATACTGTTTTGACTTATTTTATGCCTTTTCTTACTGTTTTAAGCCATTGTTTGGGAAGTACCAACATTTTAGTGAGGCAACATATTATAAAAACTACTATAGATTAAAAAAATCATATAATGTATTTAATAACTGATTTGCAAACAGTCTAAGACATGCTTTGTATAAAACCCCTTGCATTACTTCAACAAGAGGCTGATATCTGGAAAAGGGCTATAAAATCCCACAATTATAATCAGGTTAAGAATGATGTTCTCGTTTAATTACAAGTCTTGATTAGGGTCTTCTATGCCAGGTTCTCTTTCATATTAAGATTAAATAATGAGCTCCATAAAAGCTATCCAGTTTGTCTGACCTTTATATAACACTGGGTCAGATACCAGTGTACTGTAAAAGTGCCTTTTATGAGTCTGTTAGCTCAATCTATGTATCGATTATATTTGAATGCCATTAATGCATCTGCTGTCAGAATTAAGTCTAATAAAATAAAAGATGGGCAGAGAATGGTAAAAAGCTGATTTTCTCAGTCTTATGACCTAGAAAAGTATCCTAAGGGAAGACCACTAAGTAAATTAGGGAATTTTCAGATATATGCCTATGTATAGTCAGAGTCAGAGATGCTTGAATTTAACACCAAGTATGGAGGTAATGCAGAGAAGTATAATTATT
This sequence comes from Cephalopterus ornatus, assembly GCA_013396775.1. Classification (NCBI taxonomy): domain Eukaryota; kingdom Metazoa; phylum Chordata; class Aves; order Passeriformes; family Cotingidae; genus Cephalopterus; species Cephalopterus ornatus. The sequence goes on along the minus strand of VZRE01009009.1, from coordinate 106,252 downwards.
CATCTATAACAGTCCTCTTTATAATTAAAGCTTATTTTTAATTTTCTTAAACTCATCAGTTTAATTTTAAGATTCATACATTTATACATTTTATGAAATAAAAAAAGTTAATACTGTAATCTATCTACTGGAAAAAATATCATTGAGTGTTTTATGAGCATTCCTTAAATAATATAAGGGGGTAAAAAAGCTTTGGAAAAAGACACGCTCTATTTGTGTTGATTTTCACAACCATTTCAATGATAAAGCTTAGCTTGCAAAAAATTAATTTCCAGTTCTCCAGCATATAAATACTGGCAACAAGGTTTAAAGCAAGTTCACATGAGATCTGCCTGAGAACTGGTAGTATTTCATAACACAGAAATATTAACAACACTGAATATCAGACATAATTCTGCAGCAAATGCAATGCTTTAAGTCCAAAATATACTGCAATATTATAATATTAATTTAACCTAAATCTCAAATTGTTCTTTTGAAATTCTCCTACCAGATTTTCTGGGGATTGAGATTAAGATTGTTCTTGCTCAATTTCTTAAAATGCTCTGTTCTTGGCTTCTTTCTTCATCAGAAGGAAGCAGTGATTAAAAAGTGTATATGAAAATTCTGGCCAGCAAAGTGGAGGGCGACACAAGTCGCTGAGGTGCATTTTCCATTAAGTATTATTCAAATCTGTTCAAAGCTGCAATGGTTCTTTTTTCCCTGATCATTTTCAGCAGAATTTGAAATATTCAGTTTAAACGCGTTCAATGTTTTCTAGTAAAAAATTAGGAGTATGCTTTTTTTTTCCCTGATAACTGTAATTTTAAAAAGAAAAAAGCACATAACATTTGATTAAGAGATATAAGTCAGCCGTAACAGTAAAAACTTGACATTAAAAGAATGGGATTCAGGAGGTCCTATTGTAGAAAATGAGATAAACCAAGTAATTCTTTTATTGTACCTAGGAGTAGACAGAAAATGGCCGAACAAAAAAACAACATTTATGATAGCAAGACTGGTGGTAGAAAACATAAAAATGTTTTTCCCATCAATTTAATATTGGTCCAAAATTACAAAAATATGAAAAGTTAAAGTGTTTTCATGATGACAACCTGTGCCAGACCTTTAATTAGGCCCGCAATATTCACTGTAACTAAACCTTTTACTTCAAAGCCTATTTGTAAAAGTTTGCAACAAAAAAAAAAAAGGTTATAAAAAATTGCCTATTGCAATTTTAGCCTGTAGTTCTCAAGATTTATGGTCATATTTTATATCTCAGCAGATGTAAAATATAAAATTTCCAGTGTGCTGGAAATCTGATTCTGCTATAAAATTCAGGAGGAATTAAAAAAAAAAAAAAAAGAAGATTCTACAAACATACCTCATACCTGTCTGAATAGTAATGCTGTTAAGGAGTTAACATCTTCTAACTTTTGAGTCCGTCCTATTTCAAACTATTCGCTGCCATATTCCCTCAGTAACAATTTTGGTTCATTAAAGAATCTTGATTTTGGTTTGTATAATGTTATACCTGGGCATGTATAATTTTACTTCTTCTGTTGAAGCTGGTAAGGTTCCTTTCAGGTCTTTCTAATATTTTTATCCTGCTGAAACCTATGGGACTAATCAAATCGGTAAAGTAGCTCACTCTGGAATCCATGTCAAGCTGAAGATTCAGAGGAAATTCTGGGACTGAGTGCCATTTTGAAGAATCTGAACATTAAATTCAAGTTGAGACAAACCTGCCTTTGGAACTTGTTTTCTTCCTCCATAGACTGCACTCTGAAAAACAAGACTAATTGCCTATCTTCTAAGTATCTGTGATTACATGAGATGACTCCTCCTTCTAAATTATGAACTGCTTCTTTCCAACCCTTTTTCTCTTAAGCCAGGTAACATCTCCTCCATTGAGAGTGCTGATTGCAGTGACTTTCATTTAACTCTCCCCAAATCCTTCCCACCTGTCTTGGTTCTGGCCAGGATGAGGTTAATTTTTGCAGCAACCAGGAGGGGCATTGGCAGGACCCAGAGATTCTTCTATACCACCTCACATCATTGCTGAGGGCTGGAGGAAGGGCGTCTCTCCTCAGGAGAAGGGGTTCCTTCTGGTCAAGTAAGCGTGGTGGAGGGAGTGGTCGGGTAATACCAGTTCCAAGCAATCACGTGTGCTTATCTTGTACACTTTGTTAGTAATATCAGTTGCTTTCTTATCTCATTCCTGTTTCCAGTAAATTGTTCTTATCTCAGCTGGTGATTTTCATCTTCTGTGCCTCCAACTCTCCACTCCAGCCTGCCACAGGGGTGGGGATGGGGGAGACAGGGAAGTGAGCGAGTGGCACATGGTTTGGAGATTCTAAGTGGGAGCACTGAAGTGAGGGATACTATTCTTAAACCATGACACCACTCTATTCTCCCTAGGAAACTATGTGCCAACCCAAGACCCATACTCAAGGACTCCAACTTCTAAGTCCTTTGGTGAGACCAGGTTGTAAACTTATAATCTTATAATCTCATGTTTGAAAACTTGCTGCATAATTAGTTCAGAAAACATGCAAAATTCTGTTTTGGGTTTGTGGTCTGAAACTTTATAACAGGTTTTAAGACATTTTTTTGACACTCTAACTGCCTCAGAAAAGCTTAGCCAAGCTTAGAGATACTCGACAGTTTAAGAAATTCTGCAGGTGGATTTAGTGCTGCCATGATCCTATTCACAATTTCCAGCTTCAGGGCTGCTAATTTCACCTCTGCAACTTATAGGAAAAAGCGATGGTAAGGATGCTACTATACACAAGAGGTCTGCTCATAACACAAAGACCCTTTCTGGCTCTCAATACTAGTGTAATTCTATACAGAATAGTCTTGCACCCCTGTGGCCTGTGTTCAAGACAGAGGAAAGGAAAAGTAAAGACACATTGTAATTTACCTGGCTCTGATGTATGTCTGCAGATGAAACCCTTTTGCCAGAAGTAAACCCAAAGAAAAATGCTACTGCAAAGGAATAATTTATTCCTCATTTTTGTCCTCCCATTGCTTTGGAGTTTTCTGCTTGTTTCTATACAATTTACCTATCACAGAGCCAGCATGCATACCATGATGAATTATTTTGCATGCAAAGGTTAGTTCCCATCCTCCTCTTGTGTAGACCATGTGTCACATCCTAAGTAGATCTGTACAGTAACTCAGAGGTATGAACCTCTTCTCAAAAAAGAGGAGAAGCAGGGAGTTACATCCTTGTATTCAGGTGATAGGCTTCAAGCTATCTCTGTCCTTATGACAAGTGAAGATGACAATGAGTAAGACCTCCTGTGGATCACAATATTATCATAATGTCTTACTAGATGACTGAAAGTACGAAGAGATCCTTGAAACTCTGAAGGGGTCAATATTCTCTATAAGGGAATTGATGAAGTAGGTGACTTACTGTGATAAAAACATGGGGTGAGCTTTTGAGCACCAACTGAATTAGATATCTAGATAATCTGGGAAAAGCCAAATGCTATGATGCTGAAACTCACGTTTTCAAGGTTGCAAATAAGAGGCAATAGACACTTTATAATCAGCACTCATAGTGGCACCAGAATCAAGTGCAAAAACTGGAGAATGACTATTTATTTTAAAACAACCTCGCTTAATCATCCTGTGATCGCTCAAAGAATGATGAGACCTTTTAGAAAATCATTAGTGGGGCTGTCTTGGCCAGCACCTTAATTAGACTTTCTATGAACTTGGGAATTTCGGTAAAGGTGACATTTGCATCAAAGAATTTTCCCTTTTGTTTTTCAATGTATGATCATTTAAGAGAATACAGATCATTTATGTTGGCCTTAAGAGCTTTTCATTCTTCTCCAGGTTCCAGGTATCATTCATGCAAATTAATTCACATGGTGATTAAAAAGCCTATTAATCTCTTTAATATCCAAGAGCCTAGTGACTTAATCATTTTTACCTTTTGTTATGTTATAAGAACTTGCCAGTTTTTTTGCTATTAACCTACCAATTTTATGATTTCATCGAGTTAAAGCCATTTCTTCCAGTGAGAAAGGCAAGGGTGACACAGGTAAGTTAAATGATTTCCTTCTTAAATTATTGATCTTTAATTTGAGACCTACTTAAGTTACAAAATTCTTTTTTCCTACTTGCTGTAAATGACATTTCTGTCATTACATTTCTAATAAAGGATCTTCATATAAAATAGTAGTGTTTATTTTTAAAAATAAATTTCAGGTATTTGAATAGAATGGAAACACATTTACTTCTTCATATGTTGTTTATGAAAATAAATTATTTCGGTGAGAATTATCAGGAGGAAAAGGTAAAAAATATCTATTAGGCAGAGATAACATACATAGAGGAAAAAAAGACACAAAACATCAGAAAGAAAAATTTCAAAGATTTTTTCATCATAGATTTCTTCCCTGCCTTGGTTTTGTCTATTGCTTTAATACATATGTGAACAGCACAGCTCTGATGCATAGAATAGGTTATTAGTGTCTCTGTAAACAAGGCCTTATTTGTCAAAGTGTTAAAATACAAATTTCAGGACTGAATACAGAAATCAAGCATAGATTTTTAAAAATATTGTTTCAAACAAAACATTGTTCTGTAATAGTAGGTGACTGGCTACATTCTCTGAGATATTTTGGAAACATTCTGATCATGAATTCCTAATACTAATAGAGTTTTGTTTGATAAGAGGAAAGTATTACCTGAAATATATAAAGAAAGGTATAATGGGTCATACATATATTAACTAGCGACATACTGCTTCAATCTACCATAATATGAGCTTGAAATAACTACCTTTATTGTCACAGGAAGACTCATTTAAAACTCCATCCTCTGCCCTTTAGTAAGTTTTGACAGATGAGGATTGTTTCTCAAAAGTGTCTTTATAAAAAGTACAGAAAATAAATTTGCTATTATGATAAACCTCCTGTCAGCGACCTATAATGCAGCATGCTTTTTCTGTCCTCAGGGCTGCTTAACAGGACTATTGAATGCCTATGATTTCCAGGAGGAGGTTCGTTCAGTATATCCAGACATTCCAGTTTAGTACAGAAACGATGAGTGATTCATAGCAGTACAGGAGATCTCACTCAAATTAAATATCTGGAAAATATAGGGAAGACAAAGCCAAAATTTTTAACTAGTTTCACTCTGAAGTCATGAAGTTATGGTAACTAAAACAGACTAAGAATTAATTTTTGTTCTTTTATACTCCCTTCACAGATACAATATTCCCCCCTCTCTCTCTCTCTCTCTCTATATATATATGTATAAAGGGAGTGATGGCATTTCATTCAGTTACATTAGCACCACTAGCAGTACAAGGAAATCAACAGTGGAATATTGGCCAGCAAAAATAGCAGCCCAGATAATTTCACATAGATTATTTTCTTGTTGTTTTCTTTTTTTATGTTTTTGTTTGGTTTGGTTTTTTTTTAATTTTGTTTTTTGGGGGTTTTTTTTGGGGGGGGGGGAAGATGGTCTTGTATAATCCCATTATTGCCATGTTTGAGTGTTTATCCTCAAAACCTTCCTCATTTCTCCTACTCTCTACCTACTCAGCCCCCTCTCAAGAGAGATAAACACACATCCTCACTCATTTGGCAGCTTGAAGAATGGAGACACAGAGGTATAGCAATTTGCCAAGGGTCAGATAAGATACCTGTGGTGGAGCAAGGAATCATATCCAGGTCTCCTTGGAGCCAGATTAATGACATAAACATTGAACTAGACACCCTCTCTACACATTATCTATTTTCCACAGAGAAGTTTCAAGCAACTTATTTTCAGTGCCAGAATAGTTCTAGCATAAAAATACAAAATCATTCAGCACAAGCAGTATCACTAGGATGCCTAATAATAAGACAAATAAGACAATATGGATAAGAGTATTATTTATACAGCTATATAGATATAGATAGGTATATACACACATGTATACACACGGAAGAAGAAAAAGAGGATGTGTTCATTCAAAGAAAAAAAGTTTTAGAGAAGCAACTAATGCTTTTGAGACACTGATCCTAATAAAAATACACATAAAATAAGATTTAGCCCGACAGCATGAGTCCAAGAAATATTAATAAATTCCATGTATGTAGATTTAAATCTGTATATAACTTGAAAAAGAATGCTTGGGGTTTGTTTTGTTTTGTAGTTTTTATTGACTATTGAATTCATTTATTCATGTGAGTGAATTCTCTCTCAATCCAATAGCATAAAAAAAAAACCCCATTTTTAGTTTCTGAACTCCAGAGTATATCAAGCTTTCAACAGCAATTGCTTTCTCACCCTCCAACAACTATCAAAAGTTTTATGACATATTTGAGATAAGTGAACGTGGCAGAGACAAACATTTTGATTTACAGTAATTCCAGTGCTGTTAACTTGTGAAGAATAAGAAAAGAGATTGTTCAAATGAAAAAAAAAAAAAAAAAAA
>VZRE01009009.1:0-99809 GCA_013396775.1 Cephalopterus ornatus | reverse complement strand
AAAAAAAAAAAGAGGGGTGGCAATAAATCAGAAAAGACAATAAAGAAATAAAGGTAAAATTCTATATGTTGTGAAGTCTTCCTAAGACACTAAAGCAAGTGTCACGTCTGATTAAATTAATGGGCCATGGTTTTTAAGGTTTCTTTTCCAAATGATCCTAAGATTGCAGTGACGTCATGACCTAAGTCCTCTAGGTTTCTTTAATCATGGACTAAAAAACTGATTCTGACTCCCTTGAAACTGTTAAAAAGAAGATAGCTGATTTTGAGCTATAGATCTAGATCAGAATTGTAATGGTAACAGTGATTCCATTCCACTGTTAGTGATTCTTTACTATTGATAATTTCCACATATGTTGACACAAACATTCTCAAAGTTTTCATAACTCATTAAAATATCTGTGCCATGATACATATCCCTCTGAAGAAATTAGAGGTGAATGTTAACTCTTTGGTTGTCACCATGGCACTGACATTAAGCAACCCAGACACACAGTGAAACAAAAGGAAAGTCGAATTTTCTCATCACCTTTTTCCTGGAACAATTCAAGAGAGAAAAATGTCACCACAGTTAATAGTGTAAAGCCTCTGAGTGGCCTGAAGCAAAAGCACCTGTCAAAACTGCAATCACAAAAATAAAGGGTCACCAGAAGGACAAATGTATGTATGTAGTTGTATAGCAGTTTTTTGAAAACCAAGTTTGAATTTAGTGTACTTCCACTTGCAAATAAATCCAAGGTTTTATTTTTTTTTAATATGGAACTAAAGAATATCACTATGAATATGAAGTCAGTGGGACTTGAATTGAAAATCATTACACAATAGGCAAGCTACATTACTGAATGCCCAGCTGCAGTATCGAATTTGTGATTGAGTTAAAATTAAGAAAATATGCTCATGAAATTTTAAATTCTCATGGCAAGGAATTAGATTGTTTTCCTACATTTTAATGCCACCCTACCTGATGGATTTACTGTCTTCTATTGTGAAATTGGAAAGACCAAGGAGGTGGTGTGCCTTTAGCAATAAGAGAAGAATGTAGAAGAAAAAGCTTCCTGTTCACAAAAATTCCAAATTCCACTTTGAGTGTTTGTGAATAAAGCAATTTACTAAATGGAAAATGTTGGTTTATCATAGCACTGGAAGGAAACTACACAATTTTTGTTTGCTTCCCTCATCCAGGACTCAGCACTCACACAAACAGCGCCAACAGCTTCATCCTGGTTGATCAGGATTTGTGCGACATGTACATCTATTCCTTGTGAGAGATGAAGAACTGGAAAAAAAAGGAAAGTCATTGTGTAAACTAAGTACTCCTGTTGCTTGGTTTTTAATCTTCCAGGGAAATTTTAAAAATATATTTGGTTGAAGTGGTGGGTCAATCAGAAGCCAACTGCTGTGACAATATTTTTGAAAGACTCACAGGACCTAACTTAAGAACTAATGTGAAGTTTCTTCTTTGTTTCTGGGTTTCGTACGCATAAATTGAGAAAGTTTTCACAAGTATTTAATGCAAACATTAGTCTACATTCAAAGTTTTGAAATATCCACTTCAGTTACTGATCTAAAATAAATTTATTTTATGGTAAATACTATTTCATGCAAAGGAAATTAATAACTGGATAGGTTCAATACAAAATAATAGCCATAAAATAAAATGTTTGAAAATTGCATGCCATCAAGAATTTACATATAAAACAAACTCGATAGAGAATTTTTTCAGTAAAGGCTAGATCTGCTTTGTTGTGCAAGGCCATTTAACCCAGAGCCCAAAACACCCAAGAGGCTGCTGCTCCCCTTCCCCAGGGAAGGGCTACCCACACCTCAGGGTTAGACCTCAGGGTTAGACCGTGAGGTCTAACCACTGGAACAGACCTGGGACAGATCTACCAGCAGGCCTTCCTTCCGGGCTTCCCCATCACTCGGGCTGGGATTCAGCTATAGCCCAACCCTTTGCTCCTGGCCTGAGCTGCACTGCAGGCACCCTGGTGCCTGCCTCAGACGCTTGGTCGAGACCCAGAGCTAGTGATGCAACTTCCCCAGCATGACCTGAGGCCTGCCTTGGCACCGTGGACTTGTCTCACCATCCAGACTCTTGGGTGGCCCCAGTCAATATCTGCCAACCTGCTTTGCTTCCCCAGCATCTTTACTCACCTCCTTTGACTAGTGTCGCATCAGTGAAACCACTGACCTGCTGACCTTGTAAACCCAACCTGCCTATAGCACTGAGCCTTAAAATGATGGTCTCAGAATTTTCTTTTGCTTTGCATTTATGTGCAACTTTAACAATAACAGCTTTTTTACATAATAATATCTGATTACATTAAATTCACAGCCTGCAATTGTTCCTTTTCATGACATTCTTCTTTGCTTAGATACTGTACTGAATTATTCTTCTCTCCTGTAATATGAGATAAAATAATTTTATTCTTGCATCATGCAAACTCTCTGCATAGCGTAACTCATTTGAGATAGTCTTGTTACTGGAAAGTCTTAGAAGCTTTCTTTTCCTAATTAATCTTTTTATTTTTTGTCAAACTTCCTTCTTGCATAGACGATGCATGGAATAAATTTCTTTACCCAAAAGTTGCCGAGCTGAAATAGCTGACTGTTCTCACAGTTCAGTGCTTTAATCTGAAATTCTATCTGAGAATCTATTACTAGATTATTCAGAAGAAGATATAAGTGGCTGCAAGGATTGAAACATATGCTCTATTTTGGTCTCTGGAAGTCAACAGGATTGTTCTCAGTCTCCAAATTTAAAAATATGCTGAACTTTGTGTCAGAATTTAATTCATATATATGTATACTTAAATTCAAGCACAAAGATAGGTTTATTGGTGGGTCGGTATTACATAGCTGACTACAAAAATGGATGGAGGAGATCAAGCTGTATGAAATAAAAATTGTTTCCACCAAAATTTTTCCATCTATATACTTCAATCATAATGTGGCACGTTAGTTGTATTACAAGCACTTTATGATATTAAAATTAATATATTTAGTTTCATAATTCATTTATTCTCAATCATGCGATGATAAATTTCACCACTATCCAGATTAACAAATCAGTGCTAATAAGAACAGAGATCTCAATCCAGCTCACTGGCCTCAACCTCAACATCTGCAGAAAGTTACCACATTTAATTTAAGAGGAAAGCGCTTTCTAAAAGGTTACATGACAACACTACTAAATATTCTCTAAATGATAGATGTGTTAATATTACAAAACATCAGTTGTGAAGATTAGGTTTCTTTAGGAACAGCTTGACTATGCAGCCCACAGGGGAGAAGTGTGAATGATCTAACAGTGAAATTCACTGACTGCAGTGGCAGAGTCCAAGTGTAACATCAACCTCTTCTGACCAAATGTACCAGACACTTCTGGCCATAGCTGATACCTCCAGCGCCAGGAAGCCTGTGATCTAACACTGCCCAGTCATTGCATTGTGTCACATTGTGTCATTGATTTGGCAATCACATCATTCAGTTCCAGGTATCAGTTCTGATTGTTCTGTCTGGTCTCTGGCATCAAAGCAAGGTTAACTACAGTTTCTTTCTTATTGAAGAGAAATTAAATACTTCAGTGTAAAGAAAACAGAGAAAGGGACACTAACAATCAGAAATCTCTGTTTATTTAAACATTTATAAAATTATTTATAAATAATATTTATATATCTATACATTTAAAAGTCTATATGCATCTGGCAGAATCTATGAATAACAACAGACTGAAATAAATAAATAAATGCAGGTATTTATTAACATTTATTAACGAGAGAAGGACAATGATTTCTATGGGAACAATGAGTTTTCTGTTCCACGTGTACATCTAAAATCCTAAAGGACAGAGTCAGAAAGTGATACAGATTGCACAAAGCATCACAATCTTATAGTCCTCTATCAATATTTGAGGTCAAAATACACATTGTATTTGCATCTGATACCAGGAGGAATTTCAGAAGGGAGACTCCTACCTCCCTATAGTGAGGCAATGACAAACATATCGAGTGCTATTTCCAGTGCATTCCCACATCTCTCCTGCCAGCAGGGGTAGAGAAAACCTTTATTAATTACAGCATATAGACAGTTCCCATGCTGACAGCATGCCAGACACCTTATCTCAGAGTTATGGGTGAAGAAGGTAGTCCAATCCCTTTCAGTCCAGAGATGTGAGAGCCCTGATCTTTTAAAGTTGAACGTCAGACTGGGTGCACAAGGACTAGATGCCCAGAAGGAAGCTCCCTAGTGCCTGTAAATCTGTCTGCAATCCTTAATCTGACTGACCCCTTTCCTCCCTTGCCATTGTGAACACCAGTTGATTGAAACTGAGCAAGAGCAACCACTTCAGAGCAAATTGCTTTGTAGCAATTTACCCAAAAGTGTACAGAATCCACAGAAAACCAGGTAAAACATGGGCTATTTGTGTATCTTTCTTCTCCTAAAGCCCACTCTTGCCTTGCATGTTCAGTAATTCCCATTCAGATCACTTACATACAACTTTTGGCTGAGAATGCTTTGCTACTTCTTCCAAACACACCCTTCCAGATGCTCCTATTAGTCACTCCATTGTGCCCTCCTTTCTACTGGGAACTTTCTGAAGCAAGAGTTGGTCTTTTCTTCTCCATATATTCAGCCTTGGAAAAGTAAATGCGCTGCACCTGGAAAATAGCATTTTCCAAGTTAACTGTCTAGCTGCTATAGTCTGCCTCAAAATTTTGCACATTGGTTTCTTATCTGATTGTAATTTCATTTTCTGTTTATTATCCCTTTAACAGTGTCCTCTGAATTCAGTGCCAGTAGGAAGTATTAAATGTGTAAAGTATTTTGCCTTTAATAACAATTTAAAAGAAAATAGCCTGATTTTACAATTATTGTCTGCATGTATATTTATAGATTATTTCCCTTTTTTTGTAAAGCTGTTTTTCAATTATGCAAGTCTTCCTTATGAAGACTATTTATTATGGAATAATATTGTGGAATGCAATGGTGAGCTAAAACTAAAACATATGATTGCTTATTTTCTATTCTCAAGGACTGCTTTATGTGCAGCAGGTCACACTGTCAACAACTATGATCTCGACTAGGAACAAGATGTTCTTCAGGGGGTGAATCATTCTTATCTTATGGATTTTTCTTGAATTATATCTTTGTGTTATGGTTTCCAGTTTCTGTTTCAGAACTCATGGGAACATTTTTTCTTCTTAGGTATTTTTCTCCTACGACAGCCCAGTGGGCAAGGCACTCTTCTATCGATTTTGGCTTCTCCATTCAACTGTTGCCATTACTGAATTTCATTTAGCCTCTAATCTTCAGTCCATGTTAATCTACTGCATTTCTAACAGGAAGGAGGACACATGTGGAGACAAGACAGTCCTTGACATGCCTGACCTGGAACAAAATGCTCCAGATTCCTATTTCTCCTTCTTCAGATCTGCCATTTTTCCCAGTCAGGATAGGCACCCCTGGTCTACTATAAAACTCCCAGTCATTTCACCCAGTGAACTGTCTCTCTTTTTTCATAGCAGCTCCCTGGATTCATTACATCTCCAGTGTATTAATAAGCCCCTTATTCATACCTTTACATTAAAAGTACCCCAAATTTTATGATGCACAATATTAAAATGAGAGGATTATTAAATATTTTATTTTAAAATTATATTAAAAATATGTACGCATCTTGAACTTCCTCCTTCTTCCTCCTGTTACTTTGTTCAGGTTAAGCTCCCCAGCAGTTTCCTTCTAACCTCCCGCTGCCATATTCCCCAGGATCCTGATGTTTAATGCCAACAACCAGTGACAGCTGAAGCCAAGCCAAAAGTCTTCCGTGGCCCTTCTTGCAGAAACCAAATGTTTCTAGCAGGAATATCAAACAGACACTTCTCACAAGGAACACACACAGCCAGGACTCCAGGAACTGAATAATAGAATATGTTCAAAAAAACCCACAAAATGATCTATAGTAATTTTAAACTTTTGCAAATTTAAAATATCTTAAAGGTCTCCAGATGCAACTATACTTCATCTTACATTAAAAACTCATATAATCATGCACTTCAAAACATATTTCTTTGGAAATGGTTTGTATTTTTTAGAAAACCCATAGGTTTAATTGCTGTTTCTTTGAGGTATTTTATGTCAGTACTAGAAGACGTGTATGAGGTTTATTACTGGCTACATCTATGTGGTTATAAATTCTTCTGAGATCTTTGTCAATAACAGCTAGCCCAGTTAGCTCTGTAAATTTTTTCTACACCATAAAATAAACCCATTCCCTTCCTCCTCTGGCATTTTTGATTATAAAACTACATTTCTGTTTAACAGACACTATTAAGTCAGGAAGATTTGTCCAAAGGGGAAAAAAAAACCCCACAATAAATATTTTGTCCAAATCCATAGGCTTTTTAAGTGATTATACACAGACTGAATTAGTGACTTGTAAATATAGTGACTCGTAAATATAGTGACTCAGCTGCCTTTCCTATTTCTCCACCACTCTGAATTGTTGTCACATTCCACTGTGACTGAGTCTCATCAGGCACATTGGCTTTAGTAAGTGATCTTGTCAAGTAAGCTTCAGTCACGCCTAAGGCTCAGAAGCTTGTTGCAGTCAGCATTCCTTTGGGCTGCTCTGTCAGCAGAAACTGGAAGTAAAGCTCTCACTTAGGTTTTGAATCTGGGGACCTGACTACCTTGAAATACCAACTTGATGCTCAAATGCTGCAAACTCAGAAAATGTTAGTTTTGCTAGTTTGGCTTTCACCTTACACATATCACTTTTGCTGTGACACCTCTTCTCAGAGGCACTTGAAAGGAAAACTATCACCAAGATATATGTCATTCCCTGAACTGTTGAAGTAGGAAAACAAGAAGAGTAGTACCTCCTTCCTTGAGCTAAATCACTTGCAGATCGACTTCAAAGAGAACTGTTTACTGCTGCATTTGACTAGACATTTCAGCAGAAGGATTATGCATTTCTCTTAAAGTGAATGTACAGCTAGCAGTGATTTGGGCAATTAAATACATGCAAGAAGTGCTTGAAGAGTTTGAAAAATATTTTTAAATAGTTAAACATATAAAATACTTAACAGACCATACTCTCTAATTGGACTTGCATCCTTCATATCATTCAGCAGCCAAAAGCACCTTCTGGACCAGGTTCTTCATTTCCGAAATGACAGAAGCTGCATTGCACATGTTGAGGTAAAGGAGCAGTCGCAGAAAAGAGAAGATTCAATCCTTTCCTTTCTGCTTGTTCTCCAGTGGTTTGTGTGCCTCGAAGCAAGCAGCAAAAGAACCTGATCCTAAATAAAAATAGCTTCCTGAATACTTCAATTCCATTTCTGTGCGTAGATCTATAACACCAGAGTATGTCTCTGAATATTTATTTACTCTTTTGTTTCTTGTACTTTTGTGTAAATAAATTCATTTGCATTAAAGCTGGAATTTTTTTCTTTTTAATTTAACACTATCCTACTGCATGTACCTTGCTGAAATGCTCTTCTTCAAATATGACAAATGCATGACAATATAAGCAGAAGACCAGCTTATTGACAGATAGGCAAGGATCACTGATAGAAAAAACACTTGGCAATTAGATTCTGTGTTGCAATTCTACTGTTCTAATCCATATTTGCACCCCTGTTAACTGAATTAAGACCAAATTTCAAGAGATGGCACTAACATGAGGAGAAATGTCAGAGGCAGATAACCTCTGAAATTCCAAATAAGATCTATGTAAGACAACTTTATTTCTAACTGAATAAAGCAGAGCAGTTGCAGAGAGTAAATTATAAATTAATAATCACAAGTCTTCACAGCGTAAACCTGAGTGTCTCTGAGTTTCATGTGAACAGAAAGAGCAACATGGCCTACTTTGCCAGTCAAAACATTTTGAATAACAAATACTCCCACATAACTCTTTGGGGATACCATATACTTGCTGTATAAGTTTACTGCCAGACAGAATCTGAAAAATTATTAATGATTTGCCTTTCTTGAAAGCAAACAATACATACACCTATGTACTTGAACATGTGTGAATATAGATATATATTAATATCTTACTGAATTATCATTTAGTAATGAGAAAACCTAGACTTCACTATCTGCTTCTCTGTCTTAAGGAAACTAATGTGAAATGGACTGGCAGAGTGTGGGTGAAGGCATTCAAGCACAAGGTCATTTAATTCACTCCTTGCAGACAGTCCCACTGTGCTAGGAAAGTTTGGGCTGATTCAGCTGAAACCATGGCAAGTGTCCAAATGATCTGGCATAAATTTTATTCAACCCTCTCATATACCTACCCATGCTGTCCCTTTTCCTTGGAAGTCAAACTACTCACAGGTTCCTTTTCCCTTTGCTGTCTCCTCTGTTGACCTCAGAGTCATATAGCCCTTGAAGAACTTAACAGGAAGATTTCTTCCATTCATTCTTTCTTTCTTTCTTTCTTCTGTTAGGTTTGGATGAGGAAAGCCCTGCCCACCTCCTTTCACTGATCAAGTCATGTTTTCATGGGCCTTGGTTCCACCCTCAGACCGCAGGCTATAAAATAGAAATTTTCCAAGGCATCAGAAATTAATTCAGGTGGCATTTTTGAGAATGCAACAGTAAAAGGCTGACAAATATTTTCCTGAAGAATGGTCTTAGCCACACAGGAAAACAAGCTTCTGGCAAACAGTTAAAATTATTTCACTAACATATAAAATTATATTAAGCTCTTGTAGTTACATTTCTGATTATGTAAGGAAATATTTCTTTTTTTTTTTTTTAATAATCAGTCAATGTTTTTGGTTTTCCAGGAGGAACATTAATTTGAATTCAAACATACTGAAAAATCGATTAGTGATTACAAGGTTTTTTAGTCCAGGAAATGTATAACATTATACTAATGATATGAAATTAATATTCAGATATTTAGGATTTCTTCCTCATGTTTTTAAGTATTCAGAACAAATAATATGTGGGAAAATTAGGATACAGGTGCTAACATATTTCACTGTTACAGTGACTGTCATATCTATGTGCCAGTCTTTTCAATGTGAGCCCTGGCTCAACTCCAGACAAGCTTATTTATAGCTGTAACTGGTCTTTCATAAAACTGTACACAGAATTATTTTTAGATGTTGTAATATCTACCTGAAATGAGAAAAAATACAATATTTCATGTATTTTGGAAATAACACCAACATATTAATATAGTGGCATTCACTGACATTTAAGCCTCATGCTTTAGAGATGACCAAGATAAATAGCCAGCACCATGTTAATCTTCAAAAAGAACTTGTTCTTCATGTCATGAAAAATTCTTTCGTTCAAGTGATGGAGTTTACCCTGTAAATTAAATCTCTAAAGTAATGGAAGAAATAACCCATGACACTGGGGGTGAAATCAAATTAGAGTCACTAATAACAGGTCAGCATGGACCAAGCAGAGGTAATAGAAGTGACCACATGAATGATAAGCAGGCCTTCATTGGGCTGTGTCATCTGTCTCCCAGGGACTGCGACAAACATTCATCTATGGGACAAGCAATTCATAATTCAGGTACTAGCATGTTTATAGTGCAGTCTGACACTGGTGATGCCAGGGGATACCAGTCTTTCTCAACAGGATGCTCTGCTTCCCTAATGAAAACCATTAAGACAAGTAAAAACCTCTGACCCCCGTCTCTTTGCTAAATCAATCTGCCAGTGCTCCAGATAATCTTTTTACTTTATTTATTTATTTATTCAAAAGCATAGAAAATATTTTCTGAACTAATACAATCCCCATTCCTCCCAACACTGCGAAGTTAATGTAATTCTACCCTGAAGCAGTAAAATACAAGGAAAGAAAAAGGTAGGAAAAATGTAAAGAACAGATTCTAGTTTGAATTGTAAAAATCCAGTGTATGCTTTCTCTAAAGATGTTAAGATCACTGCAATAGCCATTGGCAAAACAGCAGGGTGAGACGTTAAGGTAAAATGGAATCCTGAATGTCATACAAAGCACCTCTGAAGTTCACAGCCTTATTTATTTACTAATACTTGAGCATGATTGCTGATCTTCTGATGTAAACTTAATAGTGTAACAAATAACACATGTCCAGAGAAAATACAGTTTTCTATAAAATACAGAGCTAAAGGGTAAAAATCATATTCTACAACCTCTTTTCTCTGCATTAAAACAACTAATTGACACACAACACCATTATTAGCAAATATTTTCAGGAATTAAGAATACAGTCAGTAGAAGGAAGGAAAGTAGGATGACAGATATCAAAGTGCTTGGCAAAGTAAGCATGTAAGTGAGTAAATAAATAAATAACCTTACAGCATATAAGCCTCTGTTCAGAAAATAAAAGAGGCTGAAATAAATGATTGTTTACATTATCTACGGGATATATGTGATCTTAACCTTTTAGTTATGTTGAAACAAACAGTATATTAAAATGGAAATTTCCCTGGAGTTACTGATTTGCAAAGTTAAATAATGAACTTCATATCTCTCATTTACTAACACTACTTGTTTCCATTTAAATGGTGATTAGGCTTACTAATGGTCATTTGGCAGTATTATTACATGGCTTAAAAATCCAGAGGTACAACAACAAGGATAAAATGCTACTGAAAAGGCGACTCAACATTTTCTGATGTTGCTATAGAGTTTGACATTTCCAAATAACACCCAAAAGAACACAAAAGTATCCCTTGTTGCAAGGCTTCAAAAGAAGAGTGTTGGTCTCTCCAGCTCTGCAATACCATTCCTCACTACTGAAAACTTCCTCCTGTGTGCACTGACGTCTGTCCAGAAGACATTATAAACTGGCATCGATCAAGTTACACCCACCAGTGACAACAGGAGTCCTGAAAAAGTGATGAGCTGAAGATTCACAAAGAAAATGAAAATAGAGCATAGTGTGGAGGGTCAGCAATACGCACAAAACCCCCACATTTGCATTAATTATTTAATTACTTAAAGTCCTCTCAAAGCCCAGCTTTTGCATTTACCATAAACTGGATTTCAGAGCTTGCTAACACACAGATTCCCTAAATTTAATTTTAAAAAAGTTTTAATAATCAGTTCTAGAATCCATACACTTCTCATGTAGTAATATCCTTCTCTCAAATAAATATTCTGCCAGAAGTACTGGGCTTGTGTTCCAAGAAGGCTAAAGAGAAGGTGTATCATAGATCTCCACAGCTCCTAAGAACTAACTCTTCAGAAGTACAGTACTAATTAAAATAAAGCATTGCTGTGCCTCCAGAGCAAAAGAAAGACTGTCTGCACATCTATTTGAAAAAGAAGGTCAGTGAGGCAACTTTCCAAACTTCTACTTGCCCACAACTTCAAGGAAGGAAAATTTCAGGGATGACCAGCTGGAGACTGAGAAGACATAAAGGCAGTTTCTTCTGGAAAGTTCTGGACACCAGAAGAGAAACAGCATCAATATAAACTGAGGAAGAACTGAGGACCCCATATTTTCTCAAATCTTTTAGGACTCAATTTTTTAAAGGTAACCTTAACCCTGTATGTATTTTAACCATAAGAATTGTCCTTGTCAGTCCTTTCTTAGGTCTGAAAAGCAGTGCTCTGCTACTTCCCAGCAGTTCCAAATTTGCTTCACACTTCATCTCCTTCATCAGAGAAACTAAGACCAACCCTTCTGTGAGCTAAAAAGAGAAAAATGGACAACATCAGCCCTTCATTCTTTCCCCTGGGAAGCCTATAGTACAAGGCAGAAAGAATTTTGATCACAGAGAGATTTCTTTAAGAAAAATGGCAACAGAATTAATTTTTTTTTTAACTGAATGCAGCATTCAACACTTGAAATTGTCCTGGGAAAGGGCTCCTTAGCATTGTAGCCCTTTTACAGTACTTCAACTCATGGTCCTCGCCCGACAAGAGCCTGATAGTTATCTAGGAGGACAGACTATGTACTCTGAATCCCACACACTTAGCTGGGCTTTTTATTGAACAGAAATAATAGCAGGAGACAAATATTTAATCTCAGTTATATTTTCTTTCTAATGTTAATTTAATACCAAGTAAAGAAAAGGAGATGCTCTTGTGAGCTCCTGTTTCACTTGGGGTATGGAGTCTAAGCAGGCATGGTACTAGTCCATAATCAAGTGGAGATTTGCATGGAAGTCCTGTGGCTGAGCAGAGAAAATTATGCTGTAAGGATAGTGCCCCTTTTTGCCTTCAGTGAGAAGTGTTTGGCATACAGATGCCAAATTACCCCAAGTCCTGTTCATTTTTGGAATATAAAAACTTTGATCACAAATTGACCTTCCGGGAAATAGTAAAGAAAAAGAAAACATTATATAAATTAAAAATAGTTGAAAATATCTTCCTCATGCTTCCTTTTCCCCCTACATCCAAACCTAAACCTAAAAACTGAGCAAAAACGGGAAAGATTCTGGCATCATATCTGGTTATTTGAGTGTACTTATACTGGCTTGAGATTAGAATAATTTTTAGTGAAACTTAGCTAATGATTTAATTTAATTTAAAAGT
Organism: Cephalopterus ornatus; assembly: GCA_013396775.1. Classification (NCBI taxonomy): domain Eukaryota; kingdom Metazoa; phylum Chordata; class Aves; order Passeriformes; family Cotingidae; genus Cephalopterus; species Cephalopterus ornatus. Next base: position 87,309 of record VZRE01009009.1, on the reverse strand, counting down.
CAACCTAATTCTCTTCCGTATTCTTGAAATTGTGAGCAAGAAGCATGCAAAATGTGAGATTTAAGGGACAGAACCTTGATTTATTTCATTAAGGTATAAATGATGCACAGGGCAAAAAGACAAAGTGAGTTGTCAAAAGGGATTATAAAGTCCTCGAAGAGAACTCCCATACTTCAGTAGTGTGGTATATACAAAGATGATACCCGTACTTTTGACCTTAAGATTTTACAGAAAGTTTTATCTGATCTGACTGTGAGTTGGAGAGCAAAGAAATTACCTGGCTTATTTGTCCATCCTCAGGCACATCTTCTCACTCCTCATTCTGGGCTGCCTCTGGATAGTGATGCATCCTTTGGGATGCATTCAACGAATTCAGTCTAATTTAAAAGGATTTTTTGGTATTTTTTTCAGACCAGGAAGGATTCTGAATTACATGATGACAAGCACTATGAAGACTCATCCTTGACTCAAAGAATGGAAGTGTGTGGCTAGGAACACCTGAGTCAGGATTCCCCTTGTCATATGAAAATAGTTTTAGTTGAGTGTGTGTCAGACCATGAGAGTACATTCTGGGCAGTGTGCCCTGTGCCCTTTGCACAGCTCTGGTGGATTTCCAGGATTTCCTCAAAGACAGATCCTTATCACAGAGCAGAAGGTAATAGTGTTGCTGGCTAGCTTAGAATTAGGCCATATGCATGACCGTGTTGAGATGTGTGTATATATTTCTGTAGATCTTCATGAAATAACACAAAAGTTTGTCTCTGTAGGTTTATAAATATGTGCCTATACAAATATATACAGTTCAGATACAAGATATACACAGACATCACACTCCTGAAAGCCTGCTCTCCTGAACTAACCGCAGACTACTTCCAATATTACTTTGAATTGCAACACTTCTCTCATCTTCTAAAGACAATTAAGGAGGAAAAAGTTGCACATTAAGTGGCACCATTATGAATTCATTTGCTGGGGGTTTTTTATTAGCACAGATGATGATGAATTAATTTTGTATTCAAGTAATGCTCATTTCAGTCTCAAATAAGAGTTCCATCATAACGCACCATTAGTTAAATGCACCATCACAATAAAAATCTACGAAAAAAAAAGCATTTATGTGCTTTAAATAATGTTCTAACAAAAAAAACCCAAACAAACATACCCTTTATGTTACTTTAAATAATGAGTCCTCAGAGAAGCTGAATTAGCACTATAAAGTAAGAAATGTTGCATTATAGTAAGAATATATTCTTTAGGTAGCATCAGTTCACAACAGCAACATCCAAGCTCAGTAGTTCTGTCTCCCAATTTAATTGTACAAAAAGAGAGGAGAGGAAAAGAAAAAAAAAAAAAAAAGAAAATCATTCTCTGGGGCCCACATATACTCCCCCATGTACCCCAGAGAAATAAAATGAAAATCATTGATTCTATCTTTACTATTAAAAGAATAAATGCCAGCCATCCACCCATGTGTCATTATCAAATTTCATTAGTACACGCCTACTTGTGTGCCAAAGCCTTTAATAGAAATATTACATAAGATAACACTGAAGAACACTTGCAGTCTCTCCAGACATGAGTTTTCTTTCCAACATAACCACCTGGATAACTGTCCTTCAGCTTGTTTCCTAATTATCTGACAATCTGTATACAAATCAACCTCTTACCCTTTTAACTGGTACCTTCTTGCGAAAGAGCTTTAATTCACAGAAATTAATTTTAGCACATAAACATTCTCTAATATATATGAAATGTCACCTACAGCTCTTACTGTTTGTGATAGTGGCACAGGCAAAATGCTGTAGAAATTCATATATCTTTATCTCATACATTAATCAAACTCTACAGTATTGTGAAGGACTTTTTTCATTATTTTCTTGATAATTCACTGTTTTTCCTAAAATTTTGGTCATTAACACCAAAATTTTTGCTCAAATTTCAGAATGTACCAGTCTACAGATTAGACAGATAGAAACAGTGAATATTTGTCCTGACTCACAGTGATTTTCATGGAATTTTTTCAACAAAAAAAGAATCAAGTTTAGTTAAGAGATTCACTGAGCAGAAGATTTTTTATTTGACACACACCTGCTCGCCCACACACTGATGTAAAATATAACCCAATAACTAACACTGGCAGCACTAAGCACAGAACAGGACCCAGGCTATATACACAGGCTACTACATGAATTGAAAACACAAGTGAGTTCCATCCTGTAGTTTTCCATACTGTTAAATGAATGGTGCAATTCTGGCCCGAGTCATTCAGCACTATCCTTAGGAATATGCCCAGGGTATTTCTAGAGTTCATCAGACTGGGAACCATTGCTAACAAACGTGTTCACTGTGGAAAGGGACAGGACAGTTCAGCCATATGAATTCAAATTCTGCCATGGCAGGCAGCCTCAGGGCTAGAGAACTGTGTGATTTATTTGATCTGTTTAGCTGAGTGTAAATGTAACTACGTAACAGCAACAGTAGTATATGCCTCCTAATAAATAGAATTGTTCAGGAATTTCCAGTGAAATTATTTGGTTTTTTAATTTAGAAAGTTCTGGTTCATTAAAACTGAGACTTTTTGCAGGAATGATCATATCACTTTCAGCAAAGAAAGAATCAAAATTAGAGACAAGAATGAATTAGCAACCAAAAAGGTCAACGCTGATAGGATATTTACTTGGCATGTGAGATAATGAAGTCCAAGTCCCCATTTTCCACTGGCTGGAACAAAGACTTGTGTTCTCTTTTTATTTAGCCTGTGCATATTTTTTGAGCTAACAGCTACTCTGAGATGAAGTATAGGTATTTTTTCATTCTCTGTTTTTCAACCTGATAAAGTTTAGGTTTCAGTCCATGGGGAAGATATTTTTTAATTATTTCCCACAAAGTTCTAACCATAACTTATGTCTCCATTTTTACCCATTATCTTCTTTGATATCCACCAAACACCATCTCAATCACCTGTCAGTTTTTCTATAAATAGCAGTGGTTAAGCACATAATTTTGATCTTTAATTTGATCCTGCAACAGGACTTAAGTATAGGTCATAATCAGAAATGATTGACAAGAATGGCAGAATAATATATATAAAAAAATGACACTAAAGGAAATGTAAGCTATATCCAGTTTCTTAAGGACATCAGTCCATACCTTTTAACTTAGAAAAGATGCACTACAAAGGGTATGATTCCGATCACAGGAGTTACACAGTGAGTCTGTGGGACATCATTGGCAAAACCTATGAGGTACAGACATGGATACTCTCCTACAACAAGATACCATTTCTTGGAAGCCACGGAACAGGATGACTTTGGCAGTTCAGGCATAGCCAATATTATAACACTGAGCAGACACAAAAATAAATGGCACAGTTGAAATGATGCACATGATTCAGTGAGGTTATACAATGATTTGTACTACCATGCAGCTAACTTTCCTAAATTTATGATATAGCAAACTGTGGTGAAAAGGTGAAATGTGCAAGACAGTTTATATTGCAAAATTAAAGTGTTAGCTTGCTTATTGTATTCAGTTAGGCCCTGTTTACTACCAGAATTTACAGTCACCTAGTTTTTTCTTCATTAGATGTAGAATTTATATTTATGCTGACTCAATTGAATTGCATTGTCAGCATAGATCATGCTATATCTTTGTCCCAAAAATCTGATGAATTCAAACTCATTCTGATCACATCTGTTGATAATCACAATATCTCTTAGTCATACATCTACAATTTCCTCATCCTTCTGGTGTACAGGAGATTTAAGTGGTTTCTTCAAAGTAGGTCATAGGTTTACAACACCTCAACCACCTCCAGTTTTCCTGGATAAAGTGTCAGAAGGTTCTTTCTCCACTTGCCAGTACATGAAGGCAGGAGATGTGAAAGGAGGTGGTCCTCTTTATTCCTTTACATTTGCATGTAGCTTTATCCTACATACATTTTTTTTCCTTTCTTATGTTTTTTTTTCTTTTTACCTTTTTTTCTTTTTACTTCTTTTCTTTTTTTGACATGAAAAAAAAAAAGCTTATATCCGTTCTTTTTGTTCTCACAGTTTCATGCTCTCAAAATAAAAAAAGAGGCTGGATTTAATGTTTCTGTATTAGAAGATTTAGTCTGCTTTTCAGCCTGTCACTGAACTGATGAAAGGCAGCACAACTATACACTTTTCCCCACTGAGCTCAGATAGGTTTTTCACTAGAGTTCAAATCTCCTACCAACAACTCACCACAGTTCCAAAATATTCTCCTTACATATTCAATCTCTATGTGTGGATCAGCCCATGCCCCTTCTTCCAGGCCACAAATTTGGTAGTTTTAAAGATTTAATAGCAGGGTTGCTGCAGTGACAGCTCTATTTGTGGCACACCTCCCTGCCCAGAGTTGATTGAGGTCTGCTGATCAGCCATAAAGTTCAATTCTCCAACTCCTTATCAATCAGCTTTCCTGTGTGACCCACTCCAGGAAAGATTTAAACAAGGTGGTACGGATTCTTCACAGTGAATATAAAAATTGGAGAGAAGAATAAACCTTACATTGTTCTTCTAATACACCAACTCTTTCAATGGATTGTTTGGCTTTGATATTAGTTCAGAGATGGTGCAGAATTTGGAATCTGTGGAAAGGTGCAATAAAATTCTTAAATTAATTTAAACAAGCTCTTTTTTGAGAATTCCAATGGCTTCTTTGTCGTGGTTAAGGAATGGTACTCCCCAGTTCAATATCCGCACTAAGACTCTCCAAACCACATGCCATTTGCTCACTCTCGTTTTCCACTGTCCCAGCCCCTCTTCGATGGGCTGAAGAGGAGAACTGAAGGCACAAAAGGTAAAGATCATAGGTTGAGGTAAGAACAATTTACTGGAAATAGCAATGACATAAGAAAACAAACAGTAACAGCAACAATACTAATGACAGAAGGTAAAAGAAAGGAACGATTCACAGGGAAACCCCTTGACAATAGACAATACTTGACTGTTTCATCTGCCACACTTACTCTACTGGAGGGCACCTTCTGCCCCCCTTCCCGCAGCCCCAGCAATGAAATGAGGTGGTATAGAATAACCATTGGGTCCTGGCCATGCCCCCTCGTGGTAACTGCAAAATCAACCCAGTTCTGGCCAGAACCAGGACATCTCCCAGCCTTAAAAATGTTCCTGTTCATGATGTGCAGCAAACAACATTCTCTGTCCCTTTCACTTCAAACCAGCCCATCGTAGTTCCCACTGTGAAATTCAGAAACATTGGGCTTCTTTCCCAGTCTTGACTTATGTCTGCTATTCCAGAAAACATGAGTGAGAACAGATAAGGAAAGACTTCAGTATTGCTGAGAAGTGGATTTCTTTCTCAAGAGCAAAAGAAGTTATCTGGCTTAACCAATATAGATTTTCTTTCTCCCTGTATTAGTACAGACCCAGCATGTTTAATGTAACTTACTAGGCAGGGCTGGCTGGGATCTGTTCTGAAATAACTTCTTGAATAAATGAAATTCCAGAGGCAGAGACTAGTGGAGAAGGACACTCAGTTTCCCAAAAAGGAAGCAAGGGACAATGCTAAAACAAGCTGCAAATCTCTCATCGCCTTCATGATAAAGACTGTGCTGAACTCTTTGGAAAAGGAAGCAAAGTTGCCTTCCATAGTAGCCACTTCCAGACCTGCCAACCACTGAGCAGTTACAACTGCTAAAGAATACGTGGCCATCTAACTCAACAAAGATAGATGAACTGTCAGTGTCAGGAAACAACACTCACAAACCAGGATGTATCCAGAAGAAACACAAAGAATTTCAATCAAAAGCTACTGCTTTGCTGATTGTTCTACCCATATTTGCATCTTTCACAACACTTACTATGAAAATCCTTACAGTCAAGAGTATCTCATTCCAGTTTCAAGGGTAATAAAACAATACATTTTGCAGATAAAATTACTGAGAGGAAGCAGAAAGTCAGAGAAGAAAACTAGAAAATAAAGCAAACCAGCGAACAAACCAAAAGATTCTTACATAACACACTAAATTCAGGTAATTTACCTCTGCATCTTGTCCATTTCACATTCTTGTTCAACCGACTCTGTAACAGTTACAACCTTTGGTCAAGTTCCTGTACAGTCACGCACTCTTATCCAAATCAGTCAAGAAGTTAAAACTTGGGTTTAGATACAAGTTCAAACAACACTTTTTTGGAAAAGTCTAGATATCTGGTCTTGTGAATAAATGTCCACTTTGGAAATAGAAAGGGGCAGAAATTCAGGTCCCAACTGCTTTCAAAGTGTAAAACTTAAAATAATATAAAAGTGACAAAAGTTAACACCATCTCCAGACACAAGAGAAAGGGTGTAATTTCAAAAGAAGAATCTAGAGGATATAGGTGGAAACACGAAACAGAATTTGATGGCAGCTATGTTATGTATTGACCATTTGCTGAACAGCCACAATAATTCAAGTCCCCACAGATTCAGGTCCAGCTTCAGAACAGGTCACTCATTTCCCAGATATTTGAACCAACTGCTGTGCTCTAGCAGTAGTGTTTCTCCAGTTTTCAGTGAGAAACACGAGCTGACCTTGAACAATAAACGATAATAAAATATGAAAGACTAAAGATCCTAGACACTGCGAGACCCCAAGGACAAATCCTTGGCACGTTTTGTTCAGTAGGCTGGGCATGTTGATAACTCCCTTTTTCTGGGAATATCAGCCCAACAAATCTCATAAATTTGGGCTCACCAGTGATTATTTTATGTACACATTTTTATTTTTTTTATACAATAACAAGTAACTGACTTGTGATTTGCATACATGTCTGTGTAAACATTTCCAGCACTGTATGGTTGCGGTGCAGAAAGATATCTGATCTATTAGTAATGTTAGTTACATCTTCCTTGCTAACCTGTTCCTCAAAGAAAATTAACACATTAACCCATGAAATTTTAAATCTGGTTTGCTTTTTAATATGTAAAAGAGAAAAATATGTAAATTAATGCAAGAATGATAGAACAGCAAATTTTTTTATAGGAAGAAACATAAAGTGAAGTTTGACATAATAATTAGTGTTAATGCGCTAATCATAGGATCATTGAGGTTGGAAAAGACCTCTGAGATAGAGTCCAACCCATGACCAAACACCACTATGTCAGCTATACCTTGGCACTAAGTGCCATGTCCAGTCATTCCTCAAACACCCCCAGGGACAGTGACTCCACCACCTTCCTGAGCAGCCCATTCCAATGTCTAATCATGCTTCCTGTGAAGAATTTCTTCCTCATGTCCAACCTAAATCTCCCCTGGCATAGCTTAACACTGTGTCCTCTTGTCCTATTTGCTAGTTCCCTGGAAGAAGAAGCCCCTTTGAGGAGAGGGTCACTAGAAATGAGCAATTAACCAGTGTTCTCCTCATTGTCATGTACTTTGGTTAATGAACTGTTAAGTTCTGCATCAACTTAGAGGAGATCCTGATTGTATTAATAATCAATTGTTGGAAGTCTCTCATCTCTGTAGTTCTCCTTGAACACACCCTGACACCAATCTTGTTTCCCTGACTCCATGAATCATTTCTGGCAGCAGTCCTCAGGTCTTGACGAAGTGACATGGCTGCTTAAGGAGTTGAAGAGAATGGAAAAGGAACGCTTAGCAGAAATTGAGACAAATTGAGAATGACCACACTGGAAGGTTTGGGTTTTATCAAAAGGAGTGAAAAGTTAAAATAAAGCAGAGCTCTTCTAACTGCTTTTCAAACAGAAGAATTCTACACAGGAGACCCAATTCTTTCTGGTAGGACCACAGAGGAGAAACAAGTTTCTGGAAGAAATAATGTGTTCCATGAAGCTTAAAGCATCTTTTCATGAATCCAGCAGCATTAATAAAAAAGAAATCATAAAAAATAAACACTTAGTTAAACACTTTCTCAAAGCTTAATTTAAGCCAATTACCCTTTCTTGCACCTTCCTAGTCTTGACAGCCATTGTTTTGGCCACCCTGTACAGACAGTCCCTGTTAATTGAAGGGTGACTTGAAGGTTGGAGTGGAGTGTATTGGTTTCTTTCTGCTGCTTTTAATTTCCTAGTGGCTTTGCCCTATTCCTTCATGCTCCTTACTGGGTTTCCTCTACTCCTCTGTGCACTTTACTATCACTCCACAGCCAACAGGTCTTCAGCAGTGTACTTGCCCCAGTTTGGGTCCACCAACGGGCCAAGGTCCCTTCAGACTGGCAAGCCTCCTTCCAAGTGTCCACCCTTGGCTGCATATTTCCTCTCTCTCTGTCTCTCTCTGTGTCTCCTTACATCTCTCCCAGTGCATCTCATCACATATCTCCTCGTCCACCTCCTCCCAGTTTGGCTGCTGCCCCCTTTTTAAGCATGCTTGAGCAGATGCCCCCATGTGCTTTCTGGTTGGCTGAGTTTCTGGCACATGATGAGTTTGGGCATGTGATTGCTTTATTTTTAAAATGAATAAAATCTTTACAGTCTTTGCATTCCTTTCCTAAAATTTGTTGAGATTTAAAAATGCAGAAAGACCACAATAATATTAAAATAATCCTATGGGTTAGTCATCAGAGTTTGCTCAAAGAATTATGCTGATCATATTCTTTCATTTGGAAATTATAGACAATAACATTAATTTCAGGGATGTCTTAGTTCCCTGCCTGCCTCTGAAGTCTACATTTAGATCACTCCTATGAATCAACCTTTTCTATGAGGATAACATAATGTTTTGGTGTAAAAAAGTGTTTCCTTAGTTCTGTGCATGTTTAAGCTTTACTACTTTAAACTTATCACTTCCAAAAAAAATTATAGGAAAAAACTCCCCTAAAATAGATGTCCTAATTGAAATAAAATAAAATATGCATGGAAAAAAATTAGGCATAGCTGAAATTTCTGTTCCAAACTCTGCTTCTAATAGTGACTGTCACCTTTTTTCATAAAGACTTCTCAGATTTAAGCCCAAATCCCATCACATGGCCCTGACTCTTAGAACAACAAGTCAGCTATTCATCAGTGTAACACCCAGAGTTGTAAACCCAGGAACGGGCATCAGCTTGTCGAATTCTCACAATATATGTCCAGCATTTCTCATCAGTCACAGACACTGAAGGACAAATGCAACAAAAACCACCTGGTCAAAGTGGTTGAGAAACAGTCAAATTAGTTCAGTTTCCTACATTTCACCTTCTCAGCTAGAAGAGATTTGCATGTTGGCAAGATGAGCTCTCTGTATGTTGTATTGATTTGCAGAAGGATCAAAGACATCTTCATATTCAAATATCCTTTTTTGCTTATAATGTCTTCATGGGAAAGGATGAGGAAGCAAATCAGTTCCTTCTCCTAATCTCTCTAACTAGGTGGAAATTCATACTGAGAAAATCCGTAGACAAATGCTGTTTTACATGAGCAAAAGTACTATTAATCTGTCATCCTTTATCATACTTAGATGATCACTAAGCCAAGCAAGCAAGCTGTTGATGTTTACAATAACTGATACTCCCCAATAATATACACAAACTAATAGGAGCAAAACAACTCTAATCCTGCCTTATTGCCAATGGGGATTAATTTCATCCAAATAAACATGTTTATGAAAATAAAGAAAAATTCCTTCTTCAAACAGGTGGTTAAATTTGACTCTTTTTTTAATTCATCCAAAAAGACCAATTAGACTGGGTGCAGTAACTGTTCTCCTCCTGCTGGTGCTTTACTAATTGCTAATGTTGGTGTGTGTAAATACCAATTAAATCTGTTCCGATTTACTCTTTTTAACTGGCGTTTAGATTTTAAGGGGAAAAATGGTTTTTTAAATTTATATAGACAGTGTGTGTCCTTTGTGATTTTCACAGCGCGTTCTAGTTAGAAACAAATGAAGATAAATACCAAGCAAAATCTGTTTGGTGCTTCCATAAAAAAAATAGCCCCATTTACAAGGTGTTACTGAATACCTGGTATTTTATTATCCTTTATTTATTTATATTTTGGCCATGAAATTCTAATGTTTTAGCTCCTTTGGTCACATATTTCCTATGTATCAATCACAGAATAATGACTATGTCATGGTAAATGTTATCTCACCAATCTACCTCGGTGTTAATTGCCAGAGATTTGTCGGTGAAGGGTGACAGTAATGACAAGGGAGGTGACAAAGAGAAATGCAATTCAAGTGGAGATAAAGAAAGTATGAGAATACCTCCTTGGGTTTTATGTCTTTTACTTGACCCAAGTAAGCATCATTCCTTTAAATCATCATTTTAGACTGCTTTCTTCTGACATTCAGAGGATAATTTAGCAAGCTGATTTCGTAAGGATGATGACTACAGATGTAATAGTGGGTAGACCAAACCAGAGGGGAAATGAAAGGAACAAGGAGGAGGGGGAAAAAATCCATATTATTCCATTAAATTCACAGAGATTAAACACCAGATTACAAATAAAAACTATGTGACACATTTTTACTTAGCTGCAATTAAGCGGTGAAAACATGAAGAAAGATGAAAATGAAGTTTCCTTTCCAGATTGTTTTATTAGGTTTAAAGCAATGAAGCTCCATCCCAGAGTTTTTGGGTTCAGCTGTCCCATCACTGCACCTTATTCCTGATGTGTGAAGTTGAGCCTACAGCAGGGAGTGCTGGGAGCCACACAGAGATTGTAGATTCAGCCAGCTCTGCGATAACCTGCTGCTGGAGGCAACACTGGGAATTGATGGGCAGCAACAGAGTGAACTAATGAAATCAAAGGAGCTTGTTTTCACTGGATTCCTCACAGCTATCTGACCTTTTTTCTTTTTTTTGGCTTCTTAGAATGGGGTTTGTTTTCAATATCCAGTCATTCATCAGCATTGTAACTCTGCAAACTGAGTCTGTGTTAGAACAGTGCTCACTGCACCTGTTTAAACCAGAACAGAAGACAGAGAAGCAGAAAGATACATTAACAACTTCTGCTCAAAGAAAGCAGAGCAGAATTCTCTTGTTTCTGTCAGGGACTAAGAAAAAAATCTCAAATATTTAACAACTATATGGCTGGTTATATAGTTGTGATTACTGTGAGGCACTGAAGTGGTTTATAGCTTAAACACGGTTAAAATCACTGAAGGACTTCTGGCCACTGTAGCGAACCATGAAAAGAAGCATCTGCTCACTGAAGCCTGCCCCTCCCTAAATATGCCTACTAGTTTGGACTGTGACGGTAACTTGAGATCATATAAGGGTAGTATTATTGTCCAGTTGCCCTAGGAGAAGTATGTAGCCACCAGTGAGAAAGAATGGAATGCTGATGGCTCAGACAATCAGGGTGCAAGCTGATGATGTGCAAAGTAACCAGCCAGGTGCAGAGGGCGTGCACATTGTAAGACTCCAGGTCCAGAGACACAAGCTCAACCAATAGTTTACTTTTAAAAATATACAAGCTCCAAAAATTCACCTACTGAATGTTTTGAGTACCTTCTGTTCTTTAATACTTTGAAGAAGTATAAAGAGAGGACACCATACGTTTTCTCAGGAGATACTTTCCCTGATAATAACAGAGAAAATAAGGATCTTGGTAAAAATTTAAAAGAGTAACATACAACCAAAATAAAACATGTCACAAAGCTATGACTTAGCATATGCTAACCCACACAACCTAGCAAAATGCAATGCATCAGTTTTAAGTTACTCAAAAATATTAAGAAAGGAGAAAACACAGAGGAGAGAATAAGGAGAAATATAGAGAGAAGAATAAGATAAAAAAATAGCTACCACCAGAGAGTCCTTTGGAACTCCAGCTTTCACAAGGTAAGTGGCAGGTCTCAAGAGCAAGATGGAGGCCACAGTGCTGTTTTTATGTGCTCTGGCCCTCTGAGGCCAGCCTTCCCAGGCAGGACTTTCAGCTCACTGGCCATTTTGTGGCTCCAGGCTAGAGTGAGAGTGGCATATGCAAGCAGAGGCTGAGTTAGGGGTCCCATGGGGTGTGGTATAGACAGCTCCCAGGCTGCCCTTTTGATTGGCAGCTGCTTTAAGGCTGCCCAATGTGGGCTTCTCTCAGCCTTTCCACACACCTACTCACACACCCACACACACACCCACACACATACATTGGAGTTGGTTCCAACCCAATAAAATAATCCAGTGCCTCACACACACCCACCGCCTTGGGCTGCAAACTGAGTCTTAAGATAAGGAAAGAGGCAAACCCTGCAAGACGGGGTAGTGTTTCCTTGTCCTTACACAAATAACTCTGCTGTGATAACTCTCCTCTGGGGAAGCATCAGGACAATTCACACATAGCCTGATGATATTCATCTCTGTCGATGGGCCATAATGGATTCACCTGTGCTAATGTAACAGGCAGCTATAAGTCTTAGAAGGTGTCAAGGACTCATGAAATGATCCAGTATTACATCATCCATTGTAAAACTCCCTTCCCCAGGGGACATACCAGAGGTGTTCCCATCTAGCCTAAGCCAAATAAAAGATGGCACAGACTTCACTCAAGATACAGGACTTTCCTTACCACCTTGGGCTACAAGGACTCGGACTTCCCCTACCACAGCCTCCTTCCTGCACCATACAGGACGTTCACCAAAAAAGGTCTTCCCTTAACGTATTCAGACTGCAGCCATCACTTTGACAAGACTGAGACTCTCATCACCGAGAAGACCACCAGAAGAGGATCAACATGACACCTTCAGAATCCACAGAGTGGTGATTTTTTTTTTTTATTTAATCTGTCTTTCTGTCATTCTGTTTCTCTCTTCCCACTCTATCTTTCCTATTCCTTTCTATCTCTCTCAACCTCACATTTACTGTTAGATAAAAATCTGTACTATTGACTTCTGCAGATAGACTCATTTGCACCTTAATTTGGGCAGAGTCATCTCTCTGGTAATTTAAAGAACCTGATCATAACAACTAGTTTCTGGTAAGCAGAACGTTTACTCCAACTCTTCATTTTAGTGCACTTCCAAAGCAACCCTCTTGATTCACCTTTTCTAACATTAGAAGTTAAGATTAAACCCACTAAAGTCCTCATTTTCAGATTGATTATCTGTCGCAACCTGCTGGGAAGAAGGGTTTGGTCCGCTCCGGGTAGGGTAGCGAGGGGTTTGCCAGCTAGCTAGCAGGTCGCGGCATTTCGCTGAGCTCCGGGCGCTATGATGTAGCGGCACAGGAAAAACACGCACGCACACAGCGCCGGAGATGGAGTGGAGTGAACTTTATTTACATTGTGGCAGCTGCTTTTATAAGGTTTGTTTTGGAAGGGTCTGGAAGAAAAGCGGAGCCTACCAAATAAGGTAAGACTGGGAGTTACTGGTTTACAAACCTGGGAAGGATAGGTAGAGGAAAGGGAGGCTTTTTTCAGATTTGAAACGGGGAAGGTAACATGGACATACATGGTAACTGAGAGAGATTGTGACCTTATAAGGAATAACAACATTAACAGAGCTTAAACCGATTACATACGAACGAATAACAAAGTATTTAACAATTATAACTACATAACCTCTGTCTTAAACTTGTTGTAAAGCTCTTCTGTAAAATGAGTTCCCACAATTATCCCTGTACAGTATTATTAGTGGAAGTGGAGGTCTTTGATAGTGTTCTTACAACTACAGATAGTAGTACTGCTTTTTCTGTTGTGCTCAATGAACGCTTTAGAGGATTTAGAGGATACCTTTCAGATTGGAACCTGAGATCCCTTTTTTGTGGCTTGGATAATATAAAAAAGTTGTTAATATCCAGACCAGGATCCCTATATGCAATAATAATAATAATATCTCTATAGTATCACAAGTTTATGTAGTAATTCCCAAACTAGTTCAAAATGCATGCTGGTTCCTGTGGTGGGAGATTGCAACACTTTCCTCAGGGGCTAGGCTATGTTATACTGCAGCTTTTCCTGGTATTTGGTCAAATCATAGGTTAACAGCACATAAGATCATGAAATAACAGAATGGTCAGGGTTGGAAGGGACCTCTGGAGGCCTGCTAAAACAGGCTCATCAAGAGCAAGTTGAAAAATACCATGTCCAGGCTGGGTTTGAACATCTTCAGCATGCACAACCTCTCTGGACAGCCTGTTCCAGTACTCAGTCAGCCTCAAATAAGTTTTTCCTTACATACAAATGTAACTTCCATTGTTTGCTGTCTTGGTTACTATCTCATTTTATGTTTCACCTCGACAAATGCAACAGAGGGTGTTACACGGACACAACCACAGCCCAGAATTTTCTTGGTTCAAATGTCATATGTAGCACTTGGCAAAACATGCAAGAACAAATTAAAAGCATTAGTGATTTAAAGGAGCAGCATGGGTGATAATAGGTACTATGTCACTTGTCACAAGTGATGTTCCCCAGGGCACTGTACTGAGTCCTGTTCTGTCAAATATCAATGATCTGGTTGAGGGTGTTTAGTGCTCCCTCAGTCAGTTTGCAGAGAACACTAAACTGAGTGAGAGAGTTGATCTGAAGGAGGGCTATAGAGAGGATTTTGGCAGGCTGGAGTGATGGGTTGAGGGCAGTTATATGAAGCTGAGGAAGGCAAAGTGCTGAGTCCTACACTTGGGTCACAACAATCCCATGCAGTGCTACAGGCCTGCAGAAGAGTGGCTGGGAAGATGCCCGGTGGAAAAGGAGCTGGGAGTGCTGGTCAGCACATAGCTGGACATGAGCCAGTAGTGTGTCCAGGTGGCCAAGAAGGCCAATGGCATCCTGACTTCTATCAGAAATAGTGTGGCCAGCAGGACCATGGCAGTGATTGTCCCCCTGTACTCATCACTGCTGAGGTCACACCTTGAGCCCTGTGCCCATTTTTGGGCCCCTCACTATAAGAAAGACACTGAGTTCTGGACCGTGTCCATAGAAGGTCAATGGAGTAGCAGAAGTGTCTGGAGCCCAGGTTTGGTGAGGAGTAGCTGAAGGAACTGAGGTTGTTTAATCTGGAGAAAAGGAGTTTCAGGAGGGACCTTATCACTCTCTGCAAGTACATAAAGGGAGATGGGAGCAAGGCTGCAGGTTGGTCTTTTCTCCAAAGTGGCAAACAATAGGACAAGCAGGAACAGCCTCAAGGTGCACCAGGAGAGGTTTAAATTGAATATTAGGAGAATTTTTTTCTCCAAAACGGTAGTCAAGCATTGGAACAGGATGCCTAGGGAAGCAGTTGTGTCCCCATCCTTAGAGGAATTTAAAAGACGTGTACATGTGGCACTTGGTGGACTTGGCAGTGTAGGGTTAATGGTTGGACTCAATGACCTTAAAGGTCATTTCCAACCTGAAGGATTCTATGGATCTATGATTTACTAACCATGACCCTTGGCTTATGAATTTAATCCCAATTGGTAGAAAAGATTCAGTTTATTTCTCACTCATCCCTCCAGTAAGCCTGAAGTCCATGTCTACTAGGTAATGACTTGCAGAAGCTGTCTATGAAATAACATTTTAAATAAGGGAAATGAACTTCACATCATAGCGCTGTTTTCTTCTTTCCATTTTCACCATCTTCTTCACTCACTGATGAGAAAGCTTAATATTAAACATTCTGTTAATGGTTGTCAAATGAATCATAGTTTTCATTGCTAGAGTTATGCTAGAAAGAAGCAACACACTTTAGAAGTAATCAGAGAAGGGCTGAATGAGATAATGTAAAATCACTTATACAGACACTCTGGAGATGGAACCCCGTTTAATATTTAATGTAGTCATTAACCTGAGAGTGGAAGGAAGAGGGTAATGGATGGCCTATTGCTTTTACCTACAGGACAAGTTTCTGAAGCGAACTGTCTCCCCTGGGGCAAGGATCACACATGCCGAAAATCTATAAAGAGAGTCACAGATGAAAGGAGATTGAGCGGCTTCAAAATTCCCATGTGAGCATGGTGAAAACTGCAGGCAGACCAGGTGGTGAAACTTGCCATACTATACACAGCCATGGGCTATTGACATCCAAACGCTCAATTAATTTATTATGGCAACAGACACACCATGCTGGTCAAGTAACCAACACATCTGCAGAAACTACAGAAAATAATCAATTATTGAAGAAAGCCATCTACAAGCAATATTACTCTTACACTTTCTTGTTCTTCTCTTTTAATTTTTTTTTTTTCTCTCTATATGCCCCGCTGTTAAAGATCACGCCAAAGAGAGAGAAATTTTTTANAAACTACAGAAAATAATCAATTATTGAAGAAAGCCATCTACAAGCAATATTACTCTTACACTTTCTTGTTCTTCTCTTTTAATTTTTTTTTTCTGACTAGATGCCCAGCTGTTAAAGATCACCCCAAAGAGCCAGAAATTCGTTAACTAAATTTAGCTATGAGAGACACGGAGGGAAGGGGAGGAGGGGGCGCAGTGGGGAGTGGGGGAAGTGTTTAGTTTGGTTGGTCGGCTGATTTGGTTTGGATTTTTTTTGTTTTGTTTTAAGAAAAAGACTAAAAAATAAGTTACACATTTCCAGGTGACCTTCAAAATACTGTAAATGTTTTCTGTGTGGCAACAGAACAGCATACAGTATGTTTTTAGGCAGTATAGCCAATTTACATGGTAATCATTGCAATTACAGGGCTTGTGACCCATTGTCACAAAGACATTGTGTGCAGGTATGAATTTGCTCCGAAGGCTCAATGGTGCAATGGATCTTCTCTAGCACCACTTAACATGGCACCCATCCTCCCAAGCATATGGACCACCCAACCCCTTTGCTTAATAAGAACTGGTCAGCATCCAGTATTGAATTGCATTTCCCTGCCTTCATGCTCATTGGAAAAGCTACCAGGTTCTCCTACCTCCCTGGCAGCTCCTGTTTCTAAGTTCTCCGGGGAACCAGGGAAATGCTGATATGATAGTCCATCTATTTTCACAGGTACAGAGATCATTGCCTGTTCTTCTGTGTCTATGACATTCTCCCATACATGAATGTGTCCCTCATCAAAGGGAATTTGGCGGATGTTGTTCTTCAGTGCTGCTCTGACTGATAGTCAAGCAGTTGGCATATCTGTAGGCCAATGTAGACATCCTCATCTGAACTAGAGGAGACTGAAACTTCTCAGGAGTGTCAAATCTTTTAAAAAAAAAAGCAGAAATAGAGGTTTTGGGTTGCTAACATTTTATTAACTTTTGCCACAATACTTTATATTGCGCTAAATGCTATGTAATAAAGCCAATTTCTTCCCTAAGGAACTTACTGCTATACAGAACAAATACATGAAAGTCAAGATCATTCTTGGCTTCTTCTTATTCACTATTTTTTGATGAATGGATTAGTTTGGTAAACATTTAAAAAAACAACAGTAATTATTGCTACAAGAGAAAGACTAGTTTTCTTAAGAATAGTCTCTTCCTAAAGAAGTGTCTCTTCCACAGAATCAAAGATCAAGGTCCCATATTTTGAAATCTCATTTTTTAAGAAATCTAGTTTAAAGAAAAATTATATCCAGAAGTGAGAAGAATGTTAATGAAAGCTTTCGGGAGACGTTGTAAAACAATCTCTGATATGCCTGAGAATCTGCACAAAGGAAAATAGATCCACAAAGGTGGATCTGCCCATACTTTCACGTCTGAAATCTAGCCTGTAGGCAACTCTGACATGTTCCTATGGCCTTGCTTCACAAAGATTCTGGTACAGCTGGTCATCCACAATTTACTGTTTCTTCAGTTTTTGTGGTTTCCAGACCACAGTGTTTACTGTATTGGGTAATAAGAACTGCTTGTTGAGCCACAGCAACAGGAAAACTATAAATCATTTGATAACCTTAAGAAATTTCAGTTGAACTCAGACATTTTTATAATGGTTTAGTGAGTCTAAAGTAGAAAATAGCTATATTTCTGTACCTGTAATTTCTGTCCACATATGAAAAATGTTGAAAGGCAGAGTTCAGAACCAGAGGGAAAGTGGCCTTTACCATGAAAGAATTTTGTATAGTAATAATTAAAAATAAATTGAATCACTAAAATAGGCTGTAAGGTCAACTGTGTTACCCATAATTATGGTAAGCAACAGGGACATTGAGATGAAATATTGAACTCTTAGTAGCTGGGGGAAGGGTAAGAAGGATATTTTAAAGCATGACAATCAAAGCATACTGCTTTCTATGTCTTTTTTTTTTTTTGAAGTTCCACTTGAAAATGATAGTAGCTTTTAATGCTGATAAAGCTTCAAAACTTTACAGCTTACACTGCTCTCACTATGTTTCTCAATTCATAGTGAGCTTTGGTGTGTGTTAATATACAGTATTGTGTCAGGAAGCTTTTATGATTTTGGGATATAGACAATAACAAAGATGTTTAAAATAAAACAGCAATACAGCATGGTTAATTGTATATTTCATTTTAAAACTAGAAGGAGATTATATACAGACAGATAGGTAGATAATATTTGTAGTTTCTTTTAAGAACCCTGGATGCTACAAAATGCCATGGGCCCTGGTAGGATGCACCCACAAGTGCTGAGGCAGATGTCTGATAATACTGCCTTGATCTATCATTGCAATTGGGAGAGGTACCCAAGAACCGAAGGAAAGCAAATGTCACTCCCACCTTCAAGAAGGTAAAAAAGAAGGACCCAGGGAAGAACAGGCCAGTCAGCCTCACCTCTAGTTGGAGGCCAGTTTGATGCACCCCATGGTGCCAATACTGGGTTTAGTACCATTCAGCATCTTTATTCACAGTCTGGATGACAGGTCAGAGTGTACCCTCAGCAAGTCTGATGATGATACAAAACTGGGAGGAGTGGTTATATGCCAGAGGGTCATGCTGCCACCCAGAAGGACCTCAACAGTCTGAAGAAAGGGGTTGACAGGAATCTCATGAAGAAGAAGTAAAAAGTCCTTTATGAGGGGACAAACACCAGTACATACTGGGCATAAGCCTGCTGGGAAGCAGCTTAGCAGAAAAGGACCTGGAGATCCTCGGCTGACACCAAGATGACTATGAGCTGGCAAAGTGTCCTTGCTGCAAAAAGAGATAATGGTACCCTGGTTTCCATTAGGCAAAGTATTACCAACAGGTCAAGAGAGGTGATCCTTCCCTTCTATTCAGTGCTGGTGAGTCCACACCTGGAGTGCTGGGTCCAGTTCTGGGGTTCCCAGTACAAGAGAGATACAGAGCTACAGAAGACTGTCCAGAGAAGGGCCATGAAAATGGTGAAAGAACCTCACATACGAGAAAGGTTGAAAGACTGTTCATCCTGGAGAAGCAGAGGCTCAGAGAGAACCTTATTAATGTATGTAAAGAGGGTGGAGCCAGGGTCATTTCTCTGGTGCCCAGTGACAGAACCAGAGCCAATGGGCACAAACTGATGCAAACACTTTTTTATTACAAAGGTGACTGAGTATCACAGTTATGTCCTTTCAATGGATAACATCTTACCCAGTTATGTAAAATATATGCTGGATTTGGTTTTTTATCAGGAATACAAACAAGAAAAAGAACTGTAGGAGGTGAGCATTCTTATTTACCTCCAATACTATCAGCATGGAATGAAATATTCACTGGCATTGCCCATATGTCAACAAAGGAGCCCAGTCACTTCAGGGAGGAGGACTAGATACACAAATGCTGAAAATCATGTGAAAGTCATCTGTCAGTGGACATGACAGCAGAGGTTGCTTCAGTGTTCGATCACCAGTAGCTAGTCTAAGAATGTGTTCTGTGAAATAGCCTTGATAATTTTTCAAATCCAAGAGCAGTATAATCAGCAACTTATTTGCCTAGAAAGGGATCTGGTTTTCTTACCATACTTTTCAAGGCTAGGAGTCCTGGTGCTTAAAATCCAACATCAAAAATGTATTTCCTTTCTTCTTACAATGGAGTTCATTACATGGTGAAGCTTTCATTATTGACATTTATTTACAACATTTTCAGAGATGTTGGAATGCCTTAATGTCAAGAATTGCAGCTCATATTGCATATCCCAAACACAAAAGCAGTCACAGAAATTAAAAATATAAAGTTTAAGTGAGGATTATGCTAGTAGTAATTATTTTCTTTTGTTTATAATTAAGACAATATAATACAACTAATATTTTATCTAGAGGAAAAAGCAAATAATTTCATTAAAATTGATCTTTATCATCATCAAAAAATTAATGAAGATTCATCAGTTTTAATAAATCCAAAGGTCCACTCATATTGTTTTTATTGACAGCAACATATGCCATTATGACTCTTACTTACTAGCAAAGCATGAGTCTGATGATCTTATATTAAGATATGAATATTAACAATTAAATTGCTTGCATTTCTACAACAATAGGTTTTCCACAGATAATTCAAGTAACAACACATTCTTCTTCACAAATAAAACCTGACATTTAGACAAAAAATATTGCATCCTTCTTTTGGCCATTCTTAAACTAAGATGTGATGCCCTCAATATAGAAAATGAAAGTATTGGTAGAGAAGATGTTAAATGACCTATATGTGCAAACATAACAACTATGAAAAAAAAAAACCCATATAAGCCTTCCACTATTACCTGATCTTTATTTTCCAAGAGCCAATATTAACTCTATAATGTAAATAAGTATAACATACATAAAAGCATGTCAAAAGTAGAGTAAATACTTTTTTTTTTTAATAAAGCGCCTCTGAACAGGTGTACACAGCCTAAGTAAATTGTGAATAAGCACAAGAAAAACATAATTAAAATATCCTTAATGATGCTCCAAAAAAAAAAAAATCCAATGGTGCAATCAAAAGATACAAGAAACAATGAGCTAAGGATAATCTTACTAAATTCACTTTTGAACTCACATTTTATGTTTGATAGAAAAGAGCTTAAGGTTCTAATTCTGCTAAGTGCTTAAGCACCTGTGTAATTACTTTGAAGCCAATGGGAGTTGAATATGTGCTTCCTGGAGGCAACTTTGACAACTTAGAGCCTGTATGGAGACATTCTTGTTGATCTTCTAGAGCACTGCTGAGACAGTAGTTTGATGGAGAGTCAGCCTGGAGCAGTTGTCTGGATTCACAGTTTAGCTTTAGGATACCCCATTCATACTTCCTTTATGAGATTTCCCTACACAGATGAGAGATTTTAGGGATAACACTAGCTCCCCAAGCCCAGGTGTATGACAGACATCTAAGCCCTTATGGTAATTACATACATCTGGGCTATTCTGTATCATGCTGTACTTTTTAACTTCCTTCATTGTAATAAACAGTCCAGTGCACCCCGTTGTCCACTCCTGACACTGATGCACCAAGAGGCTTAGCCTAGCAATATTAGCAACATAGGGTAAAGATGTGATTAGGAGAAAAAAGCAAGAACTCGTTCCTGCAAAACCACATGGTGCTGTGCAGATAATCATTTAATTCTGATCACTTTATCTCTTAAGTGCAAGCACCAGCCTTGCACCTTGTCCTGGGCACACGAAACTATATTCCTGCACAATGGCACCATTGTGGGAAATCACAACATCTCGACCTTTTGTGTCTTGACAACTTGAGAGTCATGGCTGCAGCAGGCTGCAAATGTCCACAACCAAAAAGTCGCTTTCTTTGCCTTCTGAAACAAAGGGAGACTGCAGCAGTCCTAATTCTACATCTAAACTCAATCCTGAATTGATTGGGTATCAGCCTTTGGAAGACATCTATACCTCTGAAGAGGAATAAGTATATCAGTAAGTCCACTGCTGTGGGGTGTAGGAAACCATCTGCTGCTTGATCTCCTTCTGTGTGTCATCTGGGACATCCTAAACATCAGCATGACCCTAAAGCAGGAAAGCCAATTGCACCAGAGTTCTGATAAGATATTCTGATCCAGTATCTGCTGGGGAGATTTGTAAGTATTCTTTGATTGTATTCTGACTAAAAAAATCACATCACAAGTCTTTTGTGCACAGATAAACTGGTTTTAGAGGGCTAGGGCAAAGGCAAAACCTCTTCATATTTCAGAGTTTGGGTATGTCTTTCCCTGTACTACACTTGCAATGTACTCCATGGATACTGCTAGTGTGAGGAAGACTGCATGCTTCATCATGTTGACTAGAGGAAAAGTTTGCTTGACCGTGAAAGATAATTGCTTTCTCCTGGTATCCACACAGCAAATACTTGTAACCACAACACACAAAGCACTCTTATGCACCCAGAAAACTTGAGGATCCAACAACTGTACCACACAAACAAAAGACATTTTTCTTTCGCATTCCACCTTCACCTTACTGCTTCACCCTGATGGAAGCTGATTCTGTTCATAATGGGAAGGAAAAAAGACTTTTCCAAGGACTTAATAAGATTTCTGCCCTTTGTTTGCCATTCTGCTATTACATCATAGCATGCACAATAATTGGGCCATGACCAGTGCCTGCCTAGGGAATTTTCATATATCACTTCAGTTTTTACTCGCTGATGAGTCAAGTGCTGCTGTCTTATCTTAAATCCTCCTTCCATTCCCTTCCAGCATGTGAACCTGGCCATCTACTCCCACTAAAACCTGCAGCTAGGTCCATCTAGGTGCTGTAGGCAGAATTTCCTTTCTGTGGGTTTTCACAGGTATCGATTTAAGCTAACAGATAAATATTATCCACTGTAAAAGAAAATTACTGTTTTCATTACTAAGAAAACACTTTTCTGTTGTCAAAAGAAAGCAGAAATTATGTCCTTGCATTAAAAGGCTTTTAGGATGGAATAGGCATTGAACTCCTGCTTGCAGTCTATTTCTTATGAGACTTTTTGTTCTTTGAGAATGAAAAAAGCCATACTTCCTTCATACCTACTGAGATTAAATGGAGCCTGTATATGGAGAATATATTCACATAGGTTGCCCTATTTTAACAAGGCAAACTCAATTTAGCCTCAATGCTTTTAAAGGCATGAGATGGGCCTCCATTCCTGGAACCATCTAAAATCATATACATACAGGTTTTCTTGTGGCTTCTCTGGAAGATGAAGTCAAGAAATATAAAAACAGGGATTACTCTCACTTAGGCCTTAGAATAGAAGAGAGTTGTGATTACACTAGTACAGTAAAGAAGAATCTGCCATCACTATCATATCGTATCTTTTTTTTTTTTTTTTGAGGGATGTTGGCAAACCACCTCTGCCATCTTCATGGTCAAGGTAAGTATTGACACCTAGGCCTTGTTCCTGAAATATGTGCTTAAATTCAAGTCTCAGGGAAGGTAGGATATTAAGATGACTTTGGGGATGAGACTTGGCCCTAAGAGTGTGTCACATTTTTCCCACTTCCCCTGCCTCCCCTCACCTAGGCAGCGCTTGAGAGCTGCAGTGCATTGTGAGCTCCTTCCAAGCTTTCCTCCCACCATCTGCAGAACAAGACTGTCATCTCAGCAGGTGAGGAACAGGTTCCAGCAATGATATATGATATTGTCTTGCAGGTTGAGAGGTGGCAAATATTCCTCGGGTTCCACTCTTTTAGGACATGTGCCTGTAAGTCAACACAGGCTACTTCAGAAAGTATCTCAGAGGAAGCTTGCTGGCTCATGAGAGGGACCGTCAGCCTGTAAGAGGCCATCATGAGGGAAGGAAGCCTGGCTGCTATATGATATGGGGATGGCAATGGAGGCTTACCTGTAGGAGATAGCTGACTATAAGGTAGGTGCACTTAGTGACTGTCTGGGGTCTCCTCTCTGATCGTTCTGGCTGGATTAGGAAACTGTTTATAACTGATAGAATCCAGTGAATGAAAGGCCTACTGATACACAGAGGTTTCACTTTGCTGTTTACACACTTCCTAATTGGAAGTTTCTGCCATTGGGTAGCTGAAAGTGTTCTTCAGTGTTTTTCACCTTCTTTCAACTTTTCCCCCAGATCCAAAGGTAATCCTGTCAATCTTCCAGTGCAGCCCTATAGATGCAAGGTTCTGCCTGCACTAAGAAAACAGAAAAATAAAAATAAAATTAAGCAAAACATATAAGCATCACCACCCCCCAAATTGTATCCATAGCAATAATTACATGGAAGAAAAGCTGTGTGTTCCCCAGTACCAGATTATTTTGCACAGTCAAGGCACAGGTGCAAGTTCCCTCTGAATCACTGTACTGTGAGAGGTGGAAACAGTGACATTAGGTTAAGATTATCTATTAGTATCCTGACCCCCGGATTTATCCCATTCAGCATTTACATTACAAGCCAAACCTAAGTTAGGTGTCCAGGATGCCTCAGAAATCAGTTTTCAGAGAAGTCCTTCTTCTGGGTTATTCATCTTTGGCACCAAAGTTGGAGTAGACTCTAACCTTAGGTGCTGAAAGTTAGAGATTAAGAAAACCCTCCATGCTCTGTTCAAAATTTTTTGATAAAATTCTTATTAACTGAAACAGAAGTCTGGAGAATTGTACTACTTTAATATTATATAGAGTACTCTGGAGCATTAGATCGGTGTACCCAAACTAGAATAAAACAGTAAAAATAAAACCTGCAGTCAAATAAAAGGACAAGGGATCCTTCAAACCCACTTCAATTTGAACTGAACTATTAACTTCCATTTCTTCTGGGGCCTGATCTGAATTGTCCCAGTTCTTCCATTTACACCAACCTCTGCTGGGATTTTATCACTCATTGACAGTGCTGTATCTGCTGAGACATATGGTTTAAGGATACCACGAAATATGTAGTAATATTCCTTATATCCTTGCAGAACAGTGAGTGGTAGCAGCCTCAAAGAACCAATTCTAATGTAAACCTCCAGACAAATGTTCCTCAACAGAGTAAAACACAGAATGCAGACCACATTCAAACGCATTATGGAAAATAACAGAGCTATAGGGTGTGTCAATAAAAACACTTTGGACATTAAAAATTCTACCATTTCAACAATATTTTGTCATTACACCAAAAGGGGTCAATCTGGTTACTAAGAGCTTGGAAAAAATCCATTATCTTTAATGTAATCTTTTGTTAGAGAAGTTAATTAAGGTAAAGAAATGCAAACTAAGAATTAAGACTAAATTTAAGCCTAGTCGGACGAATTTCACATCATGCTGAAGTTCAGCAAAAATAAGTAGGGAGGACATTGCAGGCACACCACTAATGCTGTTCAGAATGGATATGCAGACCATGCTATATAGCAAATCAATCTAACATGTTAGAACAGTAAGATAATTAACTACAAATTAATGGCCAGTAAAGAATTAGGCAGACAATAAGCCAACTTCTCAGCTATGCAAATTGGCACAAATGTAGGACCTGGTCTGCTCTATGCCTCATAAATCATTGCAATTATAGACAGTAAGACTAGAAAGCAACATCCAAAGGTTGTTTCATTTGCCCCCTGTCCAAAGGTGGGATCAGCTGTACTGATGTCGTTCCTCACAAATGCTTGTCCATTTTGTTTTAAAAACAGCCAGGAATATGAAATTCCTAACTTCTCAGCAGCCTGCTTGTATCCTAACCATGAGAATATTTTTTTCCCTCAATGTCTAATGTAAGTCTTCCCTGCTGTAATGAAGCCCTCCTTGTCCTACAAACATGAATCAAGGAAGAGACTATTGCCTTCCATGTCACAGCCATCTTTTATATATCTTTCTGTCTTTTCCTCTCTTGACTAAACCATCCCAGATGTTCCTATATCTCTGCATCAGCCATGATTTATCTGTTCTTTTTTTCTCTGTCCTCTGATTTCTCTCACTAAATTCTTAACCACAGAGAATTACTACAATTACAGAATTACAAGCCTTTGATTTACTGGATCAAGCCCTTTGATTCAGAAGGTTCTCCTACATTTTGAACAGAAATAAGTGGATAAATAAATCTGAGTATCTGGACTTCAGCATCTTCTGATAGCAAGTATCTTTGAATCTCATCATTCTGCATTTGAAGATTGAAATTCATCCAATAATGCCAACTCAATCTCTCAATGAGAGTGAGCTTAAACACAGAAATGCACATAAAAAGACGTAATTCTATTTTTGTCCCAAATAGGATAGAAATGCTTTTGTGTTCATACTGTATTCTGATCTGCTTTGATACTCTTGTTTTTGTGAAGGGGATAGTTTCCTTATTATAAACCTTAAAATTCTTTCAGATAATATGTCATTGCTTGCTGACCCTGATGATGATGAATTTCAACAGGGTGAATTTAATCCTGCAAAAAGAGATATTTGAATTCTGATCCTTGATATGTGATAGGAACATATGATCTCTCATAATGATAGTCTGTCATAGTGTAGTTAAAAGGAAATTAAAAGAACTTGTTAATTATACTTATTCAATATCACCACGCTAAACCATTGCCTTTGCAGTATCACTGGAATCACTACTTTCCCTCAAAAATTTATTAATTGGAATTTATTAATTGATCGGCTGAATTCTCTTGTTCCTGGACATAACAAATTTTTCTCTATGTTTTTGCAATAGATTTTGCTACACTTCCTACTGATGAAGCAATTCCTTCCTGCTTTAAACAAAGTGATCAAAACAACTAGTCTGTTCACATCATTGATGTCAGCAATATATCTTGATAATAAAGTCATTCTTTGATATCCAGGACACTGTGGATTTTTTTGGGGTTAAGAGAGGAAGGGATTGAATGGTATAGCAACCAATCCCCTGAAATCTTTTCTTCACAAACACCATTAATTGGCTAAGTTTGTTAATCTGATCCTTTTGCTCTACCTACTTGTTATTGTTCATTTTATTTCTAACATTTTACTCAGTTATCACACAGTTGTACATATATTAAAATACCTTTAATAACTCCCATCAATCCCCCTGTATTGACTCAAATAACTTGATATATCGTCCTAACCTCCAGCAATTAAAGCCAAGGTGAATACTTCAAAAGCAACATGTTTCTCCTGGTCTTTAAGCTCAGTCTGACTGTGTTAATCTTTCAACAGAGCACAGCAGAGTGCCATGCTCACAGCAGTATTAGCTCAAATGCTGAAAACAGTGAACATTTACTCAGATTTAGTGCTGTGCTTATTCAGTTCACAGTTCAGAGTGAGACTGTGCAGTACTGGCCCTGTAGAGCATCATTAAGACAGGTAGATATGCTCTGGTTCATTTCTCTTTAGCCAGAGGAGTATCCCCCAGCTCCAGATTCTGTTAATATATCACTACACATCTAAACTGTCTTTTTGCAGTTGCCAGGTTCTGATGTAACAGAATTCCAACACAATCCTTCCTATGTTCATGTCCTGATTCCCTTGGGAAAGAGAACTGGGAGTATTCCAACTGGGAAAGAAATTGCCCAAGTTAGAAGTTGTCCACTACATATTTATAGGTTTTCCAGACTGAACAGTGAAGTACTAGGACAGCACAGAAATTCTCTCATAAGCGTAATTTATTCCTGTGTTCTTTTGACTAGTTGTACTTTTCATGTGATCCTCCATTAAGAATGTCCCTTATTGCAAACACCTCAGGACTATCTGTATATACCAGTATTTTCTTCTGCTGTCTTTGCTCAACACACTCTTTGTATATATATCTTATCAAGAATAGCTGTTGCAGCCACGTACACGCGCACCAAATAAGGGAGAAAAACTCCTGTTGCCGAGGCTCCTGAGCTTCTGTGTTTGTCTTTTTTAATTCTTTTTCTATTTCTTTTTCCCTCATTTTCCTAGCTTTTAAGGCAGAAGGAACTCTAGCAATAGAGTTGCCTGACCTCCCATATGGGGTTGAACCAGTTGGATATCCTTGGCATCAGACCCATAGCTGTGTTTAAACTTTAATATTTGGTTTCAAATATATATTATTAACTTTGAGAATACAAAAAGAGAGAACCATTGTCTTCTTAAGTCATTCAAAATGGTTTTGAACCATCCAATTCTGAATGTTTCGGATCAGTCACTGGACATGAAGGCTGCAGTATTACTTTGTCTTACTAGTTAAAGTAAAATCTGTTCCGGTGATAAAATCTGGCTAATGGACCAATAGAAATAAAAAGAACCAGTGCACTTTCTCTGAATCATCTCGCATCTGTGAATACATTCTGGGGGAAAAATGAGATTTTTTTAGTGTGGAAATTCAGAAACTCCCTGAATATACCCAGACAGACCTTGAGCACAGACAGGTATTTCAGAAACACTTTTAAGATTCAGTGATATTTAACTTGTCAGATCAAGATTAAAGTTAAAATCTGAAGCCACCTCGGAAGAATGATGAAATTCCAAAGGTTATAGGTGAAAAGAAGTATGTGAAGACAACTTGTTACTATCTCGACCAACACAGAAATATTTTCTGCAAAGCACTGCTGACTGCAGTAGCCCATATACTTTCCAAACCAGTTGTTTGTATTTCCACTCCTTTGAGGATTGGAGGTTGAGGAGAAAGAGAGAGTGGATGTTTATTCTATTGCTCTACAAGTGGCATTTTTGGTGTAAATGTATTTAAAACATTTTTTTTTTTTGGTCATTACATGTAAATACAGAATGTTATTCTGGATAGTGTGAACTTGAAAAAGACGTTTACATGCAAATTTCTGTAAAGGTGAGAACTGACCCAGGCAAACACAGAGGTGCTTAACCGCTTGTACCGATTGTGTAAGCCAATAGCTCACCCATAAGCATGAGGGGGGCAGAGGCAAGGGTTAAAGATCTGTCTCCATCCCCAGCTGGTTTGCTTCTGCATCTGCTATTCGGGTGGCTTCCAGTATCTGACCAAGCCCAAGGGCCAAGAAGGAAAGGAGAAAAGTTTCCTAACTTCTCTGGGACATTCTTACTACTACAGGCTTGTAAACAATCGCAACTTTGTCGCCTTCCTTGACAACTCCTAGTTTACCCAGCATCACTATGTCTTCTTCAAATCCTTTTCATGAAAACCTCATAAAGAAAGTATTTCAAAGCTTCAAAACAAACAGAACTCTATACTTTGAGGATATAGGTTCAAATCCACCTTCCTTGAAACTGAGTCTCCACAAGGTGGGAAGAATGCAAGAACCAGGGAAGGGCTGAGATCTTGCAAGAAAAGATGTTCTGGGCTGATATCTGAATAATTTAGTCACCTTCCCCCCAGTGCAGGTATTTCTGCCAAAGAAACGTACTGAAGCATTTAGACTCTGCCTGGTACTTTTCAGGTGAGAGTTGTTTTTGTTAGCTGTGTGAGCTAGTGGAGGTTCATGAATGGCACTGGTGACGAAGCACCTTGTCACCTCTGCCCCTGGACACGTTTCAGATAAGCCAGACTGTGTTATCCAGCTTTCATTGCAGAAGCTCTGCAGAAAGAAACTAACATTTGTGAACTTGCTGGCTCCATCATGCGTCCTCCACAGAACACTGCAACGGGAAAACATTCCTTAGATTGTTCAAGTTTCTAAGCTTATAAATGAAAACACTTCTGTTTTAGAACAGAACAGTCTTTTTTGTAACTTTGAGTTACAAAAGACTCTGCAATGCCTCTGATGAATACACCTGCACTGCCTGGCTGAGAATGAAAAGGCACACCTGTTCTTCATGATAAGAAAATCAAAGAGAGTAAAGAGACTATCTTTTGTTTTTGTTTTCTACTGTCAAAGCTGAACTAGATTTTTTTTTAACTTGCCCGTATTTTAGAATAATGATGATTCTAGTTAACAGATCGAGACGTGGTTGTTACATTGAGCATCAAGCTTGACTCTGATTATTTTTCATTACCTTGCTATGTTTTTGTTCAAGTCCTATAATTTTCTGCCTCGGTTTATCTGCTGTTAGCAGTTTGTTATAGAGGAATCTAGTTTGAAGATATGTGTGTGCAGGTTATGATAGAGATTTAGAAGTTTTGGAAGGAAATCACTTTATGCTTTGCCACAATGTTCCCCAATAAAACCTCTGAATAATTTCAATAATAAATAGACAGTATTATTAAAATATCATGCACTCAATTAAACATTAAATAAATATTTCTTGCAGATTTTTATGCAAGAGAAGTAGAATCACAGATTCTTTCTGTGAGACATACTTCAACTTTATGCACTTTGATGAAAGAGAAAGTACAGGAGGCCATTATGATACTTGAAATGTTGTTCAGAAGGTATATTAGCTGCCATTTCTGCTTTGCATAACATGGTTAACATAGCATCCTAGAGGCAGAACATTTATTAATTAATGTGCAGATGTAATTAATTAAATGTGGGATTCACCTAAATAAATGCAAGGTGTCAACAAATGTAGATGTATACATCCAAGTGAGTTCCCCCAGACTCTCTTTATAGTCACAGGAAAGAAAGCATATTTAGGAAGCAGTCTATCCTAATCTGAGACAACAAACCAAACTATATCACGTGAAGTACTGTCTAAAACTTCCTTCCCATTTCTCTCCAATAAGTACAGAAGGAGCTGCAATGATTAGTCAAACTGCAAACATTGAGACTGTAGTAATCTAAAGACAGGTGAACTGAAATCTTCATCAGAAGTTGGGGCATATACATACAGGAACTGGATTCACAGTTGTACCGGAAAAGTATCAGATGTTCTTTAATAATTTGCTCCCCTTTCTTCATTTGCATGAAGGGGATAATGAGATTTATTCATTGAGAAGACCTTTATAGTGCTCAAGTGAGGAGAAATGTTTAATCTCAAGTAATAATATGATGGCTCACCAAGTGGATTGCCATTTTCGTTTCACTTCTAAAAGTCTCTGGTTTAGTTTCAACCAGGTGCCAGAGATGAAATACTATCTACAGTGACTTCCTATCAGGTTACTTTTCCTCACTGGACATTTTCAGTCCAATCATACCAAATAAACTACCTCTGAATATATTAAAAATTGTTACCGACATGAAAACTACTTATTTTGTTTGTGCTTCATAGTATTTCTGTACCAGGTAAGCATTGCTTTTATACAGCATGGCTCCTTTAAGCATAACACAGGCACAACAAATAAAGGACTGGATCTAAACACAATCTGTAAATGCTAATGGAGGTATAGCATCATTTTTAACCCCTTCCAACAAAACTCTCCCAATTTTATGCTCACTGGGTAACAAGAGTAGCAGAAGAGGAAGGCAGAGCCTCTTGCATGACCTTGAGCCAGGCCTGCGGGTGTCCTGTGATCTGAATGTGAAAATCAAAGCATGGACTTCAGAATATGAATTAATTGGAGCACTAACAAAAATAAGTTTGCCTCTGCTTAACCACAAGAAAACACTTAAATAAGTATAATAGAATTTTACTTTACAGACATTTTATGTGTATCTCTATTAAAAGCCATTATATCAGTAAAACATATTCCTAGTTCTGATAAAGATACACTTTCTATGACTGTCTCACAGTAAAAAGCATCACTCATTTCAGGTGGTATAAGCTGCCACCCCAAATCTAGAACTGTTCGAAAGTGCAAGACTCCAGAATCTTCTGTGTTTTGGCCAAAGGACTAGCTCAGAAGACACTTTATAACGAACGTTGCGCTAAAGAGCAACAGCATCATTCTTAAGCCATCACAAAGGTTTGGCTGCTAATAAACCACATAACACTAGAGCAGCCTGGTATCATGCCCAAATTTGAATAGAAGATTGACTGGTTTTCATCTAAGGGAAGTTGCAATGGCTTGAGGAGATGGATTAGAGTTCGAGGAAGAAAAGAAATCATGCTGAGCTGAGATGTGATCCAGCTGAAACCTACACTAAAGCAGAAAATCCAGGTAAATCTCCAATTTTGGTAGGGTTTTTTGGGTTTTTTTACTTAGAAAATATCTAGTTTGTAATCAAAAACTTCTGATAGAAATATACTGCATTTAATTTAGTTCTTGATGGGAAAGTTTTTTGCATGATGTCATTCTAGTCAAAAACAGAAGGGAAGGAAGAACAGAATGAACATCTACCAGTTAGTCACCACTGAACTAAGGCACTCCTCTTAAATATGGAAGACTCAAATTTCCCAGTCTACTCTCTTTGAAGATAACCACATCTTCTTCAACTCGGATGTGCTGATTGCTTTAGTTTTGATTACATTCTGGACTGAGGGGAAGGTAGCTGTGAAAAATAGGAAAAGTCTCAGTAATCTGGAGTAAAAGTGTTTCAGACTCAAGTTTTGCCAGGCAACAATTGTATCATGATAAGACAGCAGGATAAAGTTTTCACTGAATCTTCTGTGCATGCAGACTTCCATAAATAAGTCAAAACCTCTGCTCATTCACATGAGGACTACAAGCACACTCACTATTTTGGCTAAAAGATATTAATTCTGATAGATGTTGGGACATGGGGGCATTGCACTCTGATGGGGAATATGCATGTGTGTTTCTTGTAGACTCAGATCATCCCAAAACGTGCTGTCATACTGACTACTTTCTGTAATAGATTGTTTAGTCTTAGGGTAATTTTCAACCTTTACCCGGAGATAAGGAACAGTTAAAGATCTACAATCTTTCTGCATTCTACGGGATCCCCAACCTCACAAGTTTTTGACTAATATATGTATGCAATTGAAATAATTTGGATGGACATCAAATAATTAAATTTTGCTGCATCTTGACAAAAAAAAAATTAGTTTAAGCCTCTTAATGCAGTTTGATTTTAAACAGACCTCACTGTAATTAATTTATTGCCTTTAGTAATTGAGTGCAATTTTTTTTTTGCATAGAACTAAAAATATATGTTGAGAAATTAGTGAAAAAGAAAAGTCTTAGAAGTGTAACAGATGAAAACCATTTTTCCTTCTTTATGTGTCATAATGAGCAAATCTTTTTGGGGATGTACCAGTCTGACTTCATTAGAGTAAACAGTGAGTCTGTCACACGTTTCTCTGTTTCCACAGTTACATTTTAAAATGTACTTGAAGAGAGGCTAAATAATAGAGAAACTCATGCAAATATGTGTGATTTTATTATTATTCTTACTATTGCTGAACACATTTTATCTGTACTTACACTAGAAATAAAACTAGAGCTCCCCTGCCAAGGGAAAAATACAGAAGAATGAAGCAGGAAAACAGCTGCATTTTTCCCAGGCACGCAAACAGTAAACTGCACTCCATTTTCACAATACACTCCTCTGAGAGCCCTTTATCATGTTTGTGCTTACATATGCTTGTTTCCATTAGATGTTTCTGGAGATGTGCGATGCTTAACATCCATACATAAAAGGCCATGAAAGCATTAAGAGCAATAAGAGGCTAGTCAGGCAGTTGCAAAACACAAATATCACAGCTTGTGTATCACAGAAATGAAATGGTGAGCATAGTCTAAGCAATATGCATTGGGAGTTCAGAATTCGGTTTTTCTGCCTTTTACAGATTTTGTGACTTTTAAATGGTAAGACCACACCAAATAGTTCACTTGGTAATGGGAGTCATGCAGTGGCTATGGAACAATCTTCAGGAGTTCACATTTCTTTCACAAAAAGCAATTCTGTGCCTCATTGTCAAAGATGTATTAAAAGATAAGTCAGTCCCCAAAGAAGGCAGTGACATTTTTCCTTCATCTTTTAAGGCAATTTGGACAGTTTTCAACATACAGACGGTAAAAAGATTGCCGCTGACTTCAGCCTGGACAGGCTCCATTTGGAAAGGGGGACATGAGCCTCTTTATGTCTGGTCTCTTTACCAACTTCTTTTGCGCATACCTTGTCCTTGGCAGGAAAATTTCAACTGACAAAATACGCACTCACTGTGTGTTCAGCCAGAATCTGAACTCCATTCTCTTGGTCTGCTGGGACCACAGTTAGGTGTGCAGCCCAGCTGGGAAAGGGTGGCTCGAGTGCCTGGCTGTGGTTTGGAGCTACCATCAGCTCTATGTTCATGTCTGCTCTGGGATCAACTGACCAAATAGCTGGCCGAACCTGAGCTCCTCTGTACTGATCCAAAAGGGACCAAGAGATGACAAAGCCTAGGAAAGGTTCGAAATGAGTAAGCAAGAAGTTATCTAACATTGCATGCAGGGTTTAAGCCCAGATGTGCCATGCAATGTAAATGCAGCTGTAATGTTGTGTGTGGTAAGATTTTGGATTGTTTAGTGCTAATCCAGCTCTAGTGTATTTTGACACCAATAGGGTTTCGACATATGCAAATAAAGGTTTATTGATGGAGTAATTAGAAATACTACAACTGGAGAAAAATAAAGAAAGCACAGAGGTCTTTTCTGCAGCCACTACAAGGTCACTTTGTCTATCTTTTCCTAGTATATTAGCTGGTATAATAAAAACCATTGTCTGCATCCGCAGACTTTATCCCATTTTGCACAGGCACTTTAATCTACATCTGATAGTAAAATCCTAAAACAAATTGTAGGTGAACCTTAATATCCTTGTAAAACTACTTCAAAAGGCTCCCATGGTACTTCAAAGCAAAAAAGTTAAAGATGTACCAAATTCACTACTTTGAGTTCATTATTGATAAAATACTCACAGAGTCTGGACAAAATAATTTTAAGTTTCCAACACGATAAATCAAAAATATGACTACAAAAAACTCACAAACAGTGAATTCTACTTCCAAACTAGGTGACTAATTAAAGATGTGATTAAGTACAAATTTAGTTTGTACTTAATTGATTAGTTTGTTCATAAGTATTCCTGGTTAAAAAGTAAAGAGCAAAATATAAATACACAGTCAGCAACATATTTTCAAAATGTGTGCCTACTTCATTTAATTGTTTAACTTTGTGTTGGCTTGTTTATTTGGGTTTTTAATGGAGAACAAAGCATGGCAGAAAGTTAGCATATTTCACACTTTCTGTCAAAAAAATCACATCTTTTTTTATGTTGCACAGTACTTCATTTCAACATTGATTTCAGTATTTTTCTATTACAGCCTTTAAAAGTTGATAAATGAGACATATCTTGTTTAAGGGATAAGTGAAACGCTGCACTCAGCTTCTTTCTTGTTTTACTTAAATGAACTTTTCAACAGAGTTTTGCTGCATTTTAGTGTGGAATTTATTGGTTATTGTTGTTTTATTTTCATGTTAAACTATCCAGTTTTGTGGGACAATTTCTAAATCTTTAGTAGTAATCCTAAAGGCATTGCTTTTTAAAACCAGAATTAATTGGAATGCCATTTTAATTTCCTAGGGTTTATTGATGGATCTAAAGTAATATAACATTTGGTAGTTCAGAGCTTGTATAGGTTAGAGATAATTCATTTGACACAATATCAGTCTTCGGACTCCAATAGTATAAAAATATTGGTTTTAGATGTCTAAATATTCTGTTCACTGCTCTAATTTTTTTAAGGAAGCTGGAAAATCTCCTACAGACTATGTGTGAACCAAGCTGTTTAAAGGAAGATGGCATTTTATTTCTATAGAGATATTAAGATTTTCCAGTAGACCTATAATTAAAATGAAAAGCAGAAGTGCTTTCTTTGTTCAGAGAAAATTCCAAATCCATTGGCATAAAAAGAAGTGAAAGATGTTTCTATTTCTAGTGAAATAAAACATTTTAGCATCTGAAGAGAATTTATTGTTTCACTATATTGTTAACAAATTGTATTGACACTGTAAGACAAAATATTTTTATTTGGATGCACATTTTTAAAAGTCCTCTGAACAGATAAATAAAAAATTGGAAAAATAGCAGAACTGAATTTTTTCTGGTGTCTTTTTTCATAATAATATGTATTTCGGATTTGTGTGTGTGAGGAGAAATTTTGAGTAATTCTGTTACCTAACTTTCAGGAACAAACAGCAACTAAGATCATCTTTTTACAATGGGCAAGGATAAGCAGCACCAAACAGCACTTTGCACAGACAGCCTTTTCAATGGTGATAGCTTTTCTACCTTAACCATTTGGAGCAGAAGGATATTTAGGATTCCTCTTTACTCTAATAAATCTGATAAAAATTGCACAATATCTTCATCAGATTATACAAAAAATGTCTTCAAAGTTTGACACAGAGTAATTAAAATATTTTAAATCCTATTGGTGTTACAGGTTTGCCAGACCACTAGCTACAAGTGGAGAAAAGAAGTCACTTGAGAGATGCTCAACTTGAGAAACCTAATAAACTCCTCAGGTTTGACTACAACCTGCTCAGCAAACCTGTGCCTACCAGCAACGAGAAAATGTCATTTTCAAGGGCACAAGGAAGGACAGCATACTGCAGAGCCGGTTGAGGAATTCCAACAACATTAAAGAGACAAGAAATGAGCAGCAATCATTTCCCTCAGCATGTTTCTTCTCTGTATGCTAGGCACTTTGCTTTGAATGCAAAAGAGCCTAGAGGTGGGACTTCTGGATAGATACCAAGGGTTATAAACCTTTCGATTAGAAGAGTTTTCAATTAAGTGCTTCCTTTGCCTCCAATATGTAGCCTTTCATTTATTTTTATTTTTAAGAACCACTCTTCTCTGTGAAATGAAAATTAGTTACAGAGCAAGTGTTTTTTTGTTTGTTTGTTTTTCAGTAAGATATCTTTTTTTGTCTTTTTTTTCACAAAAATAAATATTATGGAAAAAATTAGATACAAAAGAAGTAAATCTGCATTTATCTGTTACAGTCTGAATGGCTACATACAACTGCATATTTAAACCATATTCTAGATTATAGATAAAAAATAAAATATTAGGAAATAAAATTAGAGTTTGAAATTAAATATTGAGTTAAAAAGCAGAAATAATTAAAGATTTATTGGCAATTAAATACAGGAAATTATTTTTCCACCATTATGTAGTAATCCATTGAACTCACTGAACAGTAAAAGCAGTAATTACAGAAAGTGAATTTTTTTAACACATAGAAAACATTGTGAAAATTTTTTTCTTTCAGCAATTTGCTTGTAGATTACAAAATTTAAAAAAACCTAACCCCCTCACCCAAAAAAAAACCCCAAAAAAACCTAAACCCCACAAAAAAAGCAAAGGAACCACACCTTTGGCTAAAATAACCAAACCCAGGCATTAATATACTTTTTTCTTTTCATACTATATGGATGATTAATTTACTCAAAACTGAAGCAGCTGAATAGCTACCATAGTCTAACCTCCCATCCCCAGCGGTCTGTATGTGGGACTTTTTTTCTCTGAATACAGTTACAAGACTTCCCTTGCATATTTCTACCCAGAGCTACAGCAGAAATTCTGTACATTACCCGGGTTCGGTACATTTTAAGCGTAAAGGTGCCACACCCTGGGCAGCTTTCCTAGGACTTGCTTCTGTATTATTATTTGGAAACCCTTCTTTTCCTCAGTACAGTTAGAAAGCCATAGAAACTGAATGATGTTTTCCAAATACTTTGCAACATGCATATTCGCTACAGATATCATACCTCATCTGTGATTCTTGACACATGATATCCCTTTTCATTGTACCATACAGCACAATTTATGTTTATACTTTCTATTCTCCTGGATTCTCTCGAGAGCTTAATGTTTTTCCTGGGCTTCCAATATCAAAGACAGTTATTAATATTACACCTGCTTCAGTTGAAGAAATATTACACTGTACCAATTAATGAACACTGTTTAAAGAATTCCACGTCTAGACAGCAGTACATCTCCCTTTGCCTTACACATTGTTTTGCAATGAGCCGTTTGGTTCAGAACCTTATGGAAAGTCTCAGGCATAGAAGGACACTGGGCTCAAGGAAAGACAAGTGTCTCTGTAATTTAAACTCTGGCAGCTGGCACCACATTACATGCCAAATCAAAGCACTTTACAGTGATGCATCAATCAGATCCAAGGGCAGGATCTGGCCCTGAGGAAGGAATAGTTTTGAGAGATGGTACATGCCATCTGCAATAGTTTCCTTGTCTTAAAGACAGAGAGACACTGCTTTCCCAGCACTTTGTGTTTTTATGAAAGCCATCAGCATTAGATACATCAAACTGTATTCACTCCAAGCACCCCTGGATAACTTGCTTATTTCCACAGCTTCCAGACTGACTTGTTGGAGAAGGTCTGCCAGCCCAGCCTGTTCAATAGCCATCTCTGTGAGTCATAACACAGCAGCTCCAGATGGAAGACAGGGCAAACATCTCCCTCTAGAGTTATCACCAACTCAGTTCCCATCAATCAACCAGCAGCTGGGAGTAAAGAATCATTTGTTGCTTTGCCTGGCTTGTTCATGCCAAAGACTCAGTATGTTAGAGCTCTGCTTTCTCTCACATACAGTCCTTGGGGACAAAAAAGCCTGAAGACTCTCAGACTTCCCACATGGCTACTCAGCCTACCACATCCAAGCATCACACTAAACTTACGAATGTGGTTTTGTCTTAGCACTTTGTCTTGGTGTTTTTAATTCAGAGAAGGAAGCTCTCTGGCTTGTCAAGCCAAGCATGTGGTTTACAGGTGAGATCTTGTCAGTCTTACCTTCGTCCAAGTGAGAGAGGAGCATTACGTGTATTATTCTAATGGCAAAGAAGCAAATAATTGGCAAGCCAAAAGCATGTCTGGGTTAACATGTGGGAAGCATGCACACTGAGTAAACATGACTGACTGCTCATGCCTGTTCTGCAGTTGATAGAAGTAGAAGGAGTTGGCTGGTGAACTGCAATAATGGTGGGAATCCAGTTTTTGTTCTGTAGTAGCAGACGTGGCAGGAGGTAGCTGTTCCTTGAGCCAAGACAAAAATGCAGAGTGAACAGTTGGAGCACTCTAGCAGCAGAGTTTTGGCACAAAGCTGCACAGCAAAAGCTACCTAGTGCCAGGGTGACCTGATGCGCAGTGCTCTCAGCCATCACCTGCATGTGTGAAAGGCTGCAGAAGCTGATACCTTGGAGGGTACGGAGGAAAGAAAACTTCATGGAAAACAAATACATAGCCCAAATAATACCTTCTAATCTGTTACAAACACAAGCAGCAAGCACCAGAGAATATATATTTGCTCAGAATTTCATGGGCTGGCAGATGTCACCCTTGGCTTTCTGGGAATTAGTATTCCCCCCCATTCCCAAACAAGGGTGTTTGCTTTTGCACAGATCATGGGCCTGCCTAGGTGGGAACAGGGACCTGGTCTGCAGGGGAATGCCTGACTGCTGTTGTCAGGAAGGACATTCAGTGCCCCAAATATGCCCCTCCCTGCTGTAAGCAGGCCTAAAAGTCAGAAGTCTTTTAGGGGATTTTTTAAAACATTCATCCAGGCATTTCGGTCCATGCACTCAGTAGCAAGAGGAAGCTGAAACAGATCTACACCACACAACGCATTTCCATTTTAGGGGCCTATGTTTGATGAAAACTTAATCAAAGACACAGTTCTGATTCTTACCTTTGGCTAACTATGCAAAGGTGTTATTTTCCTGTGCTGCCTGGGCAAAGTGGGCAGGATAACTTTGCATCATTTTAAATGTATTCATCTGTTAAAAATATGCCTCAACTATTATTGGCATTGTATGTCTGGGGAAAACGAATGGTGAGCAGATAAAAAGAAAATCATACACTGCAGGACAGAAAGGAGAAAAAAGTCAACTGAAGAGGGACAAAAACAGTAAAGAAAGAAATTCAGCTGGGAAATGAAATCGTACTATATACAAATTATATATAGAAAGAAAGAGAGAAGGAAATCTGCTTCTGTAGGCTAGCCTTTTGTGAGCATCACTTTTATGCCTAGCTTCTGTAGAGGTAGCAGACCTTGCTTTTGCAGAAAACTGCATTAGGAACAGAAAATTTGAATCACCTATGGAGGAAAAAAGAAAGGCCATGGGGCTAAATCATAGGAGTCAAAGATTTAGAACGTTGAACTAAAGGTACAAAGCCAAAAAATGCAGTGATGAATTCATGAATTCTACATAGTTGCTCCATTCAACATAAGACATTGTTCGCTGTCTATAGTCCTGGGAGATATTTTTTCACCTGGAAACTTGTCTTTAGTCTGTCCAAAATAGTATTTTAGTTCTAAGATACAGGGATGTCATTAAATAGAGGGCATCTGACATTGCCGTAGGGCTTCCCAATGGAAAAAATGCTCTATCAGATGAGGGAATTTGGCATCATTGTATTGTTGCTATCTATCTATTGAAGCTAAATAAAAAAAAAAAATCACACCACCTTTGCACCTTTTGTGCTTTGGAGTCTCCAGGGAAATCAGGCAGACCACAACCAAGTTAAGATTCCAAACTGTCAGTCAGAAGCAAAAGGAGTTTTCAACATTTTAAGTAGGGCAAGTGGATCACTCCCCAGTTTTAGCCAAAGGAGTGGAATAGCAAAGAAACCCAGACAGTCTCTGGCTGCAGCTCTCTTTCTGATTACCCACAGCAGCACTGAACAGATCTTTTGTAACCTATCGACAAGATTCTGTAACATTTTAATATGCCCTCTTCCACTTCCATCTCCCTTTTTCCCAAACTCATAACCACTGGAAACTTGTGCGCAATTCAGTGATAAAGCAGGCTTGTTTGTAATTTAATAAAAAGTCTCTGTTTCCTTAGAGCAGTGTTCTACTCATTCTTAAGCTTTCTTCTCCCAATCCACCCATCACAATTCAAAAATGTCATGTTAATATTTTATAAGCAGACTCCTCCTGGCTTCTTCTTAGAAACAGCAGCATCCTTGAATAATTTATACGAGTCTGTTTCTGCTCTACTTTTTTCCTGGACTTCAGTAAGCTTCCATGAAGGAAAGGGAGGAGGAATCAAATAAGCAACTGCTAGCAAGTGTCTGCCTCTGCATCCAACATTTGTTTTCCATCATCCCCAACCCCCCACACCATCAGGAAAGACAGGAAAGGAAATTCTTCTCTCAGAAATGTTAAAGGTTGAATTCAAGTTCAAGCCTAGCAAGGCTTTCCACAGATACAAGGATCATAACAGGTAAAGTCAGGTTGAGTAAATACCTGCATGTCAATATTGTCTGTAGCATCATAACTGAAAGGTGTTTTAGTGAAATTCAGGGTAAAGAGGGAGTTCAATGATGCAGGGGTCTCCACACAAGGTTTTATATTGTCACTCAGACTGTTCTGTAATGTAAATTGTTAATGCCTTTGGCGAAAGAAACATAAAAACAAAGCAAAGCAAAATCAAGCCACATGCATACAAAACTCACAATCACATACGCAATATCTTAAAAAAAAAAAATTAAATATAACCTGCAAAGACTGCAGGGCTCCTGGAGTGTCCCTGCTTTAAGCTGAAACATAGAACAATAGAAAATAGCAGAGGAGGCACCAGGGTGAGGGTCAGGCTGGAAACCCCCTACTCTGAAGGAATGAGCTTCTTGGTCACATTTTCCATAAGTACAAAAACTAGAACTATATTATTATTTTGTAGCTATTATATTTTAGTAGCTATTATATATATTATATATTTTCCTATTCATCAGAGTAGAAACCAGTTGGTTAATGCAATCTGCTAGATGCCAAGAGATGTGGGTCTGCCCCAGCTCTGCCCTGTGCCAAAGAGCCTGGAGACAAAAGTGGCTGTTCCTAATGCCACACAGCACATTGCTGCACTCACTGCAGAGACCCAGTACTGGAGGCTTGCTGATATCATGCGCTGTGTGAACCTTGAAAAAGCCTTTTGTAAAGTTTATACCAGTACTACTACTTCCTATGCCAACACAAGGAAAGGCAGTCAAACTGCCAAAGGAACTTGAGCCTTTGAAAAAAAAATTTGATGGGTTTCTTAACATTTTTTTCTGTCCAAAATCAGCAAAGGACGTTTAAATCCTACTAAACTCACAGAGCATGACAAGGAGACCCAGTCTCCTAGCCTCATTATCTTGAAAAGATGCAACAGAGGACTCCAGGTATTTAACTGTCATACATTCTTGACTGCATGCTGAACTTTAGACAGAAACACTTTATCCCCACAGGCATTCTCCCTCTTTGCTTGTCTTTTAATCTCACCTTCATCCACTTCAGGCAGATAAATTATATTCAGTGTTTTACACAGTAAATCAAAAGTAAGTCTGGTGTTTGTACAAGACATTCCCACTCCGTTAACTGAACCCAGTAGTAGCACATCTGCAGTAACACAGGGTAATAAACAGCATTCAGCTGAACATCTACTGAGCTCCGAGTTACCTGTGATGGGTAAAATGCCACTCAGGGGACTATTAAACTTTGGTCTTTCACTTTTGAAACCAAAACACTGATCTTGGATGACTAGGTGATTAAGCCTTCACGTTATCAATTTCTCAATAGTACAGAGAATATATATCTTCATTGCAGTTGTTGAAATTTATGCTAGCGTACCTGATATATCTTCACCAGCTAGTGCAGACGTTGCTAACAGTGCCAAACCATCACAAAACTGCAGAGACTAACTTGAAGATACATTTCTCCAGCTTTCTCTGTGAGGCTGGTAGTAAATTCTAGTTTTCTACAACTATCTAGTAATAGCACCAAGTTATCTGGTGATGTAAAGTTTTCTCTGTTATTTCCATGCAGAATGAAGTT
Source organism: Cephalopterus ornatus (assembly GCA_013396775.1). Lineage (NCBI taxonomy): Eukaryota > Metazoa > Chordata > Aves > Passeriformes > Cotingidae > Cephalopterus > Cephalopterus ornatus. The sequence continues at coordinate 45,216 of VZRE01009009.1, read as the reverse complement.
ACACCTTTGCCTGCAACAGGGAAATACCATAGAGAAACTTGCTATTTCCTAATTTCAAAAAGTCTCTTTGAAGTGCCAGGAGGTTTCTAAGCTGCTTGCTTAGCCACAGAAATGTATTCATGTTGAGATTATGCAACTGCAAATTTTAATTTTCAAAGGACAAAAGTTCAATTTTGCTAATAAAATATAAAAGATAATAAAGTAAGGGGTCAGCCATTATGATTAGGTATCAGTTATAAGTTAACTCCAAATCAATATTTGACACTTGCACTATATTTAAATTATATTATTCTAAAGTACCTTAAGAATTCACTGGTGAGAATACAGTTATTCCACAGATCAGGCTAAAGAAGGACCAATATAATAAACGATTCATAACTGTAAGTATGTTTTCCACAATGATATTCCAAAATCCATCCTAAATAAATCCTGTGTAATATCTCATTATAACTCATAATTTAGTTATATCAAGAACTAAAATAGGAAATAAAATAAGCTTATTCTCTAATACTCTGGATGTTTTATCTCTGCCTTCAAGAACAATTTCACATAGTAATTGATTGCTGTAGCCACATTTCTTACAGAAGGGTGATTAAAAAAAACTTCTGAAAATTATTTTAGAGTTTTGGGACCTGTAGGAAGATGGGATATGCACTTATCAGATCTCCAGAAACCACAGGTATGTGAAATCTCTTATCACTGTATGAGGCAGGGTTTAGCAAATACACTTCCTTTATTAGCATGACAATTGATTAGAGGAAAATAACAACTACACAGCATGCTCCTGAAATGGAGCTAATGTGTGCTTTCAGGAGGCAAACACGAAGTGATACAACCATGTACCACTGCGGTGCCAGGATGGGGAGAGCTGCTGGATCACCCTGAAGCTGTTTCATCTTACCAGTGACCCTATCCAGCCATCTGTGGCATTACTGGGCTATACGGTGCTAATGCTACAAGCAGGATGGGAAATGAGCTTGGCATAGGAGTGCTTCTAGCTTTTATCTAATTTGGTCAGTTTGACACGAAAAAGTTACACTTGCCAAGGTAAATTAAACTTAGCTAGAATTTTTGAGCATTAGTAATGGTTCTTTTAGGACTAGATTTTCCTAAAAATAGCTTTATAAAACTTCAAAATGAAAAGGGTAAAATGAAATATTCGTACAAATCGGAAGATGTAAATGGATAACTGATCCAAAACCCAATTCATTTATTGCTCTGAATTCTCTGCTTCCTTATTCATCTCTTTTATTTACACTCCCTTGAGAAAATTTGCTAACTTACTTAGTCCATTATCTATTTCTGCTGATACAGAAAGTCAATGGCAGTATAGGAATGGGTCTTCTGCTACTGCAACCTGAGGTCTTGTAAAAGATCATGGGAAAGCAGCTGAGCTGGATATAAACACTTTCAAAAACAAAGCCTTTCTCTGCAGAATTTCCAAGACAAGAATATTGGCTTGGTTGTGTGTGAACTCCAACACGCACCAGTGGCATTTCAGAAATCAGAAATCTCATCCACATCAAAAGTCAGAACGATCCAAATCAGAAACAGCTGCTTTCACATGCCATAGCCAGATGACAGCAGCTACAGCAGATAGATTGCTGAAGCTGGTTGGGGTATTCCTATACACATCCACAGTGTACAAACAAATACTTTAAGTCTGTCACCAGTGTTTGCTTTACAGGATTGTAAGGCAGAAGTTTTCCTAAAGGTAATTGACAGAGGTGAAATTTTCTCTCAGTTTTGTTCTCCAATATGTGTTTGCCTTTTGAGGCAAACTGCTCAGGAGCCAGACCCTCCTGTAGTCACAGTACAAAGAGAAAAAGAGATTAACAGCCTTCTCTCTGACTCAGACATTTTTCAGATTTTTGCCTTACTAACACCCTATATTAGAGTCACGCTCTGTATCACTGATTTTTCCTCCACTAAAAGTCTAGTCCATTTTCTATTTCTAGTTGCACAGGAAAATGCCAGATAATATTTAGACCCTGACACTGGAAATTTAGGGAACCATCACAGTCTCTTATTCCTTACCATCAATGAATTTCTCTTCCCATCACGCCTTTCCTACAGAAAAAGTCCCGTGTTTCTATTTCAGGGAAGGCTGTTGTGAAGTCTGTGAAGTAGCAGCTCTCATACCTCATTTCTTCCAAATTTCAGTGCCTTATTAATCTGACTATTGTTATATTATTCATTCATAGTTGAGGGTTCCCAAAGATCTGCATCGAGTCATTTCTCATCAGCTCCGAAAGCAGTCTGTCAACTGCAATAGGAGTCTGTGTTATTATCATAATCCAATGTATGTGTGTGGCAAAAGGACAGTTAAACAAATCAGGGAAGACCTCTGGGCTTATAACTTGTTACTTACTGCATGTCTCTTTTTCCATAAATGATCTGATATCTGGCAGAGATGATAGAATGGATGAGAGCCAGACTGCTAAGGAGACAGCCAATGCTGATGGTACAATGGGAAGAGGAGACAATTATTATCAAAGAGTTGTGATAAGAGTGTGGCTTCAGGTGATGTTGCTGACTTTGGAGAACTGGTGCCTACATTTGGAAGAGGAGGTAAAAGGAACAATGAAATGCACATTTTTCAAACTTTTGATTTTGATGCAAAGTAAATCAGAGCCAAGGAGTTCTAGTAAAACATGCAAGTTCAGTTTGCATTCTTCTGGCTTCTGAGAGGAATGTGGAACTGAGGTTCTGGTGAGAGACCAGAGAGGTATTTCTTATAAGAAGCTGCCTCAGAGAAAAAAAACAACCCACCAAATGCATTGTGTTCTATTTTTTGTCATTTTAAACATTTGGCAGAGTAATGGAGCACTTTGGAATATGAATGAGTTTTTCTGTTTGCATATGTAAATAAATAGATTGTAGCCCAGAAACATCCAAGTAAATGTTTTTAAATACCAAGAACAGAAAAAATTAGTGTGAGAAAAAAATAATGTTGAAAAACATGAAAACTGTCACTACAAACAACAGAAACTTTTGACATGTTTAGATAGTCTTTTAAGCAGAGAGATATAACTGTCCAGCAAGAGAGAGAGACAGGAAATAAAACTGTTTTGATACTTGAATTCTCTGGCATATTAAAACACAGAAGTCCAATCAGTATACTCAGATATTTATATCAAAGTAATTAAAGAAAAAGAATTCAGTGCAATATGCATTTCTTTCCTTTAATAGTAAAAATAGAATAATCATCATATCTGGTGGTTTTTTACAAATTCAGCAGCAACTTTCTGAAATAATTTCTTTGCCCTGAAATGTTTACCATTGTCTTTGCTAAATACATTAACAATTGTGAAAGTATGAAAAACTATTCCTACCTCTCTTTTATCTTTTTTTTTTTTTAGCGTAGTTTTAGAAATAATCTTTAAGGCTCAATTTTTTTTATTTTTTTTTTTTTTTTACTTTAGAAAAAGAACAGAAAAAATCTCTCTATCTCCCAGCATAACAAAAGAGTCTTTTCACTCTGTGAGAGGTCTAATCTCCCTGTAATAATATTGGTAAAGAAATGGGGGGAAAAGGGGAAGAAATGAAGAAGTTGTATATCTGTCTTAGTTGAAAGTTTTGTTGACAACAATGGTGGAAATCAAGGTACAGTTTCATTCATGTTTGTCAATTCTAGTGATATTTAGATCCAGAAATTGGCTAAAGTTCATTTCTAGGATACTGAATGCTTCAAATGTGTATTTTCATTTCCTCTACACCAAAACAAGGCCAGACTGAATTCTTCCGTACAATATAGCTGTGAAGATTAAAATGCCAAAGTATTTTTCAGTGATGTCCCCAGCTTGCTCATACATGTCATTGATTTTTTTTCTTTTGCATTAGTCTTTCCTAAGAAGTCTGTGACTGAAAAAATAAATTAAATGGACCTGCTAATAGTAAGCGTGAATAGAATAAGTCTTTTCATAGACCCCAGCTTAGTATTTTGTTTAGGCATACACAGAGGTCTTCTGGGCAAACTTTTGAAGCAGGTGACTGAGACACACACTGGCTCAGATGTTGTTGGAACAGAACGAAAGCCACATAGCTTTCCATAAAAATATACCGCACATCTACATCCCTTTGAGCACCGCGGCACAGCTCAAACATGCGGCATTTTCATCTTCTCCAAGATCCATACACTACAAATATCTGACCAGTCACAATGACCATAGGAGCACTGAGTGGACATGTTGCTGCAGCACTTTTAAAAGGAGTGAAACAGAAGCACATAGGAGAGAGAGCATAAGGTGCAATCACTCAAATGAGTCATGTGATCCATTTCTACATGCTGATCATTCGTTGAGTCTGAACTACAGTAGAATAATGCACTCAGTTGTTTCAGTTCCCTGTATGCTCTAAGTTACAAATCTACACAAAGAAAATTGCTGCTCATAGTCCAGTAATTCAGAGAGCAAGTACGAGATACAATGGAGAGAAAAAAAGAAGCAGTACAAGAGATAGAAGGTTCCCTGTTGCCCTATCACATTTAGTATCCCAGCATATGTTCTTGAATGCAGATTAGGTGAGCAAAGTTCTCTAATAGAAGTCAAAATATAAACACTAGGGACTCTCTAATACTTACTGTTCAATTACATTGCTCCATAACTTCCTGAAGAATAGAGGGTTTAAGAAAAATAGAGTTCTTTCTTTCTGGTTGGACATTTTTAAGTTATCATTTGTAAGACCACATAAAATGATTTAGTCGTCAAAGAATAACTGAACTACATAAATAAAACATAATATAAAAGACATCTCAGTACAATTTATGTGAAGTGAATTTCACAAGGACCAGTCTATTGTAGAAAATTCAACTTACCTCTTCCTGATCCTTTTATTCTATCTAAACATAGAAATTTATGTCAGTTCAGAAAAATCTATTACTGTTTCTCATAACTGAATCCATTATTTTCCCTTCATGATCCATCAGGCAAAAACAAGTGCAATAGATAGTTCTAGCAGAACCTTGAACATAAAAGGCCTCAAGAATAGAATGAGATATGTTAAACCTATCTCACTGTGCACTTTAACTGGAAATGATAACCTTGAGTTTTAATTTAAATCAAGTCATAGCAAATAATTCTGACTGTAATTGTTATCTGCCATATAAATAAAATTATTGTGAAATGGAATTGGGCTTGGAAAGTATAGTTTTGCCTGTTGTATTGCCTGTCAGCAAATTGGACTCCGGGAAGGTTTATCATTCTGCCGCCTTCTCCCACCAGTCTTTGTTAATAATGGATCCATTTGACTGCAAAAATACAGATAGAAAGAGCTGAAAACAAATTATTCATTTTCTACATTACTCTTTATTTCTAGAGCCTTGCTGGTTCCATTGCATTGGTGATTTTTGTCTCCTTTGTTCCCCTGTTAGCTCAAGGAAGAACAAAGACCCAAAATTAGAGCTCATATTAGAGTGGCAGCATTTCACTTGTATAACAGCAGTTTACAGACAGGCAAAATAACAGAGCAAGTGCAAGTGCATGGATTTAAGCCAGAACAAGGAACCAATGGATCTCAGATCAACATTTGTGTTTTCCAAATTTGGTCTCAGCCGGATTGCTGATCATGTCAAAGGTACTCTAGCAGACACCAGACTTTGTCAGTGCAAACCAGAGCAAGAGAAAAATGAACAACCTACTTTCCTGCCTTTCCTTGCTTTCCACTTTTGCTAAGAAAAGAGAGTGTCTCAGGACACACATTAGTGAAGTGGAAGTGGTGCTTGGGCTTAGAAGACAGAGACTGATTACACCTTTTCACCCACAGTACATCTTGGGGAGGCCAGATATGCATAAGCTGTCTCAAAGATGAACATAAAATTAATTTATTTGATGTAGTATTTATAATGAGACACACCAAAGTAAACTTTAGCTACTGCTTTCAGGCAGTGCTGCTGCTTGTCTCCCACCCTGGGCCAGCACATAGGAGAGGCAGCTGGCAGACCCAAACTCCATTAACCAGCTGTGTCTGTGCAAACATGCAAAGAGAAAGCAGAGGGGATGAAGTGGCAGGATGCAGCAGCAGGGGAACTTGCCTGCCAGCAGCAGCCCAGTGTGCCAGGCTGTATCACCTGGAGGCCATCACATGCAGGTGCCAGCTCCTTACACAGCTCATCAGGGTGCAGCTCACTTGCAGCTTCTGCTCCTTTTAGCCTAAGGTGGCTCGTGAGGCCACACTTGGTAGTCGGAGCTTGAAACAGCTAATTTAAGTTTGCAACATGTGGGTTATTACACACACCTTCAGCGAAGAGGTATCACCTCTGCCAGATACCTTCATGGCAGCAAACACAAAGAAGACTGCCAAGGGTGCTTCAGAGGAGAAACGAAATTTTGGGACACTAATTCGTCATCTCAAGGAGCTTCTCTCTCCTTTGACTATAGAAGAAATTAAGGACACAAAGAATTCAATTTACTTGGAGAAGTAGACTTTCTACTTCCTATATGTTGGTTTAGGAATATATTTATTGTACAGGTGGGATGTCTTCAGAATTACTGGTGTCACTTCAGTGGAGTCCTGCAAGATGCTGCTGACTTCCACTTGAGGGCAGAGGCCAGCACAGAGCAGCTTGGTGTAATTTGGAATTCTGAAAACTTTGCTATTTCCCTGCTGTCAAAATTATTTTTTTTTCCCCTGGCAACTTGTCTCCTGTGAGCTGCACACATCTGTGCTTTTTAAGATTATATCTTTTATCAGCAGTTTTGGGGGTCTTTTGATTGGGTAAACTCAACTTTTAGTTGCAACATTCTTAATATTTTAAGTCTGGAAAATCATGTTAGAAATACTGCTTGAACATTAAGATCCCAGCTTTGACGCAGAGATCTTTCCAAATAACAGCATTCCTATTCTTATTAGATAAACCCACTCTGTGGGATTTGCTAACCTTGTACTGTAACAGAATTAAACACAGCTCCCAGCTAGATGAGATACGCATGGATTGATGGAGGTTTGATAATCATAAATAACATCTTGTTGAGGCTATGAGCCAGTAGCTAGCACGAATCTCAAAACAAACATGGACAGAGGACAGCGGGAGACTTTGCCTGAGAATCTCGCAGGTCCTTCCATGCCAACTCTTATTAGGATGGGTTTGGCAAAGCCAAACTTCCACTTCTTTCTGAGTGGATGATTGCTTTCCAAATTCGCATGGGTGCTATGACAGCTAATCAATTATAGCTGTATTATGCTGCACAAATTTGATTACTATAAAGAGGGCTAGTAGGTAGAAATGCTGCACAGAAAATGAACAGAGACAATGCTACAAAGACACTGTAGTGAGATAGAAAGAAGAGAGAAATAATAAATAAGGAAAGGGGTTTTGAATAATGAGTACATAAGAGATGTGTATGAAAGAAACAAACAGTGTGCTGCCTTCCAAAAGTAGAGGAGGGGAAAAGGAAATTAAAAATTAGAAGCAGGGCAAGCCAGCAAGATGAATAGATTTGAAGTATAAAGAGAAGACAAGAATTTGAAAAAGGTGTAATAAAAGCCACCTGGCCTTTAAAGTAATAAATATTTTAATTTTTTTATACACTTTTTGGATATTAGAGGGAAATGGTAGCACACTTATACTAACCTTGCACTATGCTAACACAGTACAGTTTTTAATTCCTGAATTATGTTGTTAAATAATTAACTGATGAATCACAAGTAAATAATTAATTCTTGGTTCTGTAAGCCTCACAACTGAGAACATAAAACTTTCACAGTGTTACCAGATTTTAGCAGAACTGATACTGTTACTAGTCAGAAAAAGGACAAAAAAAATTTATAATCTGTAGCTATAATGACAGCTAGAAGAAGAACCTGGGCTCCATTTTCCTGTGGAACAAAATAAAATCGATCATCTATTATTTAAATCTACTACATTAAAGTTACATTTGGAGAAGGTAGAAGAATGGATTGCTAGTTCCTCTGCAAATTACGTAGACCTGCCCTGGGCCTTGTCCTGTTGGAGAGGGTGTGTGATTTGGTGGAGCAGGATTGGAAAGGGTGTCACTCTAAAAGGCTAAGGCTGTTTTAAGTTAAAATGTTAACTTGTTAAATCATGTTAAAATATCTTTTCCTCCAATACCTCTAAAATGAAGAACTATAAAAAGTTCAGAGGACAATAGTTTATCAGTTCCATGGCACTATTTAACAACCTTAAGAACAAACAGCTTCAGGAATCTAATAATTATGTTTATTCTTGTAATAGAGGAACAGTAGACAAATTAAAAAAGATCAACCTTTGTATCCACAAAACAAAGTAATTCCTTTCCTCCAATGAACTTCTCTTTATTTTCCGATGCAGCAAAAGCATGTGTACCTTAAGTCTAAGCAAGGCAATTACTTTGAATTCTGCCATCATCACAGTCACAGGATTACTTTTATTATTTTTAACAGTGAGAGGACTCTGGGACCACAGGTCCTGCTGTGGAGAGCCATCACACTCCTTCATGTGAACAAGCTGGTAGTGATGAAAAATCTAAGCAAAAGCAAATAATTATTCCAATAAAGAAATGAAAAAAATTTACAATAGTTATCAAGCTAGACTAATTTCATTTGTTCATTCTTGCAATTTGTTATTTAAAAATAAATAGAAGACACTTTATTTTTTAAAAAATTTCAAGAGTCTCTGAGGATCAGCGTGGGGATGAAAACATACCAGGCTTCCTCAGCACCCCCAAGTAACCTTGAAGCCTGAGTTTAGGCTGATTCCACAGCCCCCTGCCATCTATGTTGGCTAGCACCTGTCCTTCAGGACCCACCGAGGTGTTCCTTTCACCGTGGCCTGTGCCTAGGGATAGGAATAGGACTCAGTGTCAAAGTAGCCCTCCAGCTGCTCGCTGAGGGCATTGAAGGTGGGCCGCCCATCCACCTCCGCGCTCCAGCACTGCAGCATCATCTCGTAGAGCGGTGCTGGACAGGTCTCTGGCTGAGGAAGTCTGTACCCCTCATCCAACAGCTGGATCACCTGGTGTCCTGGCATACCTGCAAGTCAAAATAAGTTCATCAGACTATTCAGGGTCTACTTAGTGATGCCATGTATCTCTGTCTCTTCATCACCGAATCACCGTAGAATGGTTTGGGTTGGAAGGGACCTTAAAGACCATCTTGTTCCAACTACCCTGCCATGGACAGGGACACCTTCCACTAGACCAGGTTGCTCACAGCCCCTTCCAGCCTGGCCTTGAAGACTTCCAGGGACAGGGCCTCATCTCTTACTGTTTACCAGCAGTTAAAAACCAGCTCCAATGCTTCCCAACCACCTCACCCTGATTGCGCCACCTGCGAGGCACTGCCAAGGGGTTTGTCTGGGTGTGAGGCTTTTCTTCCACCAGCCAGGTTTGCCAAAATTTTTCTGACATCTATTTCACTTAAATTGTTGTTAAATCTCTCTAGTCTCAATGACTCCAAAATCTCTCAAGAAAACCTGTCCTACTACTGAATTTTCCTGACATTTAGAAACTTTTTCGTAAAGTCAGCCCTAAGTTTCTTCGAGGGCAGATGGGCAGTGACATCCTGCCTACTCTGTCACCACCAGTAGGTGGAGAATAAACCATTCCCCTACCTTTGCTATACCTTTATATACTAAGACTATTGTTCTGTTCACTTTTAATTTTTTACTCTTTAAATTAAATCTCAAATTGTGTAATCTTAACTTCTTTTCCCTAGATCTCTGAATGGTGTTTCCTCTGCACATTGTCCACTGCCACCACAAATCAACATAATCTTTTCTCCTAACTGATTACTGAGAACAAACTACTGAAAGTAATACCAAGTAAGCAAATAGCCACAGCAAAAGGACATTTTCTACTGTCAAGATACAGGTAAAGTATGTCTTTGCAAAGGGATAACACTGAACATATTTTCAGACAACACTCAGAACCATGGTGTTATATGTTTATACTAAAATCTTTTATGTGTGTGTGTGTGCGTGCATATGCACACACTTGTAGTTTATCTAAGAACTCAAGATTTTTTGCTTTGCTTTTCTTTTTTTATCCTTTTTTCAGAACACTTTCACAGGACATGAGGGTGGGAATCAAAAAGCAAAATCAATTTTGCCTTTTACAGGAAATATCAGTTAGGGACCCTGTGAAGTGTGGTTTATGGTGAACCCCTCAGGCCTGTTCAGGTGCAACATAACTTTTTTTTGCTTTAGTCCTTCCCTTATGTTCTCCTCACCAGCACTAAATGAGCCACAGTCAATCATCTCACTAATATTGTATGTTATTGGAGCCACAGTTCCTTGAGCATTTTTCACAGTGCTAGGAAGAGTAGCTGCTCTCAGACCGTTATGTCTACTTTTGATGTTGGTGACTTTTTTTTATTATTTATTTAATTCTTGTGATCCTTCTCTTTATAAAGATTTTTCACTGCAATAGCAAAATGTGTAGTCTATTCTTCCATGAGATACACTAAAAGAAAATGTAAAAAAGGATAGTATGGGGAATAAAAAACCCTTCTTTTTTTCTTCCCTTTTTCCATATTCCAAGAATTGGCATCTTTGATCTGATGCTGGAGGAAAATAGCCAGTTGGCTTAGGTGCTTGTGCAGTGCAGGTTGACTCCAGCAAGAAGAAGCTTAAATGTATGCTAATCACATACAAAGCCTTTGGAAAGCTTCCAGGGAGCCTGGGGAAGCCAGAAGGTCTGACCCACTAAATGGACCTCATCTGAACAGCCTTCTTTCTCTATTTACAGTTTTAACCCTTTAACATGCCTATAGTACAGGCATTCATCCTTTTTTGTGTGTATCATTCTGTAAGCAAGAAAAAATTAGACATCATTCTTTAAGTTAAAAGGACTTACCAGCGTAAGGCATCTTCCCGTAGGTGATTATTTCAAACAGAAGTATTCCAAATGACCAGACATCTGATTTAATACTGAATCTGTTGTAGCGGATTGCCTCCGGGGCTGTCCATTTTACTGGGAGTTTTGTTTCAGTCCTAGCTTCATATACATTTTCATTTTCTACCTGTCATGGATACAATGAAGCAAGCCTGATTTCACATCTGCTTCAGCAAAGCACTTAAGCACCTGACTAAGCTCAGCATGTGCTTAATCTTATCATCTTCTAGCTAAGAACTTGTCTTTCATGGCATTACAGTACACATTTTCTGAAGTCTATCGCTGAATTTGGCTTCGCGTTTGAGAAATGCAGAGGCTTCATTGTAGGGTTTTCTGAAGCATTTATCATTTCAAGCAAGCACACAGCATTGGAGTGGCTCCTGATTAATTATGACCTCCTACTGTGAATTCTGGACCTGTTATGCTAGATTTCAAAAGTCTGTCAGGAATGGCAGTGTAAGCATCCTGCTGACACTAGAGACCAAATGGCTTCAGTAAACAGAGAAGGCAAGAGCAAGAGCTAACAAATTTGAGAATCTTTCTTCTGTGATTTATTGTGGTGTTGAAGGGCCATTGACTATGCTAACAATCACTTAAACAGGTTTCCGGGACCAAAGAATAAACTCTGACTGAATCAAATTAACATAGTAGCTTACAGAGGGTCAAATTAATTAATGTAAAGTGAAGATGAAAGACACATAGAAAAACTGTTGACTTGCAAATCTGTAGAATCATGTCCTTAAAGGTTTATTGCACAGACATCTAAATTTTGCGAACATTTAATTTCTACATGTAATTTAGTGTACTTAAGTCACATCCAAGTCTTGGCCAAGTTTTTCACATGCAAATCCTGGCAAAAGCGTACCAGATTTTCCTTGTTTTAATACAAAACCTATGTTTCCCAGCTTCAACGCCATATAGTTTTGAAAATACTGGTTGTAGTGATTTTTATCTGTATACTGATACAGTATCTTGACCGTAATACTCATTTCTAGGAGCAAGAAATTATTTCATTATACTAATTAATGCATATGGAAATAGTAATTTAATTTCTCACACCTAATCCTTTGCGATCTTTGCACGTGACCATGTTAGTGCTTTGGCTTAGGAGACAAAATATTCCTAGAAAAATATGCCAAAATGACTCTACGACTGAATATTTTAGTAAAGTTCAGTTTCAACAAATTTCAACAGCTGTAAATTATTACCCTTTCTAGTGGGGACAAATGAGAAATATCCATTGTGAGCATTGTTCATTTAAAAATATGTATTTTTTCATGTTAGAGAATGTGCAATCTGAACTTACTCATATCTAGAAGGATCAAAATTAAGCAAAAAGCACTTTCAAAGTCCCTTGATGCAATTGTCAAGCCATTATTCTATACTTCAGTATGTAATAAATCCAACTCTGTTTCAATTTCAGTTGCTTGAATGGAAAAAAACAAATGAGAAGCAGAGGACTTTTTTCTCTGTTTCTCCTTCTCAGGGCAAGAACATAAATCAATTAGGAAAAAAAAACACAACCAAAGACCTCAGAAATTATGGATTACATACTGAAATCCATAAAATATGGCAAATCAAATCTTTCTACTCTGATCAAATCATTTTCAGAGGTAGGAAATCTCATTTCTAAACCACAGCTCTTTCCTAGGGAGATATTGGTCAGTGATACTTCTAGCCCTCAAGGGCTAGAGAAAAAAAAAAAAACACGTAGCAGTGGCAAAGAACTGGAAACTGGATCAGATTTAAAGCTCTGATATTCACTTTATGAACTTTGCTGTTAGCTGTGGAGAGGAATAAGGTATTTTTACGATTACTACCTGCACTTGCAAGCATCATGGAGGCAGTGGAGCAGTGAACATGGAGAGAATAGGCTGCCAACACATTTTTATATGCTTTCCCTTATAGGCTCAAGAATATAATTTTTCCATGATTCCTATGATCTCTCTCCATGTGGCAGTCACTAGCATTGTGGATAAAGGTTGTCCAGCAAAGTCTATTGCTTGCTAGGCTCCTTCCTTGGTGACTGAGTGGGAAGCAGACACCAGAATGCTTTCTATAGACTGACAAAAAGGCACAGGCCACCTTCTAACTTTGTGTAGGATAATGCAGGTAGAGAATACAAACAAACACATTAAGGATCCTCTTCTCCCTGGGCCTGCCTTTTGCCTGAACACAGCAATTCAGAGACTGCGGTCAATCCTTTAGTTGGCCTCTTCCACCTTGTTCTCCAGAGTTAAAAGCAGAGACAATTCACTCTCCCACAACCTACCTTAAAAACTCTTGCAAGTCCAAAGTCTGCCACTTTGTAAACATTGTGTTCACCAACAAGAACATTCCTGGCTGCCAGATCCCGATGGATATAGTTCTGAGATTCAAGGTATGCCATCCCAGAAGCCACCTGAGTAGCCATGTCTACTTGATGTGTCAGGAAGATTTGAGAGCCTCCATCTTCTGTTTAAAAAGAAGATGACAAGAAGAGCATGATATTTACAGATTTCAGACACAAATAACTGAAAAACCAACTGGGTCAAATAGCCAACACAAATGAACAAAACCATACAATACAATGAAGTAACAGCCCAACCAAATGTCAAAGGTTAGAGAATGACAATATGACAATTTCACAATAATTGAGTGACAGTGCCTGCCTCATCTTCTCTGAAAGACTGAATACTAGATGCAGGAGTTGATCTAGGCCTGGAAGGAGCTTCTGACACAGTCCAAAGAGAAAGCTGTTTATCTACCGATAGTAACATAGTATGCACCTTTCTGACAGGTGCATAAAACTGTTCCAAACTGTGAGTAAGAGTTAATGTCAGTACCCGCTGGCTGTAGCCAAAGCTGACTAAGGATGGAAAAGCACAAAATTACCATTGTTCCTTGTTTTCCAATGATTCTTACTAGGAAATATACCATCTGCTGTCAAGTCTAACTCTCATTTTCACTTTCCAGTTCCTTTGATGCTTCACACTGTTATCTTTGTCATTGCTATTCAACAGTAGGACTCCTTGAGCAGTTTTCAAGCTGCCTGTTCCTCTAGGACTTTCTGAAAAAATGTGTAATTCCCACCACTTGAAAATCAACAAATCCCAGAAACTGAGATTTGCCAATCAAAAATCAGCTCAAACAAAGTTCAAACAAAGCAGAACTTTGAGCAGAGCAACTTGCCTCCAGAAATGAAGCAAAGAGTCTCGGGCCATGAAAACCTGCAGACAAAAACTGTAAGATAGGTAACCAAAAAAAGTCATTGGGGTATAACACATGAGAATACATATTCAGGGCCTTTGTGGAATTTTGGGGACAGCTGTATTCCTCATAGCAAAGAATTTATACCCCAAAGTAATCTAAGCCATAAGAGTGTTACATTCAAGCACCACTGTCACCCAAACCCAAATGTCGCATCACTGAAGCATGAGTGCCTACCTCTGTAGCTTCTAACACTCAAAACAGTTTAAACTTTCTGTTTCTTAACAATATCAAAAAGCTGAATGTTTGCTGCTAGGCTTATTGGCAGTTCTCCTTTCTCATCAGGTTGGTGATTTTTACTTGCTGCCTTTGTATTAGAAAAATAAAACCTTTGTACCTGGGAATTTTCTGTTGTTTATTTTTAATTAATCTGTAGTGATAGTGTGTCTTAGCATTGTTTTGCCTAGCCTCTTCCAGTTCTGGCATTTTATCTGACATAACCTTGCAATCCCACTTTATGAAGACTGAAATAAAGTATGAAATTCCATTGTTTGCTAATCTCTTCTGCAATCTCCAGGCCTTGAATTTCATGCTCATCTGGATGTTCTGAGTTGAATAGGTAGGAAAAAAAAAATTAAATTATTAAATTTGTCCTGTATGTGTATTACCCTACTTGCTTTTTGAGGCTAAACTCACTGTCATGATAATCCAGCACTAAGATTATTTACTTCTATTGTTGACTCAGAACATTTACTGCTATTGTTGACTCAGAACGTCTTTTCCTCTCCTACACATATGTTTCATAGTTGCATTGACCTTTAAAAGAAAGAGGGAGAAAAATCAGCATATGTGAAAATCCACTCAGGCCACAGACTAACATAATGCTCTGAAGGTTTTGCAGTTCTGAAAACTGGCAGGCATCAACATTTACTATTCTACTTGCTACACTAAGATATAAATCCGCAAATAATGCTCAAGTTGTATTTAATCATAAAATACCTAAATACGTACAGGTAGCTTGCATGAGTACCTGGATTTTGGAAGCTATCTTATGTGTGTCAGCTTTAAATGTTCCCTTTCACATGGCTTCTTCATCTGCACGGGATGTGAACTACCTCCTGGTGAGAGCAGACAAGAACGCAGACAAACTTCAGCACATTGGTCTGCCGATGCAGAATAGCCTGACACAAGCTTGCTCCAACAGACAGAGCACAGACATGTCACTGTAAAAGGGATGACTCATAAGCCTGCTGTTTAATAAGCTGCCTCAGTGCAGAATAGGAGTTAGAGCTGCTAAACCCTCCCTGTCTTATCCCCTGCAGGACACTCAGGTGCACCCTGACAAAGGACAAAGAGGAGTTCCACCTCTAATAATGGAGTTGCGGTTGAAAGACTTGGTTTTCTATTGGGGTCTGTTTAGGGTAGCAGACCAGACTGGGCTGACCTGCTGCCTTTAGCCTGTGGGCTGAGGGAGAGGAAGAGGCCACTGTTGCCCTGGCTGCTGCAGTATTTCTTGGATGATTTATCTCTGTGAGCTGTTCTGGAGGGAAAACTTTAAGGAGGAGCCTCAGCTGATCAGGAGCTGCAAACTGTGCACAAAGATGGAGGATGAAAGCACATGTCTCTTTGGGATCTGAAGCGTAAATCATGTATAGCAGTCTCATAAAGATTTCTGACTATACCTCCAAAACTCCAGGTTGGACCAGCCAAAGCACACAAGTTCAAGCACAGCACTATGTTAGTACAACTGTGGAAGGTTCCAAACCAGAGCCAGCTCCCATTTCATTCAGAGCACTTCAGAAGAGGTTACAGCTGTATTCATATGGGTATACATGTGCTTTAGTTTATTTCAAAGTGTTTTAAGGGAGAAAAAACTATAAAAACAACAAACCCAAATTTTAATATAGACTCATAAAATGGTTTGAGTTGGAAGGGACCTTAAAGATCCTCTAGTTCCAATCTCTCTGCCAAGGGAAGGGATGCCATTCACTAGATCAGGTTGCTCAGGGCCCTGTTCAGCCTGGCCTTGAACACTTCTAGGGATGGAGCACCCACAACTCTGGACAACCTGTCCCGGTGCCTCACCACCCTCATAGTGAAGAATTTCTAAATATAGCCTTCTTCAGTGTGAAGCCATTCCCCCTTGTACTATCATTACACGCCCTTGTAAAAAGTCCTTCTCTCCATCTATCTTGTGGGCCCCCTTTAGTACTGGAAGGCTGCTAAGTTTTGTATATATGTATATGTTTATATAACTTCCACACTCAAAATCAGGCACTACTAGTAAATTTATAAAATCTTCCCATTGACCAATAAAGAAAATGTAGCACCTCCATGTCCTTTTTTTGACAAAACTATCACCCTTATATGAAAAATTTATTAGACAAAATAATAAAGAAGTCTTGGGGTCTGCACCCTGTTCTAAGCAATCAATCACAACATCTTATATAGAAAAGATAGGAAAATATTCTCACTGACATATATCTGACAATTAAAAAAAAAAAAAATAAAGCAGCACTTTCTCCAGTGAGGGCATTGCCTCCATAATATTTCACAGACTTCAAGACTGTGTCCCTGACAGAACAAGCTCCAGGTCTATCAGATTTGATAAAAGCACTCATATATTTATGACAATTTCATTCACATCCAATTACAAATAAAAGTTTTTAGTTGCATTTTTCTCATATTGGTGGCAGCTCAATAACTCTGCATAGCAGTGTTCATCAAGAACTATCCCAAAGTACATTTGCAGGATGCACAGGGAATTCGCATGCCCATCATTATTAAGCAGCTGTCATCATGGTGAAATGTGATAGTAACTGTGAATAAAATGTTAGGGATTTTTAAAGTTGGAAAAGCATATCATGCAGTTCTAGGAGGGTAAACTTAACAAGAGAATATCCTTGGATTTTCCTCTGCTCTAGTTTGCCACATTTACCCATAATGCTCACAGAGACAGAGGCCTTCTGTAAATATTTTCCTGTTCCCTGCAGTGGCTGAGTCTCAAGAGCTGTCCACTCATCAGGAGCTGTCCACTCCATGCCAGCTGATACGAATCACTTCCAGTCACGGAGCTCTATGCAAGCTTCAAATCTCTTTCCATAGTACTCTTGCTGACAGCAGACTTTTCTCTGACCAACACCTATCAAAGCACCTGGATCTCTGCCTCCACCTCTTAGTTCTGTGTACCTCCCTGTGCATAGGCCATCAGAGAAAGAGAGATACCACTAGGCTGGGTTTCAACTGAACATCTTTCTGTTAGCCTGATGGCTGCCTAAAAACCAACTGACTTTCCACAGTCTCTGATGCAGGGCTACAGAAGTGAGCACTTAGGCAAGGAGCAGGCTGCATACATGTGCTACACACAGCAAGGGCAGCTGCTGGGTGTATGCTGGCAACTGATCCACACACAGGCTACAGTGTTGATGTGCCCTGGACATGTTGTACTCTGTGCACAAACAGGCCAATTTTCACTGCTGCAATAGCTGTGGCTCATCCTGGCTTTCTCAGAGCTATTTCTCCAGTGCAATAAGTGTTTTCATGCACAGCAATCATTTCCTGATGTGCCAGGCTCTTTCAATCAGGTAAGTGGCAATCTGCACACAAAGGCACGAAAGAAGAGAATTGAAAGGAAATTTGTGCCTTGCTACCTCTGGAGAGTAAATGCCTACAAAACTGTAGATGACCTGGCCCAAGCTCATGGCAGACCCTCTCTGCGCAGTTCCTGGTGCAGCTGTCCCTCTGCACCAGAGATTTCTTTAGCTTTAATTGTCTGTGGACAGAGCCTCATTTAAAAAATGGTTCTGCAGAGAAGATGGGGGAAGGTATGTGTCATGGTAAATACTTTCTGTGGTATTTCACAGGGCTTTGCTTTGTGGGCTGGAAACAGAGAAGAAATTAAGCATGACAATCGCAGCAAACATTTTGTCTTCAAGAGATCATTACATTTAGCATCTCACAGACATCTGCTAAAGTGAAAATGGGTAACACTACAATCAAACATTTCTCTATAACAGGAATGAACTTAAAGTGCAATTATTATGCCAGTCTGTTCCAGGCTGTACAGTTTTATTTTTAATTATTATTTGCCTTCAAAAGAGCACTTTGAAGTACTGCTGAGATAAAAACCCTAATGCGATAGGCAAGGGACAAATTCATAGTGAAAAGCTATCCCTGACTAGTAATAGTTTTCAAAGCTGTTAAGTACATTTTGTGGAAGTGCCTCTATTTCATGTCAAATATGATGACCTATCTGTCTGGATGCTTGTATTTTTATTCCATTAGTGTATGTTCCCATCTACTCATAGAACTGGGTAAAAAAATATGGGTCATTACAAGGCAAGAATCAAACTGTGAATGTGATTCTTTCCTACTTATCAAATATTTTGGCACACCAAAAATTCATAAACCTCTCCTTCCATTTTTCTCACACCCACATGTGATAAATAATGCAGCCTTTATATTAAACTAGGGTGTTGTACTTCTATTTTCTGTGTTAGTGTATTTACTAAACTGACAGCTGTGGTACTCCTAAAATGAATTTATAGTCTTTTGCTTACTTTGAAGGTATTCTAGAAGACTTCCAAATCTCATCAGCTCAGTAATAATATAAATTGGGTCTTCCAAGGTACAGACAGCATAAAGCTGTATAAGCTTGGGATGTCTCAAGTTCTTCATTATTTGTGCTTCCCTCAGAAAGTCTTTTGGATCCATTGAACCTGAAACAACAGCATATAACAAAACATAAGCTGAGGTTATTAAAGGCCTTCCTACCAGCCTAGCAATCTTAAGGGAATAACTGAGATTGTTTTCTGCCTTTGAAAGTACATTAGCATCTCAAATCTTCACAGTTCCGTGAGAAAACAGACAGTGCAACTCAAACAAACAGTTAATGAGTGAAACATGCCAGTTGCGCAGGGAGAGAGAACATATGTGTTCCAGACACCAGAAATATAAAGGCTAAAATCGGCTGCCCCCGGGCCTCCCCCAAACAGGAAACGAAAGTGAGGCTAGAATGTTAGCAGATACAATTTAAACAAACAACCTGTTAACGAAAGGACCAGAAACTGAGGTGAGAGTGTCTAGGCAAGGAACAAAAAATTTGTGAGAGAAAACTAGTGCTGCAATAAGAATTTGTTGCACTATATTTTCAGCTTCACCAATCAAAGCCTGAAAGCACTGGAATCACTTTAGCATACACCGAGTAGACATGTGCATTTATATCTATAAAAATAAATAACTATTTATAATGTTCATGTAATAATAGTCTTATTAGAAATACCAATGTATGCACAGATGTAACATTAATTTTACAATCCTTTAACTGCTGAAGCGTCTTAACATCAAATTATGCCAACCTTTTAAGCATTACATAAGGTCATAACATCTCTAGTTCTATTACATACACAGTGAGCCAATCTATAAGCTATGCCAAAGAAACAATCAGAAATGGCACAGGGAGTCGTGGCAAATTTAGGATTAAAGCTTATACATCCTTAATAGGGGATTGATTAGAAAAACGTGCATAAATAAAGAAGCAAAGCTTTCTTTATGAATGATTCAGTAGTGATCAGATATCGTCAGATGTTTGAGCAAATTGGTAAATAATATCCACTTCAAAATGCTCGTACAAACAAATATAAAATTATTCAACTACTCAAATGTCTCTTTCCTCCCAAATCAAAATACTTTAATTAAGAAAATATTACAGTGAAATTGGAGAGGAAAAAAATCTACCCAAGTTATTCTGCTCTATGATATGTTTAAAAACAACTCTTCTTCTGATGTAAGCAGACTGAGTCGTTTGAGAAGCCGAGGCTGTAAGAGTAAGTTTTTATGGGGTTTTTTAATATTAGGTAAACAACAAGATTCATTTGAGAGTTTGTCTCTGTTCCAAACACGTATGTTTAAGTTAAGTGAAATTCTGGGAGTATTTTAAATGGCTCAGCAATAAAATTTCAACAGAAAATCTGTTCTACAAAAAGAACTGGCAAATTAGCCTGGGCCACTTTCACCTAACACCTACTTTGAATGCCACCTCTAAAAAATGCTCCAACCTATTTCCCAAAACATACTAATGATGTGTGATTTCATATCCTTGCATCAATGCAAGAAGAACAACTCAGAAATGCTTCTGACATAGACTCTATGAAAAAAGAGCCACTTGACATTGCAACTTGGGAGAGCAAAGATTACTTCAAGGGACAGGTGCTCCTCTCCTCCGTGTCCTCATACTTCCCTTGGCAATCCCATAGGGTCCAATTTGGTAATACTTAATAGGATGTCATTAGGAGGGATGGTGAAACTTAATGGATTCCATTGCCATCAATAAATGGAGAGCAGCCAATAATGTATCTCCTCAACAGGTACAGGCTATACTCATTTCCCTTTGTCACTGTCAGAGGAAAGTCGAGGCCTGCATGAAAAGTAAATGATCTTACCTGGTCTGGATAAAGCAGAAATTATGACAGTCAGAGAGAAAACCCCAAATATCTGCAATGTTTACTCTATGTCCTTTTTCTGTGCAGAGTAGCACAATCTTTACAGATTTATTTGAAATTTCCACCAATTCTAGATTTTTTTAAAAAAATATCTAGGATTGTCTTTATAGGGTTTGGACTCACTTTGATACTGATTTAAAACTGTGCCCCATTTGCTTCCTCTTTTCAAGATATATGCATTGTCATAGAAATCAACCTAAAATCTACGGAGAAGCTGCATGGTGTGAAGCATTCTGCCTCCAAAAGCGAATGCATAGGCATGACTAATGATTTAGCATCAGTGCCAAAATTTGACAAGTTGATCCTAAAAAGGATAAAGTATTTGCTCACTTAGAGTCTCCCAAATCATGGAGCCTCTATGAATCATCAAAGAGAATTTCTTCACACCATAGAATATGACAATCTGATATGTTCCCATCATCAAAGTTTGACTACAAGGAATTTCTCAGTTTAATCATGCTATAAACTTCTTCTAACAAACTGAAACCAAGCAACATGTTTTTCACATATGACAACTTTCAATAAATTGATCAGGAGAGAAGTATTCTGTCAGTCGAATAGCTGTAAATCTTCCTTTAGACTGTAAAAAAAATAATAATAATGATAAAAAAACTAGTCACAAAGATCAATAAGTATTTCCCTCATATTTTTAAGAGCATATGTAACCTTCTGTTTTAGTTAGTTTATATCATTAAATAGTAGCAGACACTTCCCCCAGCCCCCCAGAGCCCTGTAGATTTCATATTGTAGTTAATAAAAGGATTGGATGCCAACTGAAAAAAATTTAGAAGTGTCTTTATGAGTGTTTTGCCTAAGATTAGGTTTTAGCAGCTGGATAAGCAAAGTAAAAACTGCCTCTAAAAGCAAGCAAACATATGTGTTTCAAATGATTTGGATAAAACCTGTCACAATAGTAGTAAAGAAGTTACAATACATCCCTTTGAGGAACAAAATACATGCCACACAGAGTTTCAAAAAACTGAGGGGTTTTTTAGTTTGTAGTTGAATATG
Source organism: Cephalopterus ornatus (assembly GCA_013396775.1). Lineage (NCBI taxonomy): Eukaryota > Metazoa > Chordata > Aves > Passeriformes > Cotingidae > Cephalopterus > Cephalopterus ornatus. The sequence goes on along the minus strand of VZRE01009009.1, from coordinate 23,687 downwards.
TGTGTTTTTAATGAAGCATACCTTTTCAGCTGTAAGTAGTTAACACAGTATGAATAGCAGGTTACTGTAAGTAGAAACCACTTTATCATAAAATAATTAGTTAACCAGAAGCCTTTCCTGAAACTGAAGGCTTCTTTTGTGCAAGATACCAGTTTGGGAGTAGGTTTATACCTGGAGAAAATACAGCCTTGATAATTTGTTTTTTGAATAAAACATGGTTTTTTAAATGTCAAAGTTATTCTTAAAACCAAAATGTTGGAATCTATTTCTTTGATATGTCCTATGATGACATGCTCCTTTGACAAGAATCACCTCTAATTTAAGACTACTTAAAACAGGTATATCAGTTCTGATTACCTTCTTCTTGAAAATATTTTGTTCTAAGTTTGAAGAAGCTTCACATTATAAGATAAACACTGATAAGCTGAAAATGAGTTAGAGAGGAAGCCAGTTATTTTACAGATTCCATTGGCCTAAACATAAGTGGCCCTTACATATTCGATAAGCCCCTCACAAGACACTTTGTTTGCAACTTTCAATAAACCTTCCCAAATTACTTCAAAGTAATCTTGTACTTCAGGGGTGCCTAGTCTTCTGAATTACTTTATACAAAACGAACTTATGTAGAGACTACATTAAACATATAACTGGGATCTTCTGAAATTTATGAGTAATAAAGAAATAACATTAAAAAGAACAAGAATTTGGCAACACAAGAGACTAAAAAATCCTATTCACAGGTGAGTGATATAGGTATCTGACACTTCTCAAGCAGCTTCATCAATATACAGAAGTAAACTTACAGGTTAGAGTAAGGTCATATAGTGAATTAAATGAATAAAAGAATCTCTTTTTTTCTGGGGAAATTGGGGGACTTTCCTGAGTGCAAAGATTTTTAGACTGCATATGCGCTAAAGAGATGACATACTGAAGAACTGAAAATATTATTAAAAACTCTGCTGATGGTACTAACCCAGGCACTATTTAGGAAAAGCCTCCTGAAAAATAAAAATCATGCTTGGGCAGCTTCCATGCAGAAAGAAGCTCGGGAGATGCTTTGCAAGATGATAATGACAAATGTATCTGTCAACTTGAACAGGCATAAGGAACTTTATCAGATACAATTAATTGCTGATGATAGATGTCTGCTTCACATGCTGACAGTTGGAGAAGCAAGCTAGCCCAGACAATAGGTTCTAGGATATCCATCACACTCAGCATAGGATGAAGTGCAAATCCCTGCTGCAATGATTTCCACTTAAATAGAAAAAGCAATGTCTCAGTGAGGAAATAAAAACAGAAATGTGAAATGACATGTTCAGGGATCTGCATCAGGACAGTGCTATGCAGAGCCAAGAACAAAAATAGCAACTGCTGGCTTCTGGACTATTTTCCTATCTATTGATCCCTAAACCTCTTTGATAACTTTGATAACCCAAAAGTCAGAGATATTCTTTAAGGCAAAGATGTTCTTGTGTTTTGTTTTTTCATTCACATATCCATCACTATGGTTTTGGCTGGTAAAATGTCACAGATGTCTCCAAAGCAGAGTCAAACACCAGTGAACAAACAAGAGAATTATCAGAATGAAGGCATCACATTACTACTGCTTTTTGTTTATAGTCACAGTGATCTACAGATTGTAATAAAGACAAGGAGAGGTAACAGGAAAGACATGGACTGAATGATATTTGACAGCAAAGGGTGGAATGATCACGGGGAATGTCAGTTGTTGTAATTGTGCTGAAGGGACAAAGGGTTGTGTGTAAACTGTTCACTTTTCTTTGGTGTTATGATTATGGTATTTTGATTTTGATGTGGAGAACTCTTTTTCTTGATGTGAGTGAAGCTTGCATGATGAATGTGGACTTGAATGATAATTCCTAAATATGTTATACACAGAGCTGAGGTGTATATTTGGTTTATGTGGCAAGGTTTGGTAGCGGGAGGCTTCTGTGAGAGGCTGCCAGAAACTTCCCCCATGTTGATAGATCCAATTCCAGTTGGCTCCTGGTCAAGGCCGAACTCATCAGGTATGGTGGTAGCGTCTCTGAGATAACAGATTTAAGAAGGGGGAAAAGAAAACTTGTGCAACACTAGTAACAGCCAGAGAAGAGATGAGTGGGAATATGTGACCCACACTGGAGCAATCTGTTCCTGAAGGACTGCGCCCTATGGAAGGGAGCCATGCTGGAGCAGTTTGTGAAGAACTGTGGCCCATGGGTAGGACTCAAGTTGGAGAAGGTTGTGGAGAACCCTCTGCTGTGGGAGGGCCCCCCGAGTTGGAGCAGGGGAAGAGTGTGAGGAGCTCTTCCTCTGAGGAGGAAGCGGCAGAGACAGTATGTGATGTACTGACCACAACCTCCATTCCCCGTCCCCCTGCATCACTGCAAGGGAGGAGGTAGAGAATTTGGGAGTGAAGTTCAGCCTGAGAAGAAGAGATGGGGAGGGGGAAGGTGTTTTGAGATTTTTGGCTTCCTGGCATCCAGACTTTACAATCAATGGAAAGAAATTTGCTTTTATTGTATGTTCTTTTCTCGTTGTAATGTGCATTTTTAATCTATAATATGATTTATCTGATATGTGAGTGTTTATTTCTTCCCGCTTATTATTTAAAAAGCTGATATATCTAAGATGTTAGATGCCTAAAAATAGGAAAAATGTAGCTAGTATGCTGCACATCAATATTTCTGAAAGAAACAGTTGTGAAATTTCCAGTTTGTGTGCTATATTTGAAAAATTGGGTCTTGCTCCAAATTGGAATAGAAACAGATTTCTGAATATCCTAATTAATCTCAAGTCAGGAATCACACATTTGCATCAAGAGAGAGCTGGCTCTGGGAAAAACCCATCACCATAATCTCACCAGAATTCTGGGAGATTAGTTCTTCCTATGGGGTGGAAGGTCATGGAGTCACAGAACCATAGAATCATTAAGGTTGGAAAAGATCTCTAAGATCATCAAGTCCAACCATTAACCCAGCACTGTGGGTGTCACCACTAAACCTTGACCCCAAGAGCCACATCCACACATCTTTTGAGCACTTTCAGGCATGTTGAGTCTACCAGTTCCCCAGTCAGCTTGTTCCAATGCTTGACAACCCTTTCCACAAAGAGATTTTTCCAAATATCCAATCTAAACCTCCCCTGGCACAATTTTCCTGTCACTTGTCACTTGGGAGAAGAGACTCCCACCTCACTGCAACCTCCTTTCAGGTAGATGTAGAGAGCAATGAAGTTCCCACTGAGCTTCCTCTTCTCCAGGCTAAACAACCCCAGCTCCCTCAGCAGCAACTCGTAGGTCGTGCCCTCTGGACCCTTCACCAGCTTCAGTGCTCTCTGAACACTCTCCAGTACCTCAATGTCTTTCTTGTAGTGAGGGGCTCAGAACTGAACACAGGATTCAAGGTGCAGCCTCACCAGTGCTGAGTACAGGGGTACAATCACTTTCCTACTCTTCCTGGCCACGCTATTTCTCATACGGGGCAGCATGCCACTGGCCTTTTAGCATCAATAGCTAGAAATTAGTTTAAGTCCAGAAAAAAATGTTTGAGAAATAAGGAGAATACTATATAACAAGAAGCTATATTTAGCCTCTCTAAAGACAAATGAAAATTGGTTTAACTTGCTCTATATGTACCTGCAAAATGGAAAGAAAACCTAATGCGTACAAAGAGGCTTTTATTTTATTTTATTTTATTACAAGAAGACATAACAAGGGTTAGAGAGAAGACATCAAATAAATTCAGATGCAAAATTAGGCCTACATTCTTACAGTGCCTTCATCTTGGGACGAGAACATTGCTAGTTATTATCTAGTCAAGAACAAGCTGTGTTTTGATTAAATATAAATACTAATCCCAGCAGAGGAATGATGTGCAATGGCGTATAACAGCAAAGTATTCAGACTATATGTGATCTAAAACAGATGTACACTGCAAAACAATGCTCAACAGAAAAACTCAAAGTAACAGAAATCCTTTCTGCCCTTCAGGCCTATAAATCTATGACATACTGATTGCATTATGCTCTTCTATACTGTTCACTATGTGATTACCCTACTTGATCAACCTGTTCCTGCTTAGTAATGAGAGCATTGCTCCATGTCACAGTTTCTCTGGTAGTAAAGCGTTTTTAACAAAACCTACTCCATCTCAGCCCCCTATCACTTAGAGTTTAACACACTCCTCTGTTGTTCTGGTGACTTCCTTTTCCAGAGGGTCTACACTGCAAAACAGCTTACTGAAAAGCCTGTAGTTAAAATATTCCCCCCTCCTGCCCCAGCATAAAGACAACCGATTTAGATCTTTGAACCAAGCAACAGCAGAGGATCATTTTACAGTGTGTAAAACACTTGAAGCCTGAAATATTGCCTATGTGAATATTGAAAGCTCCAAACATCTACATATAACACAATGTATTTCTTCATTATTCATGAATTTATATGTTTTCCATTAATTTATCTTCTTTATATTACAGTGAATGAAATTACCAGACCTGCCCTTTGCTGAAATTTTATTAGTACCAAGGTAAGCATTTATTACTCAGATTAAGGTGAGGGTATTGGTTTTTTTCTTTAATTAGTGAAGTGTTGTTCCTCATGAGTAACAATGAGAACAAGCTGTGGAAAACCAGTGTGCTAACTGACACTCCAATGGTGAAAAACACTGTATTAGAAGAGAATAATTCCCTAGAGAAGTACACTACAAGGTTAAATGCTTACATTCCACACTGTTTGAACTGTTTTTATAGAACAAGATAGGTCACAAAGTACAGTGATAAGAAATTCATTATTAACTATATAATTTATCAAGATGGCTTTGAGAATCAAAGTCTTCATTCTGAGCAACACTATGTGCAATGTACAACTTCCTTATCACAGTATTAGATCACAAACTCTCTGCTATCCAAGTACAGCATTCAAGTGGGGCTTGTGTCTGCCCTAACTCAATATAACCCACCGTGAAATCAATGAGACTACTACTGTTGACCTGAACAGGAGTCAGACTAGAGTGAAAAAAACAGAGATAGAAAAGGTATTGATTAATTGAGCCCTTTTTCCCAGATGAGTTATGATACTATGAAAAGAATCACAGTTGAAGGAGTTTCTTCCACTATACTGTGCTAGTCTGTATATAATAACAAGTTTGCAGTGAGTCTTATGTTTATTCCAATGAGAAAGAGATTTCAAGATAGTTTCCGTGTTTACTGGGTCACTAGGAAGATGCACCTGTTCACTGAAAAAAGTACTTTTTCATATAAATTATAGAAGGTCTTTAGTCAATTTTTATATTTCCAGTTAAGCAGAGAAAAAAAAAATGCTTATTTTCTTTCAATTTGCAACTCTCAAAACACAAACAATATCCTGATACAAGAGAGTTTAAAACACATGCTTAAATTCCTCTCTGTTCAGGAGACCATTCAAGCAGGGCTCAAGCATATTGCTGTTATTCTGAATCAAAGAACTGAATCTGTTCTGCTTCCTGAACTGTGTTCATTAGTGCCCAACACAAGCTTTTTCAATTAACCACAGCTCGTGTTATCTCTTTTTAAAAAACACATATATCATCCAGGCTACCTTTCTTATCTATGTGGTTCTTGCCATCTGCTGGCAGATATTTTATGTTGTCAATTTAAAATGCACAAATTACTTGAAGTTAATGAAACATAATTAAGAAAAATGCTAAAAGCTGTATTAGTCACAATCTTATACTACATACAAATATTGAGTATTAATGTTGTGTATCAAAAAGTTTGAGAAATTTTATTCAATCAATACTAAGATGAAAGCACTTCTTAAGTACAAATTTATCATGGTACTATTCTATATTACCAAAGAAATAATTATAATATAGCATCTAATCACTAAAAAAATTCTCCAGGTTACAAACCTGTAGTCAGTCAATTACTTCACCTCTTAGATAAAACGTAGTTATTCAATTCCATACAAGCAACATCGTACAAGAAGAGGTGCAACCCTTGCTGGGGTTGCCTTTTTATGCAATCATCTAGAAACCAAAAACTGTATAAAATTGTAATTCAAAACACCAAAGCATATCTGGACCTTGAGCTTTACTAATCTTCATGTTTAAGTGTGTGGATTTTAAGAATGATTGCGTGTATGGATAGGTTCCCTTTTCAGTAGCATTTAAAAAGTAAACATTTCACATTAATTAGCATTTAAGAGTAATTCACATACCTGGTTTTAATGTTTTGATTGCCACAGGGGTGGTATTATTCCACCGTCCTTCCCATACCTCACCAAACTGACCAGATCCTAATTTTTTCACCAACTGCAGAGATTGTCGGTCTATCTCCCACTGATCAACAGTTTTATATGACAAATCAAAAGTAGCAGGAATTTGAACCTGGTAAAAGAAAATAAATAATACAATAATTGAGACTGTTAATATTTCTTCAACAGGTTATACAAATCATTTTTAACTATGTCATGTAAACTTGGAACAGAATATAAATAACATTTCCTTAGAGTACACATACTTAATAAAGTGAGCCGAGAACATAAAATACAACCCCTATACTGGGTACTGTTTTTAGAAATAAGAAATATGATAAAGAAAATATCCTTTCGTTAAAAGTAAAAATTAGAACTCGTTCCTCTAGCAAGCTTTTTGAACAATGACATATTGCTTGCCTGAACCTTGTGGTTTTGTCTCAGTAATTACTTATGGACAGCTAGAGTTATGAAGTTGGAGATTTCATCTCCATATATATTTACAAAAAGCCATTCATAAATCATGATTTGGCATGTTTTCTCCCCCAGCCACTTGATGATTTGTTAAAAATGGCATGGTATTTTATTATTTACTTGTCAGCCTTAAGAATGAAACTGTTACAGTACCCAGAACTTACTGAAAACAAGCAGATCATCAACATTTTGAAATGGTAGAAGCAGATAGGGAGTCAACACTTTCTGACAGATACTTAATGAGTTAGCTTACAATATTTTGCACAGTGTACCATCCACTCTTACCTTTAGGCACGGCTTTCTGAGCAACACGCAGAGGCCATCACTGTTCTTGCTATAATAGTCAACCAAATCATTCAGAGTTTTGAAGGTTTTCCTTCTGCTTAGAAAAAAACCTCCTTCATCCAGCTTTCTAATCCTGTAGTGCTTCACAGATGCACCATCAAAAACTAAAAAGATTTAAATATATTAAGATTTAAATATGTTAAGTTTCTAGGAATTATTGCAGTGCTACAGTATGATTTATGACCATCATAATGTTCCTAAATATACTTATGAGGACTTTAAAATAAATTATTTTAGTTTTGAATATGACAACTATTAAAAGCCTCTTTCAAGCCAAAGCCTACTATTTAAATATCTTAATACTATCTATCAGTCTTCAGCCATTCAGGTTTGGAGATTCTTGCTTGAACTGAAGTAGAAGTACATAAATACATCTTCTGTGAGGTAGCTCGTGTTTTCCATCTCTGAAGACACCAAAATTTAGAAGCATCTTATTCACAGTAATCATTTAATCAGTTTTTAATATTTCATTTATCAGTGTCAGCATTCCAAATAGCAGCTGCTGGGCTGATAGGCATTTTAAAGGAAACAGATACACTCTTCACATGGCCATAATTCCCCAAAAAGCACTCACAGCTTCCAAGGGGTTTTTTGAGTTTTGTGTGTGTTTGGAATATGTAAAAATCAGGTGAATAATGCTCTGCTTCATGTAGTTGATTAACCCCTTTCCATTCAAATGTGTTTTATTCTAATCTGTTGATTCTTAATCAACAAGACTCTGCTCTCCTCATCTCCTGTAGGTTATTTACCTGCATATGATGACACCCAAAGCGTCCTTCTCTGTGCCTATTGGGGCACTCTTTAGATGTGTCAGAAAGAAGATTGGGCCATTGCATGCTGGGGTTAGACCTGGACCAGCAGCAGATCAGAGAGGGACAAAAAATGCAGTCACTCATCTACCGTGCTATTTAAGGAATATTAGGCTCACAATTGTCGTTTCTGATGTCTCCATCATACACAGCTTTGAGCGGTGTTCTTTGAAGTAGAGTGTATGCAACCCAGGGAGTACACAAGACAATTGTGGCATGAGAAAAGAAGTATTTTTGTACCATTAACAAATAAAATAAATATTTTTAAATACTGTTTATTTCATCTTTGTCTCATCCTTTTAAAATTTTTTCTGTATGTTCTATAACATGCACAATCTATCAGTACAACAGTACATTTTACCAAAAAAAATAAAGATATATCTAGGGTGAATGCTCAAAAATCTTTCTGGGCTCCAAATCATCACAGAGGGCAGTTCAGAAGACCTGAAAAGGTATTTAGTTACTTACATGGGTGTCTTTTAGCAAGACACTCCATTAGTTAGACATCACTGTCCATTTTCAATGGGCAATTGAGAGTTCATATTACATACAGTGGGGTAACTGATTTAGCTCCTAACAATGCCACAGCTGTTAGCTCTGACATTAACAGTGTTCCACAATAAGCCTAGCAGGTAATGAGGAATACTGAGCATATAAAGCATAACTTAAGAAGGAAGATGTTTAAGTAGTAGGACAAATTTGCTGTGTCCTAAACAGAAGATTTACTCATCCTAGGAATTTCATAGCTCAGTGAACGTTACCAAGCTGTAAGATTAAGTGATAGACCAGGATTCGAAAGTGTGGACACATTTTTTTGCTGTTAGATTTTTTTGTCTGTTAGAGCTGGTGTGGGTTCAGGGTGAAGGGACATGGCCCACCCGGTTAGGGCTGGGGCCAGTGAGGTCACAAATCAAGCCTAACAGGAGAATGGGATCATCTAACGAGTCTGAGGATCAGCCAGAAGAAGAAACACTGGAGCTGGACTAAATACGAAGCATCACATTTTGGAAAAAAACAAGAAGCAACAGCTAAATGAAAAAATTGCTATTGGTCTCCTCTGGATTTACTATAGCTGATATATCCCTTATCCTGTAACATTGTATGGATTTTGGCCAACACTTTGGTTATAATAGAAGAATGCTAAGTTGCATATTGTATGTAGAAAATTATTGGTTGCATGCAATTAACAAAGCTGATATAAAGAATAATTTCTCTCACCATTTAAGTGATCAAGTTAAAAAGGAAAATCTCCTCTGCCTTAAGAACTGTCTAATCAAATATTTTTTGTATTGTACCGTGCGCTTGTCATCCCAGACCACCAGAGGGCAGAGAGGAGCTGTTCAAAGTACTCTGGCCCAGGCAGTATTTTTAGGGACCTGAGAATTTACAACCATGAGGACCGGGAATAAGAATTTTTGTAAATAAAATCCAGATCATAAAGATAAATACATCACACTTTTCAAACGCCATTTCCTTTTAAATGAACACCCATAAGTAGTATTTTTAATTATAAAATACATGCATATATTTTGTGATGTATCATTTGGAAATTGGGCTGAAGCAAAATGAAGTAAAGAGTAATTCAGTAACAAAAGACTGAAAATTTGCTGACTTTTCCCAAGTTCACAGGAAAATTGATCTGGACAAATTAATAAGTCTTTATGACACACTGAGTAAAAGAACAACAGGATGACTCTGTTAATTCAGTCTCAGTTGTACATCACAAGTAATAGTAGTTTGACTACCTGCTTTGTTTATTAGAAGTATTATAAATATTACTTGTGAAGTACCTAACATTAATAATGCAAGAGCTGTTCTGAAGGATGTGCTCTAATTTCTTAAATGAGACTTCTATGAAGCCTTATGATTGACAGCATCCAGGTCAGGCAGTGATGTGTGTGGAGAAGCTGGAGAAAATTTCTGCACTGACACCATCTCTTCTTGTGATAAGTAGCTGAGATTAGTGCAGTATTTGACAGTGCATTGTTTACTTGTATCCCAGGGCTGAGTCTGGCTGTACAAGTCCTGCACCACACACTTGCAGCTCAGCGACATGGTGTGGCTCCTCTGCCAAGATGATATAGAGCACATGTCACCCAGCGAAGAGCTAGCCACAACCCCTTCCAGTCATCCCTACATCCATGCCAGACTGCTTATCAGGACAGGATTGTGACTTCAGCTTCATGCAGCTTGACAGTAGCTGAATTTGAAGACTGTAGTGTTTTTTCCTCAACCTGCCCTTTCCAGAACAATCACAGTTACCCATTGGACTTCTACATGATTTCAGTTTAACAGAAGGATTCCCTGCAATCCATCTTCATACGATTGGACTAAGCAAAAGTAGATTTTGCCAGCTGAAGAATGAGAATAAAATACTCTTTTCCCAGGGCAGAAAAATGTATGGTGGCATATGCAGAGTCACCATCTTCACCAAATGAATCATGGAGACACTAAGGCACCATTATTGCCAGCAACAATGTGTCCCCACATTGCTCCTGTCAGCAGTGCTCCCCCAGCACTGGCCATGCAGCACTGCCAGCACAAGCTTTGTTCAGTCTCCATGCCCAGGGCGGATGTGGGAGGAGAGTGACCCCTGAGATCACCCTCACCAGCACAGAACAGGTGCAGAGGCAGATCCAATATCTTTCTCTTACTGTGGCAATGATTTTGCCAGTCCTATGGGTCTACTGTTTTAAAAAATTACCTATTTTTATTTAAGCTGAAATCCAGTCTGGCTTAGAGGAAACAACACAATATTTTTATGGAGCATGGAAAAAAAATTTTAAGAATACACAAACCATTTACATTGTTATTTAATGCAATAAGTCTTTTAGATATCATTATTCAGTGACGGGCTAAGTAGAGAGCTTCCTGCTATCATTGGCAATGACACTCAATTAAGCTGAGCACATCTAAATTATGGCTTTTAATTAAAAAGAGGCAATGTCTAAGATGGCACCAACGTGTTTAAAATTTAATACATTTCACACCAGATGCTGGAGTCATCAACATAAAAATCTGTTGACAACATGTGCATTTTTAAAATGGGAAAACCTATTTTTAAAATGTCAAACACTTTAAATTTATAGCAACACATCTCAGTGGCCTATCTGGTTTGATGAGCTTTCCATTTAACCATTCACAGATGAGAAAAACCTTTCTGAATGTGACTTTTTAGGTTTAATTTAAATAGTTACTTATTATCTAAATCTTACAAATTTAGAGTTTTCCCAAGTTAGAGGTGAAAAGTACCATTTTCATGAAAGGTAGGGTGTTTTTTCTTTGTTTTTTCCTAAGGAGATCATTTGTTCCTCTAATTAACATTAAGTCTTTCATACATTGCCCATATGAGTATGAAATCAAGCATGAAAGTCATAAAATCAGTTTATGGGTTCTTGGGTAAAAATCTCTCTTCCTTTTCAATTTCTCTTATTTTTTTAGCTTTATTACACCTAAATGTTAGGCTGGATAGAGAATTAAAACATTTTCTTAAAGATCTTAATTCTGAAAGCCAGGTTATCACTCTTCTAGTCATTATAATCTACTCCAAAATGAAACCAAAAGAGCAATAGAAGGTAGAATAAAACCAACCAGACCTACAGAGGATGGGACTTTGGGAGTCTATTCTTTCTACACTGAAAAAATTGGAAACAGAAATTAGGGCATATTCCAAAATACCAGGTTTTGACTTCTCCCCTGCCAGTGTATCAGCTACCATGGAGATAGAAGCTATCCTTCTGCTTCAACTTTGGTGTCTCATAATTCCTTCTGATGGCACAAAGAGGGGAGATGCAGGAAAACTGCCTTCTCCATAGCATCTGGTGAACTAAACAACCTTCTTTCCAATTAACTTTCCACAACACAAACCTCTTCATCATTTGCTTTAGAATGCAGGAAAGAAATCGACACTGATGGTTTCATATCTTGCTGCTATCAGTCATCATCAAATCTCCTGTTCCTGAATAAGCTTATACAGAAACCTGAAAAATGTCTACCACAGGCTCTTATAGTTGAATCAAATATACTAAATCACATAGAATAAACTTTCTATCCAAAATTTGTATGGAAAAAATTAAACAGCAGCATCAAAGAATAATCTCATTCTACCACAAATTTTGGCCTAATACTTATTTTCATTGTCTTGGATTTTTCTCTGGAGTATCTTATAGTTTAACTAAAGTACTGCTGCCTTCCTGTTAGAGAAGTGGTTAGGATGCAGGATAAATAATTAAAATTTTGAATCTTTCCTAGAAGCCTATAGTTGGAGAATAATAAAAAGAAATTGCATTTCCACTCCTAGATGCATAAACAGAAGATATTTCATTGATTTTTATTAAGGTGTCATATATTCAAGTGCCAGCATTAAAAACATAATACACTCCTATTTATCCTTGCCTGCATAACACCACACTGTTATTGGTCTAGCCTAGCCCTTGGATGAAATCAGTTCACTGATGAAGAACACTTGAAGGAAACTGAAACCACGTAACACATCAATAAGTCGGCACATGAAGAGAATATATTTTGCAAGGTCTTTGGCTATAATACAGTCCTTGGATGAAAGTGTGCATGCACAGGGGTCAATTCTGTCACAGCTGAGGAGCAGTCTGATTCCTCTCTGATGGTAGTTTTCCTTTCAGCACTTTAAGAACCAACTTCCTTGAGGGCAAACTGAAAACTATGGAGTGAATTCCCCCAGAACTGTAAATATCACATTTATTTCATAAAATTCCCTGTCTTTCATGCCACATTTCTTTGTCTTGGCAATGAAAAGCAATCCTTCTATTACTGCAAGATATTGCAGGTATATACCCTTTCCTTATAACTGGGAAAGAGAAACCAAGGATGTGTCAAGAGTTCATTAAGCTGTGAGCTGTGTAACTTTCAGAATATTTGAATGACACAAGTATCCAGACAAAAGAGGAGTCATTATGAAAGAATCTGGTTATGCACAAGGTGCCTCTCATTTTGCTGACATAATTCTGCATGTGAATACTTACAGTTTATTCACAAAAATCAAGAGTTTTTGTTGGTGTCTGGAATTAATATAGGTAGAGCACATTAGGAAGCTTGGGTGTAGAGCCTTGTCTCAGGGACAACATTATGATCTTGGACTCACAGTTGTATGTCAAGTTTTATTGAAAATGTTCACAGAAAACAACTAACGAACAAGCACATTTACTATTTAAAATGGTAAGTATCTACAGCATGAAAAAAGATGATGTACTTATATGCGAATAAAATTATTAACAAGTAAGTTAACAGTCCCTATCAGATAATATCTCAGATTCAAATAACGGACTTAAATAAATTTCAAAATGTGTCGTCATCATCAGCAATCTATTTTTTTACTGATGTTTACAACTCACTTTTCAATGAAACATGACTGATTCTAAAGTACAGCTTTGAAGATCTATCATTTTACCCCTGAAAACAAATAAATATAAACCTAAGTGTGAGCTCTAGGAGAAATCTCTTTTTCTTAAACTGCAGATATCTGCCAACATGCTTTTATTTTTATGTTGTGTGCTAATCAGAACAGTAGGGTACAACTTCAATGTATGTTTTTGTGCTTTGATTGTGAAAATACTATCTATTTTAAGGCAGCTGCCACACTGGAAGTACTAAGCATACAAAAGTTAATTTCTGTTCTGAGCATATTGATAAACAAAGTCTGTAAAATATAAACTCAAATTACTCTTGCCAACTTTTCTTTATATATCTCCCAGGAAATAAATATTGCTATAAACTTAATTTCATTTTCATGCCCACATTTTATTGTTCTCAAAAATGAAACAGCCCCGATTACCTGAGAAATTTTTTAAAACATCGCTTCAGATGAAAAACTAGGATATACCTGAGAGTGAGTATTCCCCTTTTAGACTTTCGCTTTCTCGGATTAGGAAGGCTCCTGCCTGGTTTCCAGGGTATGACAGTTGTCTCTCGGCATCTGCTCGTTTGGTTGGGCCAAAGAACCATCTGAACAAATAAAAACCATTAATTTTACCATTCAGTGAAACATACCAGGAAGACAGTCTAGTTTTTATAAACATGCTGCATATTTACTATGAGATAATCTGTGCTATGCTAATTAAATATCAATAGTATGGGGGAGAAAAAACAGTCAGAACCACACAACAAATTTATTGCTAGAAAATATTGCTAAGATATTTGAGTGAAATCTGGATTTTACTGCTAATGGAAGTTCTTACTGATTTCAATGGAACAAGCATTCAGAAGTGACAGATTGGTTTTGTCCCTGAGAAAAAATCACAAAGAAATTTTGCCAAGGCTACAGTAGCAGGAATTGATACCAAGTCCATTGATGCCACTTGAACTATGTAGAGGTGCAGGTACGTGCTAACATCCCACAGTCTTAAAAGCCAAAAGATCTCTGAAACTGCAAAAGGGCTCTCAGGTTCCAAGGTGTAAATCAGCCTGCAGCCTTCCCCATTCCACTGCCACAAATAAGTTACTGGTAATTTTTCAGCTCTACTGCTGTTTGACAAACAAAACCAGTATGTCCCTCACGTCACTGCAAACATCTCCACATACATGTTTTGTGAAAGTCTACTCCTATCTATGCCTTTTGAAACATATTTTTCCTCTCTTACTAAAACCTGTAGTTCACAAAGGCTTGTTCAAACAATAGTTTTAGTTTCCTCCTCTGAAGGTAGCTCTTTCAGTTTTGCACAGTTTAAATTAAATGTAAATAAGACAGAGATTAGTCAGCGTTTTCAACTGGGACAGCGTTCAGCTTCCTTCCAATAAACGTGTAAAGCTTTTTCCAAGATTAGCTCCACCCTTTATTTGAAGTAAATGGTGATAAATAGGTATCATAGCTAACCTATTATGCAAACTCTAAATATAAATCAGTGTATCGCACCACGAGTAAGTTGCCTATTCAGTGAACTACTTGCTTTGTCAATTACTGTGAAAAGTACCAACAGACTACTTTAGTACCTGCCAGGCTTGTAATCATCAAATAAATCATGGAAATAAATGAGAACGCTGGGTGACACCTTGGCTGAGCAAGCATGAGAACTAATAAATGGTTTTGCATTAATAAAGAGGAAATAAGAAGAGGGAAATACAGATGGCACTAACCCACACTGAATATGTTTCGTTAATAAAAGAAAATGAAAGACACATATTCTGGACCTTATTCCTGTCCTCTGACTTGAAGAGGATTTGGACATATTTGGCAGGAAAGTAATCTCATTAGAAAGCTGGAATGTCTTAGTGGTAATTTTAATTAGTCAAATGTGTTCATTAATTTAACCAATTAATTTATTTAATTCATTATTTAGACTGTAGAAAACTAAGTAATCAATAAATATTCAAATCCTTGATTGAGGTTCTTGTCAAAGGAATAAGAGGACAGAGTACAAGTTCAACTCTATTCCAGCCCCAAAGAAAACCTGTCTGCCCTAAAAACTGAATTAGAATCTCTCTAAAATTTCTAAGTATACCTGCTATAAGAGTAACATCTGCAAACTAACAAACTATATGATCTGAAAAAAAATGAAAAAACTAATATTTTCCTCCCTGAACTATTAAGTTATTACTTAGTAATGTTCAAAGTGACTTATTCTCATAAGAACGTATAAGAAGAGGTGTTTAGTTTTGTGAGTTTCATGGGGTAAGAAGAGAGCATCTTTTCAAAAGAACTTAATATTTTATCAAACCCAAAGGATCTTCCAATGCATTTTTAGCAAAGCTGAATTTTATGGACAGTCAAAATATAGTCTTTACGTGACCCAACATTTGAATATACACTGTTAGTAACTCAAATTACTAATGCTGAAAACATAAGCAATAATACAAGGTATACAATAAGAGGAAATGGTTGGTTTATTTTGGAAATACAAATTAAAATAGTATTATGCTATATATATAAAGTCATGTCTACAAGATAAATCATGATTTTGGAAAGTAATACATAAGTACATAGTGTTTAGGCACAAGTATCTGTTTCTTTGACTTCAAAATATTTCAAATTATATGCTTATTTTTATTTGGTTGGAAAAACTTCATTAAATCAACATGAAATTACCATTAAAGTATATATGGAGGATATATAATATGCAGGTTCTGACTCCAGGTAAATCAGCAGTTTAAAAAGATCCTAACTTGCAAAATGAGATAATTAGAGTTAACAGTACTTGAGAAGGTTAAGTGTAACTGAAGCAATTATTATGGAGAGTGAAAAGTGGACACATATTGTATATTACCTCGTTTACCTGACTTTATGTGATCAGAAAAATATAGGGAAAACTACTTTTAATAGCACTTGAATATCTGATTCTTAGATCAAAGTCATTGAAATAAGTTAACAATAATAATACAGTACCAAAAACAATATTACTGAGAAAAAACAACCCCTTGACTCCAAAGCAAATCATTTAATTTGTTATTCACTTTTTTTTTTTAACAATAGCACATCTGAATTTAAAGTACTATTTTCAGCATAATGGAAGTTTAAATTCCTTTCATAAAGTGTGAAGAGCTTATTTCAATTTCTAGCAACTGAACTTATGCTTCAAAAAGCTTAATATTTTACTTCATCCAAAAGTGTGTATCTTAGAGGGAAAAGTGCTCTAAAAAATAATACTGAATCAAAGTAATTGCTCACCATGAATTATTGCTCTACAGGATAGGAAGGTCAGACAAAAACAACACGCAATCCTTAGTAAATGTATTTATATTTTATAGCTCAAAGACAGATGATGGTTTTGAAACCGAGGATTTGGAAAAACAGAACTAAACATGAAGCACTATCCATTGCAGAAGTTAAGTAACCAGCACTTTTTCTGACTTCAGTGCGTTCTATTGATGCCAGACAGTCCCAGAGAAGTCTGAATTAGCAATTTATACACAGTATCGCTCTGAACTTCAGCCGGCAGCCAGAAGTGACCCAGACCACTGGGTCACAATTGTCAGTGCAGGATCAGTGGATTACCAGGCATGGCACAATTGAGTGCATTCAGAATTAGGCATAATTTTCTATTTTTAGCAGGAACTGTCTGGCTAGCACAGCAATAGTGCTCTTCTGTCAGTGAGATCCAGGAACAGGTTTTCTTGGCCAACACTGCATTCAACACTCTAACTCCCTTTTCAATACACCATGACAGATCTGCTTTTTGGGGATTGTTTCTAGCAGCTTCCTCAAAATCCCTTGTTTCCGCCATCATTCACAGCTATCAGGAATCCCTTCATTAAAAGTTTCAGGGTACTTCCAGGTAACATCTCTGCCACCATGTATAGGAGGACTTTAGGGACAGAAAACATGACCTTTGTGTAGGTCCATAACAAACACAGTCCTTGTTGCAGGTGATGCTCAATATTGGAATACCAGTGAAGTTGGTTGTGGTTATCGAGAGCATAGGAATCACACCCCTATTGGCCATCAATTCCACTAACAGATTTTGATCACAGGATTATCATCATGGATCACAACAGGCTTTGTCATAGGACGTTCCCTAACAGTATCACTGCTGAGAAGTTCTTCCAGCAAAGGAAAAGATATATCTTCATCTAGCTGAATGCTGGTAGTTATACTAGAAGGGTAATTTTTTTTAAGAAACTGAGATCATATAATCACAGCATCACAGAATATGCTGAGTTAGAAGTGACCCACAGGGATCACCGAGTCCAGCCCTTAGCCCTGCACAGGACAATTCATAAGCGCCAAAACCATGCTACCTTACGCTCACTTCTGCCTACGCATTCAGGCCAGTTTGAATTAAAATGGAGTCATGAGTTCAACAGAAGTTGATAGTGTTACCTGGCTCCATCACTGCCTTTGCTCAGAAGCCCTCTGTCCTCCACGGTGCAATGCACTGCTGATCTCCATCTACATGTCAAAGCCACATTTACCTGCCTCTGCTGTGTGTCTCCCTGAGCTTTGCTACATCAAAATCCACTAAAATAAAAATAGTCACTTCTACTTTTGCACTTTTCTTCTTATAGCAGGAAGATATGGCAGAAATTTTTACACTGGAAAGTAGAATAGAGGAAGAGTAATATGGGTCAAGGGCTATCACATGCCACAAAGCCACTGACTTACTAAAGCCAATTACTAAAGCAAAGAAAGAGGTGGAGGCAAAGTCCACCAATGCTATACCACTTGCAATATATCCAGTGCTTGGCAGGGTGCCTGTAAGAAGACAAATGTCCCAGTGGAAAAACCAAAACTCACAAATATCCCCATCCAAAAAAAAGAGTATGCAAAATGAGTTTTCTTCCCTCTGTTCTCTCTCATTAATTCAACATCCCCTTCTGATCAAACCACTGCAATACACTCATTTGAGGTAGAGACCAAAGATTTAACAGAAGATCTCAACTAATTTGGGAACTACAGGCTCTTTTTCTATCCTGAAATTAACTCTATTCAACACTCAAAGTTAAACCCAAAAAAAGCATTCCCCACTATGCTCCAGATGAAAAAGCTCTCAGGGAAAATATATTTTGGCAGCTTGACATTCCTTGGACAGTCATTTTTCAGACCCCTCACCTCCCTACACTGGAGCTCTCTGCTTGGTGTCTCCTAAATCCCTAACATGCAAAATCTTGACTCTAAGACAAGGTATTTGCTGAGCCTTAGATGAAGCACCCCAGTCATGGGCCAGACAAAATACTTCTTGGGACACGAGTCTTTCCTAGGGCAGCCTCTTTGCAGCTGTACTTCAATAGACACTCTAAATTCATGATTAAGGACTCTGCGTGCATCCACTTTTGGGATGTGGGTAAGATCCTCATGAGCAAGCTAAACACCAGCTCTGAAGTAACAGCTACAATCTTTGACTTTCTTGGAAATTTCAGCAGATCCCTCACTGCTCCTTTGTTGTCCACACTGAAGACCAACAGAGAAAATGATGCGGAATTTCTGACTATTTCACCCATTTCCATCAGGGCTCACCAGAGCACAGCTTCCCATTTGATCCCCTACCATTACTTAGATTTAATATGTAAAGGAGTAAAATCAGAATTGACTCCACAATGTGATATCTGAAGTCACTGAATTTGCTTTAATAACTACCTGTAAATTGGATAAGGGGGGGTTATTTCAGTTTCTCATTCAAGCTGCAGGACACTGGAGGTAAGATAAGGCTAGAAGCAGAGGTCTGTGACATACTCTTAATGTTGTGAATGTTCAATTAAAAGGGAAAATCCTGAGGGCTGAGTCAGCAGTAACGTACAGCCACATATAGAAGTTGTGATCATTACAATAGGAATGAAGAGGGAGGAAAAGGGAGAAAAAATGCTGAGAAACAGCTTGGAGGCATAACAGAATAAATAGCAGAAAATCAGTGACATGAAATTTATTTTCAAAAATGACTGAAGATCTTAAATTAGACAGCATGATCCTATTCCTGGATCAGCAATTTGTAGCAGTGCGGGCATCTTGCGTCTCATTTTTCATAAGTGCTTTCAACTGGGATTTACCTTCTCATGTTAGGGTACATCTCATGAGACTGCTAAATGTCAGCAGCTGAGAGGGTTTGTTGAGTTTCCTGTGGTTCTCAACCAGAAGTCTCCATTATAGAACAAATGTTAATGACAAACAGGTTAGCTGGCCCTCCAGAAGATTAACTGGAGTGTGTTAACTGTGTCTGTAGTACTAGGCTGAGGAGAAGAAGTTTCTTAGACTGAGAAGAGCAGAAAATGACTGCAATTAGAGCAAAAGACTTGGGTGAGGACGAAAAAAAAATACTATATATAATGAAACAACCTATATCCCACTTTCTTCTGGAATGCCAAAAGCTTGTGTAATAGCTAAAACAAATAAAGAAAAGCTACGAAGTACATGAATTTTACATTTTAAATGCCTTAAAATCTACTGTTATAGAAAGCTGTAGCTGCAAACTCAAGAACTACAAAGTTAGGAGATGACAATATTAATATTGTTTTCAAGGCATCCACTCAGCCCTTTTCAGGAAAATCTAGTATGATACCATCTTTAATTACATGGTCATGTCCAGTGCTCCCTACAGTGTTAATATGAATGCTGCTCAATGAATAGTTACCCTCTATTTCATTTTATCATTGTGTAGATAGAGTTTATTTACTGTACATTGTTTAGTCTCTGGTCTCAATGCCAGTTACAAAATTACATGAACAGTTTATTTCCTAACATCCTCTATTATAGTGTTCATGACTGTAATATCCCAATGCTTTACAAACATTCGTTGAATTCTTTTTTGTGGAACTTCTGATTATAAATTTTTTCTGTGGTGGAGAAACAGCCCAGGCAATAAGAAACTATTACAAACATTTTCCACTAATTTTGGATGTCCAGCTTGAAAAGTTCAGGGCCTATCTTTCAAGGAATTTAATGATGTACAGTATGTAGTAATTTGTTCGGACAGCAGTAGGCTCTAACTTCTGTACCTCAGGAGACAAGGAGAGATGCACGGAAAGCTGAAGAGACACAGAGATCCTCCAGGGTCTTATTCAATTACTTTCATCATATGACCATACTGTGCCCTTACTCAGCACATGGAAACCTGAACAGGCTTGTGTGCACCAATCTTCACTACTGTCATCCATACAGGACAAAGAGCTGCTGAACCAGCTTTTAATCCATGCCAGGTTTGCAGTCTGCTGTGGGTAGAAGAGTGCAGAAGCAGGGGCAGAAGCTACCAAGGGAATCACCAGCAAGTCCCCTCTATGCTGAGAGGAAGGCTCCAAGCACTTGCTGGGTTTTCCCAAAATATCAAAAATATAGAACGCAGCTGTCAAATTCTAATGAATATATTTGCCTATTACAGATAAAGTGTAATTGTGTTTCCAAAGCCTTGATTTGTTTAAAGAAAAGTTTTCTTAGGTACGAAAAAAGCACACACTTTTAGTATAGCAATCTCCCTTTCTAAATATCAGTCTCTTCTACTTCTCCACAGTATATGCACAAAGGATTTCTTATATTTCTTTTTGCTTTCAGGGAGAGAAAGAGTCAGCCTGTGCCTGGTATGTCCCTGGAAAATTCACACTCAATCAGGTAAAGCCTGGAAAAAGCAACTAAACAAGCTCCTCTGATAGAAAATATTAGGCTGTCTTAATTATAAGACTAATGAAGTAATAGCATTTCTTTGAGATGATATTTCAAGAAATTAGGAAATATTACTGCAAAGATGAAAGCCTTCCAGACATAACACAGTTAAGAAACAGATGTGCTTTACAAATGATGAGCTGTGTGCATGAAGGAGAGCGTGGGAGATGAGTGCTGGCTGCTTCAATTTTCCCTTTATAGTCTACAGTGAACCTGATGACAGCTTTTGAAAGAAAGAAAAAAAAAAAGAAACAAAATCTGTAGTCAGGCTAAACCATGAAGATGAACGCTTGCAAGCAAGATTCCTTTCATGAGCATATTCAAAAACACAAGCCTTCTCAGATATGGCACAAGAATCTACATAATGAAAAGTTAGGGATTACTCTACGGCTTGTAGATTTTCATTGTGCAGAGGCTAGAAAACCTAATACTGGCTTTCAGGTCCTTTGGAAACAGAGCCCTTCCTCCTACTTCCTTCTACAGGCAAGCCTGGGATTGTTTTGAATGCTGCCTGTCTCTCATCGTCATTTTTTATCAGATACTGAACAAGGACAAAATTTAAGAGGAATGAATTTAAAGCTAATGGATAGGACACACAAGGAGGAAGGGAGAAAACAGGACAGCAAAAATTCAAAGCTGAGAGGATCACAGGATATGCATGTGGATGGACGGAGTGAAGAGAGAAAACCAGAGTTAATAGGCAACAATGAGAAAATAAAGACAATACCAAGCCAAGGATTGCATTGAGTGCCCAAGGGCTATAACTTGCTGCTTCCTAAGTTGCTGCACTGCTCAGAAAATGCTGGATTTTGTCTTACCCTAACAGGCATGTGCTTTTGGTAGCAATTTCAGTCCTATTTGGGGAAATAATTTCACAGAATTTCTCTTAAACCAGTTTCACAGACTAACTCTCACTGTCAGGATTGCTCTATGCAGTTATTTTCGCTTTCCTTTTCTTAGTTCATTACACCATTATTTTTTGTACTTGTCAAGAGAATACTTTATTATTAATTTTCATCACATATTTATTGTCCAGACATCACCGCTTTAAACCTCATTCACCAAAGTACTATCACCAAAAAGTGAGTCGGGGAAGTTGTTAAATGTTTAGGTAACAACATCCTTCTCTATCTGCATAAGTGAATTATCTGAAATCCTAGCACACTGCGTAAAGTAACTGACTTGGACTTGAAATTAAAAATAATTTTAATTGTATATGTACAGTGACACAGCTCAGTCCCGATTACTTATTTACCATAATCAGAATCTAGTTTCCTCCAAGTGAAACCAGAAATTCAGGTTTTCAGGAATGGTTAAGTCAGGCAGCACACTTAACCTTTGGCAACTACAATAAATTTGCTTCACATGTAATGATCTGAGTCATGTATATTACTCAGCTCCTTGTTGTTGAATAACTTATCACAAACTAAAATGAAGACTACCTTGCATGCATCGTGTGCGTGACTTGGAGCTTCTCAGTCTTTCCACAATGACAGGGGGTGAAATAAGTTTGGTTTTCTTTCCACTGAGAAAAACATAGAACATGTGGAATAGTTGTGAAAAATTAAAAGGCCCATGTGTATGCTATGTTAGCAGCAGAAATCTATCAAAGCAACAGAGCAGAACTGGTTTATGTTATGCATGTCTTTAAAAATCTGTCTGTATGTTTGAAAGTGGTTGTCTTTAGTTCCACTGTATTTTCCATACTTCGAGATCAACAGTGTGATTTTTGTTTGAATAACCATTACAGTGTGAAATATACAATTTTGGAAAATAACAGATCCCATTTTGATCTTGGCTTTTGGATAATATTTTGTTAGTGTTCTTGTCAGCAGACTATAGCTGACCGGTTGGTGTTTTTCCATAAACACTAGATTTATGTTAGACTTGAGAGAAGTTTTATTGTTGAGATGACAGAATATAAGAGACATAGAAGCAAAACAACAGGAAAGAAAATTAAGTTATACTTCTCCATATATTTTCTAAAAAAAAAAAAAAGCCTAATTTGTGAAAGCACTCAATTTTAATAATTTTCAAATTTAAAGGTTTTTTATGTTTCTATTTTCAAATGGAGGTTCCATAAAAACATAAGCTTTTTTTTTTTCTTTTAATTTTGTTCAGAAATTATTAAGTTATCTCAAAGAAAGATACACCAAGCAGTAAGCTTCACCTTATTTCAGGGCACATTTTGATTTCATACGGAGCTAAAATGAAGGGCTCTTCAGGAACCTCGTTGCTTCTTTCTTCCAGGAGAAGGGAAATGCTTTTCCTTTCTCTCTTCCCATTCTAATTTGATAATGAATGTGAGTACTAGAGTACAAGTGATACATTCATCCATGTAAGAGGGGATCTTAAGTTAAAATGAGGCAATTTAAACCTATGTCTCTAATATAGTATAGTCACTATCTTGCTGGAATATACAGTGTGCATAGATGCTTAAATACAGAGAACATACCACTGTCAAAACAGAGGTAATATTTTGGGAACTGAACGTCCATGAGCTACCACCAAAATTAGGCAGAATCTTTGTTACCATTTCTTTTCATCAAGATGGGAAATTGCAGCTCATTGCCAGAAAAATATCTTTATACTTCTAGACTGAGGGACCAGATTCACCACACTTACATTGCGTAGTGACTTCAAAAAAAGATGGTTTTAATTTTACTACTCACTGACAACTCAACACTGAACAGTAGCTTACTCCACACAATCCCAATGACTGCAATGTAACCATTGCAAATGCTGCAGGTCCAGAGAAGGGCAATGAGGCTGG
>VZRE01009006.1:322005-344311 GCA_013396775.1 Cephalopterus ornatus | reverse complement strand
GAAGCCTAGCCATGATGAAGTGTGAGGGGTAATATTTAGGCTATTAACAAGGTAATGCTTGAGGTGGTAAGAGATCAAGCCAGTAACAAAAAAAATTACCTAAAAAAAAATCACTACTGAGAGTTTCATTGCTAATGTGCTTTCTGCTTTTTTTTTTGTTTACTTTATTAAACTGTTGATTTTTGAGTGATGAAGGAGATTTGTGTCCCTGAGGTATCAAACTTCAGCCTATATTTTCAAAGGTTTTTAGGCTGCGTAGGTGGACAAGGAAGCAGCATAAAGGAGATCTTTATATTCCAAAGGAGGAAATGAGATGCGGTATTTTAAGTCAATCCTCATTTTGCTCGATACCACCAATGACCAAACCTATCCTGCTTTCATTTTAAAAGCAGTCCCTTCTCACTGCGAGAAGCAGTGGAGATTCTAGAATAATCATGAAACAACTTCGGAGAAGTCCATGGTAAAAGAAAAATATTGACTTGGCGAAAAAAAAGTCTCAAATTGAAAAACCCCAAACCAACCACCTCAGCACTTTCCAAAGCGGCTACATTTGTATGATGGTGTAGAACACTTACTCGGGACTGTCCTTCCATGAAACCCTGCATCTCTCCAGTCCACAGCCTGTCACATGTATACATGTCCATTACCATGAGATACATCCCATCGCTCTGTCCTGTATTATTTGATCATTGTCTGAAAAACAAGTAGCCCGTGTACCAGACCTCACGTGTCCTCATCTCTGCTCTGTTGCTGTGACTGTGAGGGTGTTTAGGCAAATGTAAGATAGAAACAAATTGAGAGGCAACCTTTTTCTGCGAAAGGAAACAGACCATTTAAAACAAGAAAAGGTTCCTTAAGTGACAGCTGTATTTGCTTGTAAGTGTCACTGAGCTTGTAGTCTGTCCCAGGCTGACTATGGCATTTCACCTTCGCGTGTCTGTCATTCCAACAGGTACAGAGACTATCGGTATCCTCCAGATCATGAGAGGAGATACTTACACACTATGCAGTTCTGGCACATTCTTGCTGCAAAACTGGCCTTTATAATTATTATGGAGGTATGTCGCCTGCAAAATGTCCTTCTGAAATTGGTACCTTATAGATTCTCTAGATAGTTAAAAATGTTACAGAAAATAGGATTGCTGGGAGTATGAAATAATTTCTTCTCTAAGTAATACTAAGTACTCATGTCCTAAATGATTACTATTATTAGGCCTTTCAACTTCAGCAAGTTAATCTCAGACTCGGAGCAGTGAAAACAGCTGAGGAGACTGCTAATGTTGATCAGAATCACCAGCAAAATAAAAAAGGTCTTTATGCAGGTGGAAGAGATGTGAACCACCAGGACTAGCACTCCCACTTGTCTTGCTTTCACAAAGAATTTTGCAGTGATGTATATTGGGTAAAAATAGCTAAATCAATAGTTTGGGTAACCGGCACTTCAGTATTAAGCCACTGTTGAGCAAGTTATGAAGGGAAAAAAAAGAGAGTAGTTAAAGTGCTCTTCTCATCACTTTTCCTGCTGTGCTTTATCAGCTCTCAGTAGCCGAGCGTTATCAGCACGGCTGTGTGAACTTTCTAACAAACCACACAGGGGACTTAGAAAGCTGTGGTTGAGATTCAAACCCTGACACTTCCCTCTTGGGTTTGCTAAGTCATTAATGGTTGGGAATGAAAATTTCTGCATAAAGATGTGTTTTAATCTTCGCGCACATTTTAGATACGCGTTAGCTGGGTATTATGTATTGTTCCAGGACAGCCAAATGAAATTTATTCCCTTTGTGAAGAGAAAGGGACCTATTTGGTGTTAGATGAAACAAGAGGTGTTTTGTTTGGTAATGAGTTGTTACCTTTTTTTTTTTAGCATGTTGTATTCATCGTCAAATTCTTTGTAGCGTGGATGATTCCTGACGTCCCTGCAGATGTGAAAGCCCGAATAAAACGTGAAAAGTATTTAACACAAAAAATCCTCCATGAGTATGAACTTGAAAAACTGAAGGAGAGACTGTGTCAAGGTGACAAACGAGCCACAGAGAAAGAGTTCATCGCCACGGAAGGGAGAATGGAGTTATCCAGAGCAATGTAGCCATAAAACCGACTGTTTGGGATTTAGCTCATTTTAGCTTTTGTTAATCTGTGGTTTGCTCAGTATGCATCATGTTGAAAGCTGTAGGAGAGATCAATCCTTCACTTTCAGTCCAAAGATTTTAGACTTTTCTTTAAAAGTTTTACTGAGCTTTCAAGGTTTAGGAAATCAACTGTCTGACTTCAGCACTGGTTTTTGTTTACCCGTGACTTTGACTAATAACTGTAATCCTAGAATTTGGACTCCTGGTATAGGGACTGTTATCCTCCAAGGGCTCACAGGATATGATAAGGTCATTACCACCAAGCCCTCCCCCTGTTGCTAACTGTAAAGTTCCAGGCTATATCCCAGCTGAATGAAAGGGATATCATACAGGACTGCTCTGTGGAAAATGCTGAGAATTATTGTTTTGTTATGTGATCATTTAAATAGGAGAACACTCCTGATACAAGGGTTAGGATTTGGGGCTTTTTTTTTTTATATCCACTATGTCTTATGAAACATTGGTTTGCAGCTTCGAACTTCTATATACTTCGTAGAAGGAATTGATTTTTAAAGATATATTGGCTTAATTCCACTTGGAATTATTTATAGGCACAGAATTCAGTTAATACATACTAGTGAAGTAAACAAAAAGCCATAATTTATTTTTATAAACATATAATTTGCCAAAGAGCTTGCTCTTTAAATGTAGATATTGTGGAATCATCTGTTTGCGGTGGCTTTTGAAAATATGTGTCCAGCTTGGAGAAGGACAGTTATTTTATTTCTCCGTCTCAAAAACTGCCATTTTTGGAAGATTATGTTTGACAGTTTTGGCCAAAGCTGCTCCTTTATTTATTTGTTTGGATTCTCTGTGAATGCCAGCAGAGGGCTAAAGCTGTGTGTCTGTACTTGGTGCACACTACGGAGTGTGACTGCACAGGGCGGTGCCTTGGGAGCTGGGCCACCACACTAATTGATCTAGCTGGATGGTTGGTTCTTGGATTTTTATCCAAAAGATATTAAGCAGGCCAGATAATCTACACTTAATGCTGTTATTGTCCTTATATATAGGAGCTTGGGGTTTTGGGATTGTTCTTTTTGTGTTGTTTTTTTTTTTTTTAGGTTGTTGGTTTTTTTTTTGTTTTGTTTTGGGTTTTTTTGAGTCTTTAAGAAGGGTATTTTTTTCTGTTTTGTTACGGGGCTTTTCTACAAAGTGACTGAATTTATAAATATATAATAACTTAGTTGTTCGAAGTAGCTTCCAGCTGTTTATGAATGTGCCCTCATTTTCTAATTTGAAGCATTTTAGGCATTTTTATGATTTTGCTGTATATTTAAAACTTATCAACGCTTCCATGCTTAGTGCCTTGTTTCTTTGCATTTGGCAAAAGGTGTGAAAATTATCCCTGTTGGGCAGTGCCTATTTCCAAAGTGTGCTTTGCAGGCATCTGTGAACCTGCAGACAGAGCTGTTCAGTGTTAGCCAAACCACGCCTGCCTTGGCACACTCATGCCTAGATGGCTTAATTAAAGTAACGCCAGATTGCTGAGTTCTCTCAGGCTGAAGTACACAAGGTAGACAAGATTAGAAAATCTTACTCTATTTGCACTTTGAAAGTTATACTTCCTTGCAAGTATACACACAAAAAAAAAGAGGTTTATATTTCACATCAGCCCAATCATGTACTGTTTACTAGTTCCACAGCTTAAGGTATGTTGTTTTAGCAAACCTAGCCTACATCTTGGAGTACTTGGTGTGTAACCTTAATGTTGTAACAGTTTTAAATCAATGTACTGAGTGGAGCTGTTGTTATTAAATGCAAAAGGTTTAATATTAAGTGCCTACCTCGAGCAAACATCACGTGGTTTGGCTGCCAGTCAAGGAGATGATGCAGATGTACATTTCTCGTTACTGTAAGTTATTCACCTTCGTTCTCTGAGTTTGCTTGAGCAATCAAGCATGTTGGCAATTCATGTTCATCATGAACTGACCATGTTCTTGAATATTCAGATATCTTTGTAGTGGATTTATTAGAGGAATGCATGTGTAAATAAATTAGCTCTGCTGCTTAGTGTGTAAGCCAAAGAAGAGTATCATTCGCCACAATTACATATCCAACACCACAATTTGCACAACGAAAGCACTGTGCTGCTTCTTGCACATATACTGTTAATTAAACTGCTTAATTTAGATGTCATGGGTTTGCTACTGTTAGCAATGCAAACAGTTGCTTCAAACAGAAAGGTGATGAGATGCTAAAGGATATTTCTATGCAAAACGTACAATCTGATTGAAGCTAAAAACAGATCTGGAAATTCAGCATCAAATGCACTGTTTCTGCTTATGGAACATTAGTTTCTTCAGGTAATAAAGTGTCCTAATATACTGCACTTGAAAAGTTATCAGCAAAATTAGGTGTGTTGTGAATGAACAATGCTATTTAAAAGCAAGATGTAGGAAAACCTTTGGGACGTAGCATTGATATGCAGAAGCTCTGAATGGGAATTTTGTTTTGACTCCTACTCCGTGCTTCTTTCAAACTTATTTTTTTGAGACCACTTGCTATTTAATACAATACAAACAGATGTTTTGCATGTGTTGTATCATACAATAGAAAGTGGACAAAATCTGGGATCAGCTTATTTAAAAAGAAATATATATATATATCTCTTAAAAATATGTCATGATGCTTCATGGTATTACTTTTTCGTATACAGAAACTGTTGAAAAGAGAATTTGTTGTCATATGAGCTAACATCACATAACAAAATAAGTCTTTACGTAATACTTTGCCTTTACCTGTCATTAAGCAGTATTCTAACTAAAGATATCAGTATGGTTAGGTTTATAATGGTTCACATACATTTCCTGAAGCTCTTGAAAAAGTGACAAAAGTCAGAAAAGTGGCCTAATCAAGTCAGAAAAGTGGGAGATGTGCTGATTCTTACTATGGGAATATTTCATTTTGATGGGTTTCGGTACCTAAAAGTGTTCTTTAACCAAACTGAAGAGAGTTCTGTGTTGGAACTACTGTAACTTAAGCAACAATAGATTGCCTCATTAGAATTAGTTAGAAACCCAAAAATTGCCTTTCAGCTGTAATACAATCAGGGATTTAATTTTTTTTTCCAATTAAAATTTAGGTTTTTTACCTGGGAAAAATTGAGTGTGGTACGTTCTAAGCAAAGGACTGCAAGAGGAGAGTGCTACTATGAGACACTATACTGGTTTTTTATAGAAAATGTTCTTACTATGCTTTTACTTTTTTTATGCAATTGCTGTCAGTTTGAGGCTACAGAATGGAGTGAAAATAGATGGACTTTCTAACTGTACTGCTGACTTTTTACATGTACTGCTTGTTCGACTTGTGCTGTCATGTAATCCGAGTGGCATTTTTGTCTGCTAAGAATGTTGCTGATACATATGATACACTAATGTTGGAATAAATTTTTTAAACGTTGCATTCAGCTAACATTTAATATGCACATTTAATAAGATTTAAATCTGGCCAATAAAGCTGTGTCTATTTTTAACATGCTGTCAACTTGATTATGCAAATTCCACGAATTCAGAGAGGAGCTGAAGTACTGGAAGTCAAAATGCCCGGAGAGCCTCTTGGAGAAGAGTATTTATCCAGATTTCTGCACCTCATGTGTGTTACACATTAATACAGATCCATTTTCAGCCAGGCTGCTTTTCCCTGTGCTCTCTGAGTACAGTTTTTATTCTTGCAATGCCAGGACCTGAGGCGACTTCTCGAGTTCTCAGTCCCACATGCAGTTTTCACACGCAGCACAAGCGGTTCACATATGTGCACTTTAAATAGCCTTGAGCACACACACACTGGAAGACATGGCAGAGCTGAAGCTTTCCCAAGCAATTGCTAAAGCCTTACTAGACATATTTTCCTTAAAACTCACTTCCGGCAGCAGTGAAGGGCTTTGGATTAAACCTCAGGGAATCTGGGTTGAAGTTTGTGCCTTGCTCTCAGTAGCTGGTTTTATGCCAGCACGTTACCTCTCCTGTTGTACCACAGTATCAGAACTCTGGGAACAGGGTCACCTGCCACACTTGGTGGGTCATTTCCTTTGTCGCTTTGACATGGTAAATGAACAGACATGCAAGAGCAGTAATCAAAAGAATCTTCTCTATATTAAAAAAATGAAGGGGAGAAAATGCCAAAATAAGCAAGGTATGTATTACAGTGTGCTTGTTACTGAGGTGAGATAAGGTACTTGATTAGCTGTCAAAAGGAAAACTAGAGCGTTAAAATGGAGAAAAAAAGTGGTAGAAAAGGAAAGAGAAAGGAGGGGGGGAAAGGATGAAGGCTGTTGCTGTAGGGGATATTTACGTATTATGTTGGGAGTTTTCAGGTACATTCAAGCTTTGTTCTTTGGAGGTTTAAACCTTGCCACCACTGAGGCCTGTGGTAAATGGGTTGTTTAAGGTTTAATTGGGGGTACAGTGTCATCCAAAACCCATTATATTTTATTAAAAAAGAGTAGCATGGTGGCTCATGGGACAGCCACAAATTCTGGAACATACCTGGCTCTCCCCATGACTGGAAACTGTAGCTACCCATCAAAAGTCTTAATTCCTTCATTTATCTTGTGCAGTAAATGAAGAGATGCACCAAAATTCAGTGGCTGTACTTTTTGAATCGGAAAAATGGGTAAGGCATCTAATTCATCCACCCAGATTAAAAGGATCTTTCTAGAAATAGGTCCTTGTTGATTGTGTGCAAAAAATGATGGGGAGCACTGAAATAGAAGGCATTTTTTCGGCATTTGCATGTGAAATGGTGTAAAACACGTTGTCTTACAGGAGCAGAAAAATATGTAGCCCACTCACTAGTGGATCAGTGGGAAAGAACAGCAAGATGTGGAAGAAACAATATCCCGGCATCTGAGGTCTGCAATTTGTTTGAGATGTGTAGGATCTGAACTAAATAAAAGTCTTGCCCTGAAAACATTGTCTTAAATGTTTAGGACACACTGCTGAGAGACACAAGGGAAGGGTCAGGGGTTGCCTGACATGTGGTGTGGCAAAGAGATTGTACCAAGAGAAGGCAAAGGGAGCCCTCACAAAGGACTTATTTAAAAGTCCTTCCTTCCCTAAATAGAAAGAGGTAAAGGGGGAAAAAAAAAGATGATCGTTACCATATGAAGGATAACAAAATGATTTCCAGAATATCTGAATTGCTGTGTAACCTCATTAAGCCACAGCTACTCTTTCTTGCCTTCTTCCTTGCTAAGGGTGGTCACAACAACTCTTGGCTTGGTGTCCTTAAAAAAGGAATAGCTAAATTAAATCTCAGTCTGCTTTTAAATAATCAGTTGTCTCTACACAACACTTACATCATTTGGATGCAACTCGGGAAGGCTTTTTTTTTTAATCCAAGTATTTGTACTGAGAAATCTGCCGGGAGATGAGTAGGATGTGAAATTCAGCAGCCATATCAATTTTTGGAAGGTGCATACGCACATTCCCCTGCAATAATTAGTGACTATGCTTTCTCAGTCAGAAATGAGTCAGTCTGAAACATTTAGCAAGGGTAGGATTCTTCTGAGTTATTTTTTCAAGGCCTCAACAAACCAGTGGTGTTGGCTTTTCAGAAACATTTGTGTTTAAATTATGGACTGGCCTACCATTGTCCTTGTGTGTTCTAAGCATCCAAAGTTATTCAGCAGTTCAGTTTTGGTGCTGAAAAATGCAGGGGCCATATCAACTGCTTTTGTCATCAAGAGACATTAAAAAAACAAGCCTTATTATCCTGTTGTCCCTTCCATAACCACGGGAGATTTGAAACACTTGATATTGAGAGTCTCTCTGTCCCACACCATCCTCAGCAATGAAAAGCTGAAAAGGTAGAAAAGCTCTGGCTCAGATGGCCCCTAATCCCTTGGCTTTTGCTTATTTTTCTCAGCTAGTGTTTGGTGCAATGTAGTAGAAATAGTGCTGGAATGTTCCAGCACTGCATGCTCGATGGCTCTTTTAGTAGGTTTTTCAAAAAGGAATAAAAATACTCCGGACAGGAGGTTTCAGCCGGGAAAACTGATAGGAAGGCTGGATTCCCTGCCATGTTACCTCATCACAACAGACAGTTCTGCTGTCAGATTCTCTTGAATAAACATTTCTGCTGACACTAGCCCATTACTAGAGTGTCAGCAAACATTAATGCTTCAGGTAAGTGCCTGTTCTCTAGTTGTGGCATCAGTATATTATTCTTCAGATAAAATTCTGGCTCCATCTACACTGATGGAAATTGTACTATTATTTCCATATGTGGCCAAGAGTTCAACATCTCTGTAACAAAGATCCAGCTAAAAAAAACCCAACAGCTGAAACAGGTGGGCCAAGAGATTTCTGTACAGCTCACCACATAATGACAGTCTGTTAATTTTAGGGTGTCATGCTGCTCTAAACAAGCTGCTAGTGCGTTGCAGTCAGGAAGGATTCCCTGCTCTCCCCTTTCACATAGGATTGCATCTGTGTCAGTGACAGCTTTTTAGCTTCCCCAGAAGCAGCACAGGAGACAGTGTGGAAGGAAAGTCTCATATTTTGAGGGAACAGCAAGATCCCATGTGTTTTATGGTAAGCAGTAAGTGTCTCAGTGCTTTTTCTTTGTATCTTTGTTGCTGGGCATTTATGGGGAAATAACAAATGATTCTGTGGCCGCAACTGGCCTGTCACAATGACTCGTGTTTTTATTAGAAGATGCCACAATATACCAAGTCACCACATACCAACAAGCCATTCAACTTTTTCATCAGCTGGGATTGGTAAAAAGCTGATGAACTAGTTAATGGGGATCACTGCTGTGGTTAGAAATGAGGAAGGTGATACGGGGAGAGGAAATCGAAGCAGGAAAAGACCCTGCTTCATACTTTTGCTTGAGTTCAAAGTGCTAGAGTTACACGCTGAACATGTGGAGGGAACTGAATATAGGAAGGAATTATGAAGTCCTTTTTAATGACTTCAAAAGGGGGAAGGTGAATAAACAGAGGGGTAAGGGCTCATGAACTAGAGAAAACAGGGGAACTGAGGCACCAGACAGGCTCAAAGCCAGACCATGAAGAGGAACTGTTAATATTTAGATGTGTAGAAGAAGCCTTTAAATGGAAGTGCTAGTCTGTCCAGAAGTTTCCCCTGCCTAGGAGAGGGGAGCTAATTTTATTAGCAGTTAATACAGGAACTGAAAAGGGGCAATGGAGAGGTAGATTCTGCGGCAAAGGAAAAAGCTGGATTTTCTTTGCTTTTGCACCTGGAAGAAGTTAACTGCAAAAAAAATCCTTTGGACTGTTTGCTTCGCTTTCAGTGCTGGACAAACTCTGCTTCCCAGAGTAACCAGACACTTCCCTGTGCCCAGAGCAGCCTCCCCTCCTGCACACACACCACTCACCCCTGCTTGACGTGCACCTGTCAGTGCAGGGACCAAACTCATTCCTGGGCACAAAGACAGGCACAGGAGCAAGGCTTTTCCATAGAGCTTAGGGGTCTGATGAGGATGGAGCAAATGCTGAGCAAGGGAACTTGGGTTTCTGTTGTAGTGAGAACAACTATCACTTCCTCTAAGGCTAAATCGGCGAGTTTCTTCGTTCTGCAATAAACACCAATTATTTGGTGCATTTGTGGCACAGAAATGCACAAAATTCACAGTCATTCTGAAAGTTTATAATTAAACCTCTAACCTGCAAAAGGCTTGATGTTGTTTAGGATGAGAAGATGAAGCGATATCAGATCATTGCCTTTGAAAGGCAAGTTCCTTGTCGCCTTTTAAAGCAGCTTGGCCTGGAGGTGTTCTGATAGGGCAGCCCAGAGCAGTAGGTAGGGATTTCTCTGCTGGTTATAATGCCTTTGATCAGACCTCAGTGATTTGTCACTAAAATGTCAAACACCTAAAAAAATGAAGACGGTGCCACCACGAATGTCTTGTCAGAGCTGGCAATGATGGTACAGGCAGTCACAAGATGTTCACATTAACTGTAAGGCACAGAGGAGACATCTGTCACATAAAGTGCTTCGTGGCTCTAAATTTGGATGGAAAACAGAGACAGATTTTGGTGGAAATGCAGATGCCATCTCGGACACTGTTCACAGGACTCTCCTTCCAGGGACTTTTCCTTATCCCATCTATGGGCCTAACTGAATATTCTGTTACCTGGATTTTTTTCTTCTAGGGGAAATGCTGGACTCAGAGCAGGATTTTCCCTTGCAGCCTGGTCTGAGCTGAAACCTTCCTTTCCTGATTGCCATTTGAGCCAGCTGCACTGTATCTTTTGAGATTGTTTTTGCAAGACAATCAGGACAGTTGACCGTGTTTCTTACTCCGGTAACATCTGTTTTGTCGCATGTCACAGTGTGGGTCACTATCTGGTCCTAAGGCACCCAGTGAAATCCTTGAGGGTGTTAGACAGTGATGGGTCATGATCTGCCTCCCCCATATGGACAATGACTACCCCGACCAGTCCTCTCCAAACCAAACCACTCCATGATCCTACAAAATCAATAGCAAGGACACATCAGCTTCCCAAAATGGGATTATACCATATATGTGGAAAATATGCTGATGCTCATGCTTATATTCTGGACTACTAATTTGGGCAGCTACAGGGATCATGCAAAATGGCTTCAGGACTGCAATTGTCAACCTCCAACCCTGAATATTCTCTTCTTTCAAATGAAGCCAAGTGGGCAGTGAACAGAGCTGGCAGGAAAACTAAAAACCTTGACAGAAATTGTGCTTTCAATTTTTGTTTTTAAACTGATCTCTGTCAGGATTAATTTGTTTCTTTCTTTTATTGCTTTAACATGCACAATTATAAATGCCAGTGAGAGAAGATAGCACATTTTCACCCACTATTTTTGCAAATGAAATAATTCCCTTAGTTCTATTTCCTGATTATTGACAAATTTTTCTGCTGTAGGATTTTTCATTAAAACCAAATTTCTATGTGGAAAAATTTCAAACTGAAGAAGCTCTAAACTATACAAAATTTTCTAAATGGTTTATTAAGTATGCTTGGGCAATATTTTAAAATACTAAGAATGGGAGTTTTCACTATTTTTTGTAACCATCAAAGGCAAAAAGTTTTCTGCTTCTTGCAATTCTCAATTTTCCATTTTGTTCTGCAAGACTGAGTCATCAGTTCCCACACTCAAGTTGCATTTCAGATACTTGCAGTGCGAGCTGTTGTGTGACCATAATATCAGAAAGATTAAATATCATTAGGATCCTATTCGTATTAGCTGGAGAACTAATCTCGGACTAATTCACAAATAGATTCCTGAAAAGTATCAGGTATTTGAATACAGTCAAGGAGAAGTTCCTGCACATGCTCAGTTTGCTCAGTCTTCCCTCCTGTTGCAGAGAACAAGTACTTAGTCAAGTACTTATTAAGGGTATTAAAATTGGGCCCAAATGTTTAGCAGCATTATCATCTGCTAAGAATTACTTTAATTTTGAAGATTATATTTTGCTCTTTATGTCCCTCTAACCTTTTGTGAAGTAACAAGGAATAAAACAAGAAAAAACCATGGGGAAGAAGGTGATACAGCTGTCCTGTACATCTGCCGTCCCACTGCTGCTGATAAAGGGACATTCCTTCAAATGCTTGGGACCACTGTATCTGTAAACTGCTTGTTATCCTACTGCAGGGAAATGGGGTAGGTGAGGCACAGAGTATTTTGGAAAAAAAGGGAATAAATATGTGAAACAGAAACTGCCTTCAGCCCCCCCCCCCCCCCCCCGCAAAGGCCTAGTTAATGTCTGCTCTCAGGCTGATAACCTGCCTGTGGTATGGGAAAGGAATTCCAGAACAGGAATAGTTGTGAGATTTTCTGAAAAAATGCTGGCGCTTATAAGAAAGTCCTGTTGTATTTAAAGTCATGTTCCTTGAGACTGGGTTAGAGGAGAGAAACCTGGGCTGATTTTTATACTGTCTGACCCCCTCTGTGCCCCACATGGATTTAAGAGAGAATCCTGCTCTCTTTCCCTCACTGGTCATATTTTTCCATCTCCTCCAGGCTGTATGACTGGTCACCCAACCTTTCGGTGAAGAAGGATTAACGAGGATCATTTTGAAATCTATTGGAAGTACTGGAGAGTATAGGGCAGCTTTTGAAACACAAGATTTATGAAGCCTTTTGGAGAACACTACTCAAGGTACAAGACATGAGCGAAGTAAAGATGCCCATGTAGATTGGGAAAGCCCGTGCTGGGCAAAGCCCAGGCTGAAGTGTGATGTCAACCAGCTGTGAAAGGACCTCTCAGTGATTTATGATGTGCCCCGATGATGGAGCACACACCCATCAGAGGGTGATTAATATTGTTGTCATAAATGGAAAGAAATGGGCAGCCTGCCAGGGAAGTTTGTCTGTGAAAGCAGAAGACCAGTTCAATGCACCAGGAGTGACTCGGTAATATGAGACTGATTGAACACATGGATTCGGTGGAGATTTTATTAAAGATAAGATGCCTCCAGGGAAAGGTGTTTTCATAAGCCAGGGAGGCCTCACAGTAAAGAAGAATTTGGATGTGAAGACCACATAACTGACAGAATAGATTTTTAGGGACCACTTGCTTTCCAGCCACTCAGTTTGGGGATTTGTATTTATTTCAGAGCTTTGATTATTATATGATTATTCCTAACAGAAAGACAAAAAACCGTGAACCCTGTTGTTCTAAAGGCACCAGATCTAGCCTTTGTAACGCTTCTGATGTGTTCAGCCCTTCAGAAGGCAGAAGATATCCAGAAAAAAAGGAAAAAAAAAAGGAACGTATAACATCATGGTAGGTATGAATGGGTTGGCAGTCTCAGATCAATTACTGGACACATTAAAACAAAACAAAAGCAGAGACAACTAGTACCTTCATTATTAAATTAAATTTCAATCTGTGATGGCAAGGAGAAAAAAAGGATATACATAAAAGAACCATTTTCAGATCCCTGTAAGAAAATTTAGGTCCTTTGCTATGGAAACAGGAGCAGTGATTTTACTGGAATGATATACAAAGAAAGACCTACAGTGTAGAACTGTAGGAAAATATTAGGTGAGAGAGAACAAGAAAACAAACAACTAAATTTAACAATTTGTGTGTTGCAGACAATAATTACCTGGCTGTAGCCCCCAGGGTGTGAGCTTGGGACATCTGGCAAACAGCAACAGAACTGTGCTTGTAGCCTCCCTTTTCTTACATATTTACACATATCTCAGTCTTTAATCTTTGCTTGGCTGTAGCAAAATGGATATTTTTCATGGATAATGCAGGCTTAATAGCTAAGAAATGCCTATTTCTCAACAGGGCTTCAGAACAAACAAATGGTAAGACAATTTTTCAGGAACCAGCATCACTTCTGAAAGGAGTGTATAGAGGGTGTGAAATGTGTATGGAATGTTTCTCAGCTGGTAAAATGCCATGTGCCCATTAAAGTTAGTTCCATACAGAAGGGCAAATCCTGAATTCCTTTCTTGGTGTTCTGCAGAGATTTGCCTCTTGCTGAGTTAGGTAGGAACACAGCCCAAGCAGAGACTTTGGCATTTGTCTCTTTCCTCCTTTCAGCTGTTATTTTTCTAATAGATTGAGAAGTTTCTGTAGCACTAAAACAGAATAAATAGCATTGTCTTACAAGAGCTTTCTATCTACACTTTAGTATTTGGCTTTGGCAAACAGAGTGGGATTCCCAGATCATACACCACAGCATGCAGAGACAGCACTGATGGTAATACTGATCACTTCCCACAGCACACAGAGACAGCACCACAGTAATACTGACCACTTCTCCAGCTCTAAAAAAAAAAAAAATCCGTGTAAAACTGCCCATAAAACATCACCCTTTGGGTATAAAAAGGAAACAGCCAGCAAATCTTTGCCACAAGGGGAGCCAGAAAGTTACTCAACCACAGAATGAGTTTTAATAATCAGACATAATGCGTAAAAGTCCACGGTGAAGGCCCAGTAGGTGTCAGCTATTAAGATGAGGCCTGTTGGAAAGAAAACCAAAAGACAGAAAAGCTTGTCCTGGCTTTCATGAAAATGCCAGTTTAAGAGATGGACAAGGAAACCCCGAGGCTGGCAGGGGAAAAGACTCAGCATAAGTCTTTTGAACTCTTCGAACTTCCAAGTCTTGCAAATAGACCACCAGTTATGTAATTAAAATTCACCTCCCCCCATAGGAGAAACCCTGGAATAGCTAAAGACTTCAGAACTGGTCACACAGAGACTGAGTCAGGCACTGGCTCAGTTTGATCCAGATGGAACTGAGTAAGCCAGAGGCATTCCTGACAAGCTACGCTACATGGCACTGTATCATCCCATGGTGAGACACAATGCATTTGGAGCCACAGCTTCCTCTAGTGGAACCAATTAGTTGATCCACCGGATCTGTGATGATTTATTTATAACAAACAATAAGAAAAAAATAGATATAAAATATTTACACTTAAGCACCAGATTCTAAAATGAAATGCGTCTGAAGCCTAAGATCAGTGATATTCCCTGGGGATCTGAATCAAGAACTTGATATTTTTAGTTGCACTTGGAGATCACAGATATTTTTAAATGGATAGGTTGAGTTGAGTGCTTTGACCTGAAGTGATCTATCTATGTGATACCCTGATCTTCCCCCCCTCACCTGTGGAACACAACACAATCACCATCATCAGCAGTGCCCTAAAATAAAGCAGGCCTCCTCCTGTCTTAATCTTAATCTTAATCTTAAATTATGTGCTGCTCTAGTATTTCCAGAGGAGAAGGAACATCTAACATATTCCAAAGATCAACAAGAATAGCATTTCTCTCTTTTGATTCCCTCAAAACCTTTTACAGTCTCTGGTTTTCCTCTGCATCTTGTGGTAGGAACAAGAATACTTTTCTACCTTCAAACCCGTGGACATGTTCTCCAAAGAAGATATCTAGCACTTCTTAAGTATTTATTAAAAGAAGCAAGACCTTTGTGGTTTATAAAGGCAGAGAAATTGTTTCTCAAAAGGTACAGTAGTATTACAGATAACTTCTGCCATTAATGAAACAAGAGATCAACACAACCAACAAGATCTAACACTGATTGTTTCAGTGTTTTCTAACAAAATGAGACTTATGTTTCTTTGTGTGTGTGTGTTCATTTCCCTTTACAATCACTTTTGAACCCATTTTGGTCCAATTTGGCAAAAACCTAAACGTGCTGGAGTTACAAGTTCCCCAAAATTTTCAGAAGAAATAGTTTACCAAAAGCAATTTTTGTAAAGGAAAATAAAAGAGGCACAATAAGGGGGAAGGAAAAGACATGACAGGAACTAAGGATGCTGACAGGAAAGCATGAGAGATTATGCAAGGGAGGACTTGATTTCTCATAGATCCTGACCAGGGCCTGGTGTAAGGAGAGGGTAGTAGAAAACTAGGGTTACTGAGGACAGGAAGCCTCAGGGAGTCAGACGCATTAATTAACAGTTGGGCTCAATTATCTTAGAGGTCTTTTCCAACCTTAATGATTCTATCAATGCTCACAGAACAAGCAATATTTGATTTTATACTATAAATAAACTTCTGGGAGTATTTTGATTGAAATACTAGTCATCTGAGAACATGCCAGCATTGCTAGCTTGGATTAGTGTCACCTGATGCAGATACAAATGTGTGACATAAGAAACCTGCCCAGATTCCTTATATATTCCTTATATTCCTATTTTCCTCCATACTCCTGTTTCGGAGACAAGGCTATTAGGCTAATTCCGAGGAAATTTAAGATATTAAATGGATTACATTCAATTTTGAATTCACATGATGGTTGTCAGCTTGCCAAGAAATGAAACCATGGACTGTGGGATGAATGGAAGCCTCCCCCAGTGCAAAGCACGATTCTTTCTTGGAAGAGCATGAGAATCACGTTCTACAGACTCCACTAACCCCAAATATCAACTAAACACAGGCTCCCTCCTTATTTAGTTTTGGCTACATCTATACTCATTGTCTCAATATCCTCCTACATGGAAAAGCTATGGTGCAGCACTTGAAAATACACAAGTATTTTCATACACAAGAAAATATACAAGATCTAAGTACACAAGATCCTTAGATAACTGGAACCTGTTCTGGCAGAGCAGTGGTGAAGGCACAGTGTCTTGGGTCTTTGTATCACTAGCAAATTATGCTTTGTGGAGGTAGATTCTAATTGCAGTTTTATGCATGTTTTTCTCCTTAGAGAAACCACTTTACATGTAATAGAATCTACATACAGCATTTAATGCATTTTGTGTTAATTTGATCTATTAAAAAATTAACATTTGTCCTAAGGAAAGGCAATTCTCCCTCTTTCATAGCTAAAAACCTGAGGCATATTAAAACTGAATGACAAATTTAGGCTGTAATGTCAATCCCAGACCTGACATGATGGTCCAAGAGCCCACACCACCAATTCAGATGTCAGTTTGCTGTTGTGCTAAGAACAACTGTTTTCCAAATATCTGTAATGAGTTGTGCTGGGTTGTTTCTCCCCACCAGGAATAGCCTCCTGATCAAATGGCCTATCTGATACTACTTTTGGTCCCTCTTCAGGTGTCCTCCTAGCAAATAAATGCCTGTAATAGATTTAAGCCATCTTCAAATCAGTGCAACTTGTTCTCTGAATCAACAGAAATTCATCCTTGAATTTCTCTTAATACATTTTAAAATAATGCCAAGAGACAAGTCAACAGAAATGACCACTGCAGCTTCATAAAATCGGCTTCCAATTTTCTAATTCTAACAATAAAAAGGCACCATAACACTGTCTTCAATTTCCATGTTTCTCACAAGGTTTCTCATGCAGTGAAAAGAGACCTGACTGTCACTAAGACCAAACTGCCTCTTGAGTAAAAGCCTCTCCTAAGCTGTTAAACAACCCAGTGATGGACACCCTGGAATAATAAAGTAATGACAGATTAATGATATACAAAAGATCATTAATCATCACATTAATAAAAGATAGGATAATGTGCTGCAGTCACAAATCCTTGGCTAAATTTCGTTCTGGGTAATTGCATCCCACTCACCAAGTGTTGCGTGGCTGTCCTGGGTACTGAGAGAATTGTCACTGTGTCACAGCCCCAGAGGTAGGTGCATTTCTGCCTGTGTAACATGACAGATGGCTTCAAGTCCTCCGGGACACTTTGCATGTAACTCATGGAGCAGTACTGGAATTCAAAGGGACAGATGTTCTGTAGTATCTGGGAAGAATATAAGCATCTCCATTTACTTTTAAGATAAATGTATTCAAGGCTGTTAAATTTCCCCATAACCATAAAAGGAAAATAAATTAATAGAGTTGCTTTCATGATTTAAAAGGGATTTGCCATTGGGTGGATTTTTATTATTTGGTTTGTGGGGTTCTTTTTTTTAATCTGTCTGGTAATTTTAAAAACAAACTAGATTTTAGACAGGAAATGGAGGATGGAAGAAATAAATAAATATTTCTGTAACATAACCGGAAAATTTCCAGCCATGGAGTAGTCCTTTATAGTAACTGCAAATCATCTAGTGATTTGGGTTGTTTTCACAGTGAAATCCACAATATCAACAGAACATAAAAATTAACTGCAATTCTAGTGCTTCAGTGGCTTTTACCACTAGAGGGCTGAAGGAACAGCTTCAACAGGAGTTGGGTTTTCTAAAAATTAGGCATTGACATCAGAGTTAATAGTAAGAATTTACATGCTTAAAAAGAAGATATTACTTAATTAAAAAAAAATAAAAAGTGCAGTTTTCAGATAATTCTATGCTGTTTTGGTTTGGTTTGTTTTTTAAATGACTCTTGTTACCCTCTCAGAAACTTGCCAAATACTGGAGTCTGTAGCAAGTCTTTAGAGTATTCCATCATATATGTTAGTGGAGAGATTCCTGAGCAAATTACCTCCAGTTCAGCTTAAAACTACAAATCACCCTGAAAAATGAGTGTGCAACTTCCGCATTCAACCACATTTAATTCCTTGTGCTTAATAGGCTGTTGGCAAAGCAATGTAATAACATTCTAGCAACTGAATGACGGCATCTGAAAGAGTAGCCCAATTTTACAAGCTCTAAGCTGCCATATATCCCACTTAGCTGAAGTAGTGGAAAAGCTACACGACTCTCCTTGACAAAACCCACAGCCACAGTTTATGTTGCCTCTGTGGCCCTCTTCCCTGCTAGATTTTTCCGTTTGTCCCTGTGATCTCGGCCCAAAGTTCCAAATTCCTGTTTCCAAAAAGCACAAGCCGGTTGAGAGGGATCATTGCGTATGTTCTGCCCGGACAGATGCATTCCTCAGCATGTTTCTGTTGGAGCATGTTCTCTTGGGGACACAAAAGAAGAAGGATGAACAGTTTTTGTGTTGCTGTAGAGACACAGAGCCAAGATCTGATCCAACAGTTCAACTTCTGCCATGTTTGTTTTGTAACATATAAATTACCAAACTGTGGCCCACCGTTTGGGAAATTTAAAATACCACTCGAGATGTGTCACAGATCACGAGGAAGCAGCAGGAAACTGTGTGAACTTCGAGCATTGCAGCACATTACAGCTATTCCCTTCAACACCACTGTGGAATAACACTTCTCAACTGGACATAACCACCACACTGGGCACACGACCTGTCTGGAGCTAAAGAGCAAGGCCATTGCATAAAATACATGTTTGGATAGTGCTGGACAGACCTCCAAAAGGCAAAATAATCTATACTGTCAACTCAGCTTCATGTAGTTTTAACTGGGATTGAGGAATCTTTACAGGTTGGTGTGCAGAATTTGGCAGAGACACATCTTTAATGTGTTTACACGTGGACACTACATCTAAATCCTCAAATGTGTGATTTTTCAAGAGACTTGTTGAGTTGTTGCTGTGAATCATCATGACTCTGGAGAATAAATCAAAAGCCAACCTCAGCTTTTCAGGAAGTGACCCTTGCAAACTCTCAGGGAGAATGAGGAAACTCCTGGTTTAAAACAAGCTTTTTCTCACATATTTCTGCCTCTTAAGTCAAGGTATGGCACAAGGTTTTATTTCAATATTTTATTTTTTCTATTATTGAATCATTTTTTCAATAGTTTACTAAAAAAAAAAAAAAAAAAATTTACAAAGTCATTGCTTCTTCCAGACAACCTTCTTCCTGGTGGCTTGGCAAGGACGATTGTTATTTTGGCATTGCTGTGTGATTTTGCGGTTTCACAGTCCCAAAGTCGGTAAAAAATTGCTTTGTTCTTAAGGTGACATCAAATCACTTTGGATTTAATGGGCAGCTACCATAAATAGGAGTTAGAATTAGATCACAATTTTTGTGGCATATCCTCAGTCCCAAAACACTCTGTATTACAGACATGCATTTCATGGCATGACTAATATTTTAAGCACTTTTTTTTTTCTGAAGATGATTAAGAGCATTAAGAGTAGAATTTTGTCACCTTTGGGTAGACAGGGATAACAAAATGTCCTAGATTTTATATGTATGATCATATGAATTTAAAGTAACACATGTGATTCTTTTTCAAAATGGATCACAAAATACATATTCATTTGTAAGTTCTGCATGTGTGACACTTGGAAAGGAGAAAATCCATTTTGCAGTCTATCAGCAGCAAAGATAAGATGAAAAATGGAATTTAAATAATTAGTATTTTTAAACCACTGGTAGGTACCATGATGAAAATTTTAGATTGCAGTGTAGTTTTCTTCAGAAAGACTAAAACTTAGAGAAAAAGAAATTTATATTGGTGTATTGACTTTGTAGTCCTTTAAAAGAATGATAGTATATTTAGGCACTACTCTGAGGGTAGTTGTGGAAGATTTTGAGATTAAATATATGACCAAAGAACCACATCTGCAATTTTTCATCTCTGAAAGAGATTAACTTGTTGAAATATCTCAGTTAGAGATTTGTAAAAAGGAGCCATTTATAGAAATAAAAGGGCAGGTAAGGACTCAATCCTTTAGCCTTCACATGAGCAAAAGGAAAAGAAAAATCTTATGAGGTGAAGAAAATGTTCTTTAATTGCAAGATTTCAGGATGAAACAATAAGCTTTCTGGTCTGTGTGAAAAAAAACCCCAGAGTCATCTGCAGCATCCTGCATCACACCACATCACCCCACAGATATTGTTAGAGCCTTTTCAGAGCTGCATTTTTTACTGGGCAACTTTGGGCTGATTCTCTTTCCTCCTGGTCAGTACCATTATCTGGGCTAGAATGTTCCACGTAACTTGCTGTTTCCCCTGACACCGGTGGAAAGAGCTCACAATGATTTCACTCAAGTTTGAATTAGGCCTTTCGCGAGTGAAGTCTGTCTGTGACAGTTATTTTATTATAAAAATAATTATTGATTATTTTAATTAGTGTTATGTGCTGTTTCTTCCAGAAATGGCTCATTCTACCAATGCTAAGTACTTAATATATTATATTAAAAAAGCTGACGAGACTTATTACATATAATAATATTAACATATATTGTAATACTAATGAGATTAGCTTTCTACCACTCTTATTAGTGCCTCATGTGAAACCAAACCAGCTGAGCTTGATCAGGGTGTGACTCAGTAATGTCTGGATATAACATCTGATAGACATAAAATTTCTATTTCAGACAGCTACAGCAGCAGCTTAGTCACTATAGGATTTTACTGTACCGGAGTTGTTTGCTCTTTTGCATATTTTACCCAATTAAGGACTAACTAATTGTCCTGTAGCAAGAGCCTACAACCAGGAACATCTCACTTGGACTTTTGGTCCATTTTTGTGTGATGTGATATGAAAAATTATTTCTCTTTCCCAAATCAGTCACCATTTATTTCTCAAATGCCGTTATTTTATTAATAACTATTGCTGCTACTTAGTGGTCATAGCATCAGTGCTGAGCTTTCTAAAAAAGAGGCCAGAGCTCCCTGCACAGAGTGTTTAAATAAACAAGGCACCCTTGCCCTGCAGGCTTTACAGTCTCAAATTCCAGCTCAGGAAAGAGCTCAGTGCCTTTCTGAAAGGCTTGAGTTACAGAATCCAATCCCATTTCACCCATCCCTGCAAAACAATATTCTGTTCCTGCTGCCTCTCAGAAAAACCTATTAATATGGGTTTCCTTTGAGCATCTGCAATGGCACACTGGAGCCATGAAACACTGGGAAGACAGGCTTATATA
Source organism: Cephalopterus ornatus (assembly GCA_013396775.1). Lineage (NCBI taxonomy): Eukaryota > Metazoa > Chordata > Aves > Passeriformes > Cotingidae > Cephalopterus > Cephalopterus ornatus. The sequence continues at coordinate 323,105 of VZRE01009006.1, read as the reverse complement.
ACTGTGCAGATTTTTTTCTTCTCGGAAAAATTCCCTTCAGATTTGTGATGGTAGTGAAGATGCTGTAAACCACATTCAGTGCCTACTATGATTTATAAATCAGGTCCGTGATACGATGCTAATTAGCAACATTTCAATTACATATTGTTTTAATTTATTTTCTATTTGCAGTTCTTTTACAACTTTGAAAGGAAACGCCGAAATTCTACATGGATCAGTCATTATGGGAATTTCAGTATTAAAATAATTGGTCTTGCATAGACGTGCCTTGACGCTGTAAAGCTTCATTAACCCTCCAGCAGAGGGCAACATGTGAAAAAAATATTTATATAAATCCAAAGAGCCGTTGCTTTTAGGCCATTGCAGCTACAACACACCTTTTCATCAGGGAATCTTACTTTGAAAATACACCATTTACATTTAGCCACTAACTGGGCGAGTGAAGGATCTTAATAATTTTAGAAGGATTTCTTTAGAGCACAAGTTATAATTTTTAAGTAACGTGGGAACTTTAATGTTAACAGGAAACCTAAGAGAAATGTAATGGTTACGACTTAAAAAAGAAATCCCACGTTTTGCATCTTCAATTTGCTTCAATGTGATAAAAGGTGGAAAATTACGTTCATTCCAGTGCTGTAAATACCACAAACGAAGGCTGAGTGTCACACTGGCCTACTCGGAGGCACGAAAACAGAGGGCACGAAAGAGATGGTAAACATTAAATGCTCAAGAGAAAGCGGTCACTAATGGATTCTTAACATGACGCAAAGTAAGCTGCGCGGGTGAGCATGGATATAGAGGACAAATACACCTCCGCGATAGATGTTAATCTGTTCATAAGCGCTGCAGCAGCATTATTTGCACTTATGCCCCGCTTCGCCGGGAAGCGGGACTGGCCGCACCGAGGCCACGTCCTTCCTCCCGCACCGGCAGCACCCGCGGATCGGCGGCTCCGCGCCGGGCTGGAGCCCGAGGGCGCGGCCCGCGGGGCTCGGGGCGAAGCCGCCCCGCGTCGGGGGCGCGGCCGGTCGGGGCTGGGGGCGCGGCGCTGGCCGCGGTGCTGAAGGGCCGAAGCGCTCCGGGAGGCACGCCGGGGGCTC
>VZRE01009006.1:215466-321667 GCA_013396775.1 Cephalopterus ornatus | reverse complement strand
CGGCTCCCCCCGCTCACACACGCGCGCACGCTTCCTCCCAGTCTGCCTTCTCCCGGAGCCGCACCGATAGCCGCTGAATGAGGGAGAAAAGTTAAGGGATTAAACCAATATGAACCATCGGTGCTCGTAGCGGTGCCCTACACAGAGCAGAGCAGAATCCAGCGAGCATCCCCGCAGGAATGGAGTCGGTAAAACAAAGGATTTTGACCCCTGGCAAGGAGGGATTGAAGAATTTTGCTGGTAAATCGCTTGGTCAACTCTACAGGTAAGACTGAGATCTCTTATAGGACTCTACTTCCTAGAAAAAATTGGAAGCTTTTCTTAACCGCCCGCTGCTGAAGGAAGTCGAATGGTTTGGGGAGGTAAGGGTGGGAGCTGCTGAGATACTGCTGGATATGATCTGGATCGTGGAAACTAGTGCTGAAGCTCCTCAATATGGCACCCTCGTAACTTCTCTATCTGATTCGTAGATGGTGTCAGTAAATATGTAGCGAAAGATTACCCCATCTTTCTCCCACAAAAACAGGATCCCATCTTGAAATCATAATCAGGAGAGGGCAGCAACCTGTATTTTTGTTCTGTCTTGATTTTGCAGTGCAGCCACAGGATCTTTCCTCCTGCCCTTAACAAAGCTTAAAACAAAAACAATTCTGGTTTTGATTAATATTGTCTTTTGTGTAACTCGTCGTCAGAGGAAGATGGAGATATATAAATAATTGATATCTGAACGATTTTTTTTCCTCCTGAAGCTGAAATATATAGAAGAACGTGTTTAATTATTTATCCATTTGCCTTGAGAAGCATTTGCTTATCCTATACAGAACTGCAATTGCCAAACTTAAAAACATCACTCCTGTAGATTTTTGTGTATAAAGAACGTTTCTACCGTCTTGGAGCCCTGTGCACACAGATAAAGAAGCCCAAATTCTTGCATACCTGAGAAGTGTATGCACTGAAGTTTACACAAGTGCTCCATCCAATCTAGCGACTTTAGTGACCTCCAGAACGTTTGAGAATAGTCTGCAAAATTCCAATGTATTTTCGATTGTACCGTCCGCTAAAATTTACCCTGAAGTGTTGCTTTTGTTTTCTTTGCTTTGGTGTTTTGGTTTGGATTTTTTTTTTTTTTCCCAGAATTACAGTTATAAGGTAACTGCGGATTTGTCTGCCCAGGGTAGGTCACGTAAAAGTCTTTTTTTCCATACCTATGCGGCAGTGCTGGGTACAGGCACAAGGCTGTTTCACAGCATGAGTCACAACTTCTGCTGCCATTTTAAGGAAAGGGGACATATCAGTGAAGTGATAAAGACACGATTAAGATTTCAATTTTCGTAGGAAGTGTACCATTAAGAAAAGACAAAGGCAAAACTAAGTCAACCACAACACAATGGATTTCCTACAGTTTTTCGTCATGTTTAAGTCATTTTCGATGGTCGAAAAAAATAATAATTTTTAAAAAAAGGATAATCGAGAATAACTGCTTAAATATAATTATAGAAATAAACCTTTTTTTTTTCATCCAAAAAGAGTCTACATCATGTAAATAAAATGATTATTTCTACTGCTTTTTATATAGTCACACAGTGAATAATGGAGAAACGGTATTTGTATTTTCCAGCAAAACTCCGTTTCAATTCACACCTCTATTAACAAACGCATGATTTGCTAATCTTTTTCAGAGCAGGTGAATTAAGTACTTTGTTTCCGATTCTTAGAATTGAAACACTTTTCTTGTCCCTTACACATTGATTTCCAGTTCTTCCCGAAGACAAGACACCCATTCAGGGAGAAAACACTTCTACATTATCCGCACGAACGAATTTTGAACATAAAACCATGATGGTTTATTTTATTCACAACTTCAAAACATTTCTTAGTGCCGCGGTCTTTAAGCATGGAAATAATTCATCCAAAAAAGGAAAAATTAGGAGAATTTCGGCTGCATATCTTTTGGAGAAAATCCCTGTATTTTCCCCAAAACACGGGTAATCTTTTGAGCCTTATTTTGCTAATTGTTAGTGCCCCATCAGCCGGATGAATTAACCTGAAAGAGATGCTCCTCCGAGGAGAATTTCTGACGTGAGAAAACGCTCCTAGAGCAGGGGTGAGGGCAGCGGTAGGAGATTCCAGAGTGTCGGGAAATGGTCGCATACTTGCTTCTCAAGGCGATATAATTGGTTAGTTTTCCTGTCTTTTAAATATCTTAGTGACTACAGAAGAAGATTTAGGGATTCAGCATGGGACACTTGCTTGATAAACCTGATTTGTCTTAATACCGATACGGCGTTTTAAAAGCTTTTCCACCAAAAAGAAAGAAAGGAAAAAAAAGTTCTAAATCACCTCCCGTGGTATCTTTCTGTTGATTCGAAATAGCTACAAATAACTATTTCCCTTCAGAGTCCTGCAGATTGTTTACTAGGAGTCAGGATTTTCACGTAAAACCTAAAACCAAACGAGTGGAGGCAAATGAGACAGGGCTTTAAAGCTGCTCTGGGTTGAACCTGCTAAGTGATCACACGCTCACAACGTGTGGCTGAGCAGCTGAGATCTTTGGGAAAGCCTTCTCCAGAGATGCCAGTTTTCTGAAGACGGTCATGTTTTCTTTCACTGCATGTGACAGCCATTTTGCAAATCTAAAATAAGTAGCAATATCGCCCTCTCCTCCTTCTCCTCCTCCTTCCCCACCCTCCCCAAGCCTCCCCCCCCTTTCTGTTAACATTTCTTTTGTTCCCAGACCTTAAGCGAGATGCACACCAAGATCATCCCCCTTGGTGTTTCTAATACGGCAAGGAGAGAATAAAAACCTCCAAAATACTGGTTTTGTTTCCACACTACGCGTCTTGGGCTGCCCAACATGGCGCCTCTGCAGTGGTTACAGATGATGTCTTCTTGAGGCGTCCTACATATTTAAGCAGAAGTCTTTAATGATAGATGAGCAATTCTCAGCTAGAGCTCCTCCCTGGGCTGCTGCGGCGGGGTGGCGGGGGGAGTTGGGGATGACTAATCGTGACTCCCACAGGTCACTGCTAAAGAACAGTTGAAGGTGAATGGAAAACAAGGAATAAATCCTCAAATCAACCCCAACCAAGCCAAAGGAGCGGGGTGAGCGGTCAGTTTAAGCCTTCAGCTATCCGAAATGGTTGTGCCTTCAGGCGGCCAGGGCTTGATTTTCCCTTCTTGTGTCGGGCAGAGTCCTAGAGAAGAGGCAGAAGCCCGGGGACACCATCGAGCTGACGGAAGATGGAAAGCCCATGGAAGTGCACGAAAAGAAAGCCCCGCTGTGCGACTGTACCTGCTTCGGGCTGCCCCGGAGGTACATCATTGCCATCATGAGTGGACTGGGATTCTGCATTTCCTTCGGAATCCGATGTAACTTGGGAGTGGCCATCGTGGATATGGTCAATAACAGCACCATACACCGAGGAGGAAAGATTATTAAAGAGGTGGGAACCCTTCCCTCGTTAATCCCATGTCCTCCCAGTATAGCTCTCAGGTCGAGCACCTCAGCACAGGCGGGACGGGCTCCTGATGCTTTCGCGGCATTTCCTGAGCCTCGATGCTCCCCGGTCCCGGGGCGGGCCGCCCCCTCGCCCTGGCCGGCCCGGCCGCTGCCCTTCGTAGGACGCAAATCCCGTTCTTGAAGCAGAAACATTTTCTATCAATTATTTCTATTATTTCTTTTCAATCCCCAGCCCCAGTTTGCGGTACTAATTTGCGGACACTTCGCCCCCCTCTTCCCTTTTCCACACAACCTTGAAAAGCGCAGATAGCGCGTAAAATAAACGCAGGGGAAGGAGGGCGTCGAATAAGGAGCTGCCAGCGGGTGCCCCGCGCAGTGAAGGAGGCAGGAAGGTTTGGCAGGAAGGTTTGAAAGCATCAGGGTGAATTTGCTTTGATAAAAGGCGCTAAAAGATAAACGCCGTTTTAAAGCGAGTTATAACGTGGAGAGAAAGAGGTGAACGATAAATAGAGATGAGTGTTGAACATCTAAGTCCAGACACAAACCCCTTACGGCATGCTCCCTGCACAGGCAAGAGGTAAGTGCGGGCAGGGATGGAGGGCCACGCCTCCGGTCCCCGGACCGCGCAGGGCTGTGTCTGTGAGCCGAGGGTCCCGCGGTCCCGGGTCCCCGGGTCTCTGAGCTCGAGGGTCCCCGGTCCCCGGGTCTGCCCTGCCCGGGGGTTCCCGTGCTTCGATCGAGCAGCTCAGGGCACACGGGACTCCGGTCACTCAGGGAGACCCTGCCCCTCTCGTGTCCGCAGGAGGCACGGGCAGTGCTATTTCCATTGCTGTTATTGGGTTTGTTTTGCTGTTTATTTATCTGGCGGGCAGTCGGAGCCTTTGCCGTGGAGAGCTGAGGGCATTAGAACGCCCTCAATTGCCCCGTGCGAAGCTACTGCGGGTGAAAGCTCTAAAGTGGCACAATTACAAGCCTTCCTCTTCTCTTTACCTCCTTGTCTCTCGGTCCCTTGCGCTGGAAGAAAGCGAAGTTTAATTGGGATCCCGAAACAGTTGGCATGATCCACGGCTCCTTTTTCTGGGGATACATAATCACCCAGATCCCCGGCGGGTACATCTCATCCCGGCTGGCAGCGAACAGGTAACGACGGCCTAAAGAGCCCGGAGCGCTCCGGACGAGTCCGAGCGGGGTCGGCTTGGCCGGGCTGCGGCAGCCGGGGGGGGCGGGACGGGGAACAGAGCCCCCAGGCAGCCGGAGCCGGGGCTCCTCTGCCCCCCTCCGCTTCAATGGCAGTGCCTCAAAAAGGGAAGGACCGCCTGTACGCGACCCGGGAACGCGGCTGTGACGGTGCCTTGCTCGCCCTCCTCCAAACTACCCTCAGGTTTCGCGGGGGGTATCCCCGTGCTGGTTTCCTTCTCCTTTAAGCAGTCGCTCAGGGAGGTAGCGGCAATGGTATTCAAACAACACGTATTCAGAGGCAAATTCAAAGATTCATTATTTCATCAAAGCTGGAGGTTTTTTTTTTTTTTTGGTGGTTGAATAGAAGAATTTTATGATTTTTGTTTTAATGGAAAGGAAAACCATCAACAGGAATTTTTCATTAGCGCACAGATGAATTTAGAATGATCGAAAAACATGTTTCAATGAGACTTCCACAGTGAAAAGGAAGTGCAGATGGTCCAGGGACTTAAGGACTCGTTTCTATGGTGTCTGGCAGTTTTTCAAGCACCCAGGGTGCGATTCTACCTGTTAATTAGATCCACTGAGTATTGGAGACACATGAGGCTTTCACAACCGCGCTTAATGCCACAGGCTCATCGTTTGCAGAAGGAGCAAAGGTCCTAGTGCCACTCTTCAAACCAGTACCATACTAAGTGCGGATGGATGCTAAACTCCGCAATATATACCTTTAATTCCTCTCAGGAGTGGGCAACATCAAAGGTACGGCTAGATGGCCAGAGAGGCTTTGCCTGTCGAGCAAGACGGCTTGTATGTGAAAGAGAGGGGAGCTACTGCAAAAATGCTCTCCTCAAGGTCCTTTTAGACAGAGACCTACACTAGAAATGATGAGTATTTAAGAATGGAGAGATGCTCTGTAATGGAGAGATGCTCTGTAACTAAAATCCCACACTTTAGAGCAGATAAATCAAAATACAACATTTTTTAGACTGAGGTATCCATTACTTCTCTGTTTACAAAGTGCCATCTTTCTGATAATGGGTTAGAAATGTAAAAGCTTATTTGAAATAACAATTAACAGCCATTTAAAGGATTACCTTTTCTTCCCCTTTTGATCATTTTTGCATCTACACAGTCTGTAACTCCTCAGGATTAATTGGGGGTTTGCTTGAGTTAAGGCTGCAGAATTTGACCCAGAGAATCTGTCTTCATTCACCCAAACATCAGTAAAGCCAATTGAATCAATTCAGACTTAAAGTGATGCAACTACAAAGATTTACAAGACAATGGCAAGGACGTTGCCAAGAAAACCCAGCAGCAGAAACACACAAGCTGGCATATGTGAATGAAATTCTCCTCCTCTTCACAAACATTTACATTTATGACAGCAAAGGAGGACTAGTTCTAGTTAAGCTATGTGTATTTTAGTTACTTCTCCTGTGGAAGTATTTCATACCTCAGGTGTATTGTGTCATTCCCAGAATATTAATCTCTCTGCCTGTGTATTCTACAGGGACCCCGGGTATTTGCCCTGGTCATCACATGGTGTGATGAAACCCCTTCTTTTTGTGGTTTGCACAACCAAGGGACTGCCTGTAACTGCACCAGTGATATTTATCGTTCTGGGATGATCAGCCATTTTGGGAATAGGTATAAATGCTGATAAACTTGTGGGTACAAAAAGTTCCAGTCAGTCAGATGGTATATTAGTCGTTTGGTAGACTGAATTCTGTTCAATATATATGACACTTCAGTGCAAAGTAACATCAGAGAGTGGTTCCCCACTCTGGAAATCAGTCTCACTGCGAGGAACCTTAAGCCATGCTGGACTAGAAACACATCACAAGCTTCCAACATGATGCTCTACTAAGGAAGTATCCTAGTATATCCTAGGGTATTTATTTTTCTTTATTTAGTCCAGTGACTTTATTTAGGTCAATCACATAGACTTGGGATTCTTATGGTCAATTTGGACACATGCATATTAATATGAGTGTTGCAAAATTAGAGATTGATTTAGAGATCTTGAATTGCTTCAGAAAGATAGTGTAAAATAGATGCCTAGTGAAAGAAAATAGCAGGAACTATGTATTCAGGATATTAGTGTATAAAAAAGATTAGTAGGAGGCAATCTGATTACTAAGATTGCACATAATTCCATCAAAAAAAAAAATGCTGGGTGTAAGTGTATGCTTTAGTCCTCTGGAAAGCTATAACAAAAATCTTCACAAAAGCTTAAATATTAACAATACTGACTACCTACCACTAGTCCAGCCAGAGAAATTATGGTAGATTCTTTTTCATTGGGTTTTACAATTCCTGCATTGGCAGTTATACTTTAGTTGTTGTAAAATGTTTGTAATAGAGGGATAATTGAACAAAATATAAGCCATAATCAAGTGTTAAGGGTTAATGCCATAGTGAATTTCAGGTGGCCCTATAACTAAGCACATTTTGTTTTTAATCTAGAAATATCATAATTTTATTCAAATTAATATTCCCTTTTCCACACTCATGCTACTGCATCTGTCTCTGAATAAACTACCTGCTGTGCTGTCACACACATATGGAGAGGTGTGAAACTGTACTGGTTTTTACCACCTCATCTCAAGATAATTTAAATATCATTATATTTTAAACTTCTGGTACACCCTTTAAATATTCTTTATGTTGGAAACCTATAACAAAGCCCCACCAAAAGCATTACCAAAATGCTGTGGCAGTATTTCCTCACTGATTTCCTAAGTGAACAGTTTAAATATTTACTGTAAATCGGGAAAAATTCTTTGAAATTAACAGGCTATTTTTAGATTACACAACAGGGAATTAATTCCCAGTTTTGCAGTTAAATATTTAAAATAGAAATGCAGGTTTTGACTGTATGTGCCAAGCACTGTTTCAAAAATAGATCTGCAATCATCAAAGACTTTTATTTTTTTAACAAAACAAAGCTGAGTGACCAATTTAGCTCATCTGTGTGTACTCAAACATTAGAACTTTCTTACACAAAGAAACACAAAGGGCAGAATAGAGTGACGATTTTTAAAATATTAAAGCCACCTTACAATTCTATGGTAATATTTCCTATTTCTGCGAGACCTCAAATCCTGGCACTATTCACACTAAAAATTGGAACAACATAACTATACTACATTTCTCTACAATGCAATTATCTCTCATCTATGTTGAACTCTTTGTCATTGTCACTCTAATCTGAATGAAAATATACAAATCAACCTTTCACTTCAAATCCATCTTTGTTTTTCGAGTGCCATTCTTCTTGTTATTAAGGGCTAAATCCTCCTTCCCAGCAAGTAATCCGATAGGATTATTTGCATGAATAAACTGAATGATATTCAGACAACTGTCTGTCAGTGCATCTTGTCTCAGAGTCCCACAGATTTTCACTGAACTGTCAGTGAAATTAGAATACTTCTCTGTAATTCAGCCCTAATGACAACAAGCATAGAAATGTAAGGTAAAGGATTGGTTTAGAAATACAAGTAGAAAGATTTCCTACGAGTTTACATCCTTACGTTTTTTCTGTTTTCAAAAGAAGTTATTCCATTCCTTTAGCAGGTAGACACACTGTGAGTTTTCTGATTTGCAAACAGTGATTAATTCACAGCATGAGCAGGGGGGTTGAGGATGTCTAGACAAGAGCCAACTTCTGAACTTCTGAGAACACGAGCTGACCTTGCACTGAGGGAGAACCCCCTGAAGCTGCACTTTGCCATCCACACCTTTCATGTTCAATTCAAAATCGTGCAGTTTGAACTGGGCTCTGATCCCAGGCACTGGTGTGGGGCTCATCTGTTTGCAGGCAAAGAAGCCAATATTGCACAAAAACCCCCAAGACGATTTTGTCACCCTGCTGCCCTGCAGGTTCTTTGAAGTACCAGTCACCACGAGAAGGAGACTAGAGAAGCTGGTGGCTGGTGCTGCTGCTCCCTCTGCCATATGGCTTAGGCTCCTTCCATTTTTCTGTCATGAATGATGAAGCTGTTTTCACAATTTAATGATGCAACAAGGGATTTAGATGGGGGTTTTGGCTGATAAAAGGGGGCCTCAGATGTGTGACAAAAATTAATAATGTACCCAAGCCCTTATTAAACTAGATTAGGTGGCGGGAGGTCGACTTCTACATATTAATGCTTCATGAAGGGCTTATAATAGGATTTAGTATGAAGAGCACAGAGGCACATCCCCCTCCTCCCTTATACACATATGAATGAAAATAACCTGTTTTATCACAATTTAAAAAAGCCAAATAAAGCTGTTATACTACAGCTTCTGGCCACACAGTATTACTAAATAGGATTGGTTTTAAGCTATTCTGTCATGACACATTCAACCTAAGATGGTGTTTGAGAAAAAGTGTTCCTCTTTAATGGCAAAGGTAGATTATTCTCTGTGTTTTGTTGGGCAGCTGAGTTCGTCTGCCACTCTAATATTCATGGCATAATCCCAGCTTTGTTAGCCCTATGCCATGTTATGCAAATTAAGGGCCCAATTCAGAAAAAACCCCACTACATTCTGTCAATCATTTATGAAGCCATAAATTGTCAGGGCCAGCATTTCACAGGAATATGTTTATTGGTGGAGGGGTCAACAGGGTCATCAGGAAACTAGCCTGTACTAGATAAGTCAGAATGATTATATATGTCACTGAATAGCTAAACAGTGTCTCCCCATACTGGGTTCATTTCCAGTCCATTAATACATAAAGTCCGTTAATACATAAACATAAATAAAAGCTGTCTTAAGAAGGGTTATCAGTGTGATTGCAGGTTGAAAAGACAACTAGACTAAGACAAACAGGAGTGTTTAGGTTACAAAGGAGGAGAACAAATGACAAGATAGGTATATAATTAAAAAAAATAAATCAGTATAGGTAGTGTAAATACTCCAAATGAGTGGCAGGCCACAGTTTACAGTCAAGGAGGTAAACATGGGGAACAGCTGAAAAAAATTAAAAAAAAAAGTCACGCTATATTACTGACCAAAACCAATCTTTCCCGAGTCAGTAAGAGTGCAGTTTATATTGACATCAACTGTGAGCAAGTAAACCATCATTAATGGTGTTTAACTTTTATCTTCCAAGGCACCTCAGGCAAGAACATTATAGGGTAAAATATTATTTTGTTTGTTACTGAGAAGCAGCTGTATAACCTGATAAACATGGAATTTTGGAACTACTTGAATACAGAATGGAAGTAGTCCTCAAGACACTAAATGCAGAGAACTACATTTATTATTGACTAATTAATTCAGGGCTAAATATAAAAAATTCAGAATTTGGCCCTGCTTGTTCAGATATAACTGCAAGAGCAGTATTACGTCTGAAATTTGTGCTTATTTTTGCATTCCATCCTATATTGATCCAAACCCTTTGAAATCAGTATCTGTACAAAATTTGCTACACAGTTTACATAAAATTACAGCAGATGCTTTCACAGAATCCTATACTGACCTGGTTTGGAAGAGAGACCTTAAAGATCATCTAGTTCCAACCCCACTGCCATGACACCCCTTTCAGAACAAGCCAATAAAGAAGCTTATTATTATTGGGATTATATCATCCAGATATCTCAATGCTCTCAAACATCTTTGCTCCCACTTCTTCCCTACTCCCGAGCCTCCAGGAATCCTTACTGCATAAGCAGTGACATGTAATAAAAACCCCACTCCCTGAAACAAAACCCACATGTGCTTCTGACATGGTTATTTACAGGCAGTAAAATAACACAGGTTATTTACATCCAACAGGTATCCTTAATCACCTCTACCTGCCTCGATACTTCACCCCAAAGCAATTTGTGCTCTGGATTTATTGCAGCAAAATGCTGTTCAGGCTGGTTGCATAAAACCACTAATACCACTGTCACTTTGCTCTGAAGGCATCTGCCTTTGCTCTGAGCAGTCCTGATACAATCAGTTGTAACACGTGGCCCATATGTCAGAAAACACTCCAAAACAGCAGTGCAGCTGCAGCTTTTGAGTCCAACACATAATAGTTATTCTCCCAAACAGCTCCACAAAACATTTTAAAATTAAACCCACAGATGACTCTTTTGATAAGTGTATTATATATCTCTAAATCAACAAGAGACAGTTGAATCACATTGAAGCCCTGGCTGTTGGTAAGGTAATTTGAATGAGACAGTCTAGGTTTGAAACATTATCTAGCAGATTACATATTTAAAGAGCAAGCTGTCCCAGAGCTAATGAGCTAGACGGAATGAGTCAGAGCTTTATCTAGACATATATGGATATAATGAGTTGTAAAACGAAACCGCAGGTTTGAGAGATCCCCCAGCTGAATTCAAACAGGAAAGAGGGAGGATTGGTAGAGTGAGCTAATGAATGAAGAAAAAAAAGCAGACAAGGTGAAGAGGGCCTGGCTCGCTTAATGATTCAAAAGAAAGAAGATAGGATTGCTGTTGGGGTAAACTGCAGAGATCAAAACCTTTAAAATAAAACAGCATGGGTAGAAGACATATACTGGATATATGAAGTAAAAAGCTGGAAAGGCAAAACTGCTACTAAGTAGGGGAAATGCTTATTGCTTCTGAGATGGAACTTGATCTCCTTATGAAAGGATGATGTAATGCACTTTCTGATAAGTGCAACAATCCGAATTTAATGACCCAGGAGTCTTGCATTCAGCATCATTTACAATGATACTGATATCCAACAGCACCCAAGTTCTCCAAGAAATACACGCTGACATATCAAAAAGAGGTCTGTGAACACATAGTGGAAGGTGCAGCCTGAAAACTGGTTGGGTTCTTGGTATGAAACAGTGGCATTGGCGGAGTTTGAAGAGGGCAGAAAGCTCTAGGGACTTGGAGTTACTGATGCACACTGAATTGGCCTCTGCTTGGAATTTCACACTGGTGCTTGATCCAGACCTTGTTTTGCTAAAAGACTCATGAATATTGGGAATTTATTTATCTTCAAACCTGGAAGATCAAATCACAGCAAAATCAGGTTGTTAAAATATTTTCTATATCAAAGTCTCAGAAGACCCTCATCACACCTGGTGTGGGCAGAGATGTGCTTTGTAGGAAGGGAAGTGTTAACCGCCAGCTAAATCTATGAGATTTCTATACAATCAAAGAAAAAACTAAGTTAAAAACTTGATCACAAACTGTCACTGCCAGAAACATTTGCTGAAAAAAGGGTTCTGAAAAGCTGCTGTATGACCACAGACATTCCAGCTAGCTCCTGTCCTATTTCTCCCTAGACATTATGTCTTATCTGGAAAAAAATAAACATTTAATCCAGCATTGAGGCCTGAAGCTCTCAGACAAGAAATTCTTTGGCTTTTATAGAAATATATCATCATTAATTCTATGATGTGTTGCTGGCCCTTTGCAGGAGGAGGTGTGTCAGAGATGAAAGACAGTAGGTAGAGTCAAAGATAATGAATTTTAGAAATCTTGCACTGCCAGAATGGTCTAAAAAGTCACATTATGCAATACATGTTCAGCTGCTCAGGGCTGCTGCTGCTTTAGGACTCTTCCAAACACTGTTCAAGAAAGAACACCAAAGCAGAGTCAAAACCCAGTTTAATTTTTTTATATATGTTTGATAAAATAAGTCTTTGTTTGACACATTTTATATGGTTTCTGTAAGGAAAAGGAGTGGCATCTCACCAACTGGAATCCAAATAAATTTAATTTTTTTATAATGACAGAATTTTTTCTGTCCTTAAACTAATCCTTAAACTAGGTTGGGAAAACTTCACAAGAAAACTCATGTTTTCACTCCTCTTTAGTTTCCACCCTTACCTAACAGACTGTTATCTAAGACTAGGAAAGATGTTTTATCACTGCTTACAAATAAAGTACCTGTTCAATACACATACTTTATCCAATGAAAATAATGTTCTCTAGAATATGATCAGTATTACTGTAAAATTGTCAAATGCAGAGGTTCTGTATCTCAGAAAAGAACATGGGCTACATTTTCCATAGGTTCCTGTTTCAGTCAGAATAAACTACCTTATAATATTTTGATTTAATTTATTGTAGCAGTGTGAAATGCCTTCACACACACACACACACACACACACACACACACACACACTATGATTTCCTAGAAAAACAGCAAAAAAAATCAAACTTTCCTATTCAGTAAATAGATCTTCCATGAATTGATGATCAGTGGCATTTTGGAGGTAAAACCTATTCAGTTAGAGTTCTGAATTAATTTTCTATGCAAACCATTGAATACTTTCTATGCCTTCACATTTCTTAATGTAAATCCACTGTAATATATGCAATATTGTAGCTTTCAGTGACCAAGACTCACTATTCCTTAATTATTTTGGATTTTAATTAAATGGCATTCATAATTCACTGATACAGCATCTTAAAAATACAGCATTTTTTGGTTTAAATAAGTATTAAAAAATCCAGTTTTGAACATACAGAGTTACTTGTTAATTTTATTTTTTTTTTAGTACAGGACAAATTTAGTTAAAGTATTTAGAAAAAACATGTTCTTTGGTTTTTCTAAACATAACAGCTTCATTTTCTCGAGGTGGGATCACTTATTTAGGGAATAGAGACAGAGATAATTGCAGAATTTGTCAATTATATTGCAATTAAGTGCATAAAAATGCACATAGATATAAATGCACAGGATTCAGACAGTTGAGGACCCCTTGCTTTCAGACATCCTATCTGTAACTCAATATGTCACCCATCTGGCACTGGGTGTTTGACCTGCATCTGTGCTCCCCACTGTGCTCAGCTCACTTTCTGAGCTGCCTCTGCTTCCAGCTGGGAAACAATATCCATAACACACCCCCGTTCATGTCACATGCATTGCCTGACAGAGGTAGATGAGAACGGGGCCGCTGCACAGATGCAGAGATTAGAAACCCAGAGATGAAAAATAAATACGTTTCTTTCCCTTTAGTTTTTTTCCCCAAAGAGAAAAATGAGCCAGTTGGCTTGAAACCCGAACAGATTAATTCCCCCTGCAACCTCTTTCCATCCTGAGCATTTTTCCTGAATTTTCAGGGTAATTTTCTCCCTCTGCTCCCATCCCAAGCTTCTCATAGTCAAATATGATTTTGCTGTCGTTACTACTTGTACTACAGGAGGACTAAGTCACAGTTCATGACCTTCATGAAAGGCCAATGTCAGCAAAACACTGAAGATCAGTGTTAGATTCTGCCTTTTGGGACTGACTCTACCGAGTCTAGAAACAGAAATAGATAAATAAAGCATAATTCTTTGTTTTAGGACTGCTTCTGGTCACTTATGAGGACCAGACAGGATCTATCCTTTTTTCCCTCCCCTCACCTTGGCATTCTACTACTGTATTTATTAATTTGTCTTCTTCTGTATATGGTTATTTTCTTCTAGATATAGTTGCACAGTTGCTGATTTTGGGTCAGAAAGGAATTTTCCCCTAAGACTAGGGGCTCCTGAAGGCGTGTTAGGGCATTTTAGTTCCATTCTCATGCCAGGGCCAAGAGCGATGGCAGTGTCCTTGGCCTCTCCTGCTTGCTCTCTGTGATACGCTGTAGTTTCTTCAGAGTTTACCTTCTAATCTTTTAAAGATCCTAATTTTTGCCAAGGTATTATAATATGTTCTGTGGGGTTTGGAGCGTGCCCAGCGTGAAATGGATGTTCAAAGATACCTCTGAACGGAAGTTCAGACACAGAGCTACGTGGATTTCCTAGGCTGAGCTCAACCCAAGGGACACCACGCAGCAAGGCTGGGCTCACCCTGTAAGAGATGCAAACTCCAGTGATGTTTGTGCTCAAAGTATAAAAATATATCATAATATATCAAATATAATAATATAACATATTATATCATATATCATAATATATCATATATCTCCACAAGCCCTGCTGTGGGAAGCATGACTGTGCAAACAGGGCATAGCAGCTTTAAGCCTGTGTTAACAAAAAATCCCAGTGGGGTGTGGATGGGAATGAATGCTCCTGAACAAGCTGGAATTGTATTTTACAGGGAAGCATCTCTATCTGAGAATGAACATCAGCCATCAATGCATGCAATAAACACCACTGTGGAACCCCACACACGCTGTCAATTTGGCATGGAAACATAAGGATCGTCAAGAGAAACCTGCTTTCCAGCCCATTTGTTGGAGCTGACGTTGTAGCAAAGTTGAGCAAAAACGAATTGTTTGAGAAGTAGAAATTAAATCGTAAAATCAGTGGCTTAATAAACAGAACAAAAATGTAAACACAAAAAAAAAGGAGTTATGCAACTTGAGGGGTTGATATGCAGTTATCAGTTAAATGCTTTAGAAATGCCTTAGGAACAATCAGAATGTTCCATTAAATTAAATATATTCATGCGTGCTGCATCCAAATATATTTTGATTGACTGTAGCTCAAAATCATTCTTATTTGATCTAAATTGTAATAAGTACTGTTGGGTGAGATATTTAGAGTAATTAAAGAGTAAGTTTATACAAAAACCAGCACTGTGTCACAGTATTCTGTTAGGTAGAATTCAGTATTTATGGAGGTGATATAAATATAACAAGACAAAGGAGCACAAAGGAGAAATATTGATGATATTTATGAATGTGCATTAAGAGATGCAAAGCAAATGTAGGAAGATTTATTTGCTCTTGATTAAGAGCTATAGAGGAAATGAACTCACTAAAATAGCTGTGCACTAAGTACATGGTGCCATTTTTAATATGTATTGAAGAAAAAGGATAAAAAAAAGCCATTGCTTGAAAGAATCATAATTTAATTCTACCTTTAAATGCTTGGATTTATTTTGTTTTGGTGAGGGAGGTGTGGAGAAATACTTCTATTTTTGAGAAGTCTGTTTCTATAAATCATAGTTGAGGGAACTGACTCACAAGTGACACTGTGCAATTATTTCATCCCCTGTTCCCCCGATGTAACTAAATATTCACTGGTACTTGCATGTCTAAATACAGGCAAGAGTTTAATCGGGAAGGAGCATGTCTCTGATCAGTTCTTCAACTACATCTTCCTTTCTCTTCTAGAAGGAATAAGCTCAAGGAAACAGCTTCTCTTTAGTGAACATGAGAACAGAGGCAAATCTGGGAAATGCACCTTTCAGTTGTGGCAAACAGAAGCTGATTTCAGATACAGAATTAACAAACTAGAGCAAATTTCCATGAAGAAACAGTTACCTACCCTAACAGTTTTGTAAATCTCATCCTTATCCAAAGACAGCATTTTTTAATATTCTATCTTAGAATGATTTTGATTATCAGTGGAATAAATTCCACTGGCAAATCAATAGAATGTTGACTTAGAATGGTTGCACTGATTCACACTTTCACACTTGCTAAGAATCTGCTCCAGCAAGTCTGCGCACAATCAAAAAAATTTAAAAACATATCACTGCATTAGGAATTTAGTTAAATAGCTATTCAGAAAATAAAGGAAAGGCTAAGAACCAAACAGTCCTTTCTTCCCCCTTATAAACAAATAGGGATTTTCTCAGTGAACCTTTAGAACAGTTACAGACCATGGAGCTTCAAAAACCGCTAACAGGAAAATCTAACATTTTAAAAAGGATTTGTAAAAATCACAACCAAAACTCCTATACATTCCAAACTCTTCTCATTAATAAATTAAAAAAAAAAAAGGAAATGAAAGCCAAGACACCACTGAGGTTTACGTGAACATATGGAGGTATTAGATTGAAAGGAAGTGAACTGAATGTACTTTTGGAGTAGAAACTTAAAGAAATAGAGAGTAGAGACAGAACTCAAGTCAAAATAGTCCCCACAGTGCAGCACAAACACGTGCTTTCAGTCAGTCCCAGCAAGTGCATTGAACATGCTGACAAAGCAAAGCCAGAAATGTGCTGCACAGGCAAAGTCACATGTTGTTTAGCTTGAGGTGGAGATCATGGGGAACACAAAGAGAAGACCAGATTTGGAGCTATTTAACAAAGCTCCCTTACAGTGCTCTTTAATGCATGTCAAATAGAAGTGGCACACCAACGCTCAGTTTGCTGTTTAAAGATTTGCTTCAGACTGTAATTCTAAGAACAGAACGTGGAACATAATGTCTTTGAGGAGGATTTTCATCCTGCTTCTTTAGCCCAAGGTCTGTTTCTCTCCAACTTATGGCACTGTACCAATTTCTGAAGGACACATGCTAAGGTTAAAGGTTTCTGTCAGATCAGTTCCACATCAGATGCTGTGATGTCCTATGTTAAGACATCTCCAGGATTTATCTTTGCATTACATGGCTTTTTACCAAGTGGCCGGTCATTGCTGCTGGCTTCATTCCTTTGCATAGTTCCACTGAAAGGAAAACGGGAGGAAGAAAGGATTATTTCCAAAATAAAGAAATGAATGAACATTAAAATAAGATATAATAATATCAGAGAAAAGGTTTCCTCCTACAAACAGTGGACATTAGTTGAACCAAATCAAAATTCAGCCACAGCAGTGGAACTTTGAAAATAAATCATCACTTCACACATTTATTTATTGAAATGTACTTTATTTGAACAGTTCCTAGGATGCTGTGGAATCAAAATGAGCAGTGTTCCATGAGTAGCCTCTGAAAAAACAGCAGAAAGAATTATCTGTTTTCTATGGAGATGTGTTTCCAGACTGATTAACTCTTGTGTCTAAGAAAATCCCAACTCTGTTTGAAATTCTTTCTGCTGCTTTTGGCATTTATAAAAGTGGATTCACTTCTGCTTTACAAGCAGTGAATGCATGGTGTCACAATTCAAGCATTAATGAGAAACTCTCTTTATTGGCCACCTGTTCTAGCAAACCATTTGGAGACAATTTCTAACTTTGTTTCCAGAGGGTGAGAATTCAATCAGATTTGGTTGAAATAAATGCAAAAATTAAAGGAAAGTGTGGGGTTATAGGAAAAGTAAGATCTATACCCGGGCTTGCATAAGATTTATTTCCTTAGGAAATTATGCTAAATAGACACATACATCCACGTTTGGCCTGGGTTTTATCAACAAGTTATCACACTAGATGGAAGTAGACATTAATCCAGTCCAGCAGTTAGTATATCCCTCACATGAAGATCACACGGAGGGAACATCTGTATTGATATATGAGCGTATGTGGAATAAGTCAATTGGAGCGACACTGAAGTCACTTACTTTGCCCTTTTTGTCCCACCTTTGCAGAGTATTTGGTGCTGCCATACTGCTGACGTCCTCCCTCAACATGCTCATACCCTCTGCAGCCAGGGTGCACTACGGATGTGTCATCTTCGTTAGGATCTTGCAGGGCCTTGTAGAGGTATGGAAAAATTATAAAATAACTAGTAAATGTGATAGGTGGCTGTTAGCCTTTAACTAGCAGTTGTAGCTTTAGAAGGAAAATAAAAATTGTTTTCAGCTTACCACTGATTTTGAGCGTAATAGATTCCAACATATGAATGGCAGCTATTTGATTTTCCTCCAGCTATAAAACTACACAGCAATGTTTTCTCTGGCTAAGAAGCCACTGGGATACATACTTAGCACTGAAGTTTCACTAAACCCTTATCCTGCATAAGGCTTACACCGGTGTAATTCTCAACAGCTAGTTGCTGGCCAGCCTCACAGAATAAATATATAATGAAAAACTAAGGTTCTATTATAAATCCTGATCATGCTTTTATTGGAATGAATGAGAGATTTACTGTAATTTAAAAAAGAAAAAAAAGTAGCCCTTCTTTCTTTTTCTTTTTCTTTTTCTTTTTCTTTCTTTCTTTCTTTCTTTCTTTCTTTCTTTCTTTCTTTCTTTCTTTCTTTCTTTCTTTCTTTCTTTCTTTCTTTCTTTCTTTCTTTCTTTCTTTCTTTCTTTCTTTCTTTCTTTCCTTCCTTCTTTCCTTCTTTCCTTCTTTCTTTTCCTTCCTTTCTTTCCTTTCCTTTCTTTCTTCCTTTCTTTCTTTTTCTTCCTTTCTTTCTTTTCCTTCTTTTCTTCCTTTCTTCCTTTTCCTTCCTTCCTTCCTCCCTTTCTTCCTTCCTTTTCCTTCCTTCCTTCCTTCTTCCCTTCCTTCCTTCCTCCCTTTCTTCCTCCCTTCTCTCCCTTCCAGAAGGACACATTTTTAGTCCTGTGATGGCTGGTTCTTTGTTTCTCAGGGTTACACACTTCTGTTGCATGAGCTGCTTTTAACTAGTGCATTTTATAGTATAAAAAGACTCCAAAAGAGGGTGCAGAATATGCCTGAAACTTAGGTGGCTGTCACTCGAGTTCTTAAAATATTTGTGCATAACTCTGGAACCATTCCTGGGAAGCGAGCTGTGTGCACAGAGGTGTGCTTGGCTGCAACGATGAGAGGAAGAGGAGCAAGTGGGTAATTACAAAATAAAATAGCTATTTTGGACTCACGACTTTCTCTGATACTTGTTCAAAGGAATTGTGAACACAAACATTCTAAACAAGATTGTCTGAAGAAGGTCAATGATGAGTCATGGCAACCTCAAGACTACATCTTTATATTTTAAAAATGGATAAAATACTGAAATGAGCACTAAACTGGTTACAGGATCATCTTCCAAAACAGAAGAAGGTGTTTTACAACCTTCTGCATATTGAAGTTGATCATCTCAACTCTTAGTGATACCCTTGATATTTGCAAAAAGTTATTAATTTTTTTCTAATTTTTGTGTAGGAAAGAAAATACCGCATTAAGAGAAAAGTGACTCATATATATATATATATAAAACTATGCATACATCATAATTCTTAATCAGGAATTTCACAGATAATTATTATACTACATTGTACTACGTAGTACTACTATGTAGTACAATGTACAAATAGTACAAGGTACTAGTCATACCACATTTTCTAAAATTTCTTCACTGCAGATTTAGCTTTTCTATTGCTGGTTAAGGGCTGATTTTGAAGAGAGACCTAAAAGGTAGCTGGTTTAAAATCAAATAAAATAGTATCAGTCAGTGATTTTCTTTACATGCTCAAGAAGGCTCATTAAAGACAAACAGAGTAAAAAACTTCTCTCTTGAATTTATATTTCTAAGCTCTTATTTTCTAGTTTTAAAGCAGTGGAACTTTAACGTGTATTTCCTAAATTATATTTTAAATGTTTGATAAAAAAAAGTGAGGGTTGGAAAAATCAACCCGGCATTAGAAAGACTCATAAAGAGTCTGTGTTTTCATTCTTCCTTTGACTTTGGTTCTTGTGCACTAATATTCTTTCTCTTTAATTATTTGCAATTCTGTCCTGGAAGTGGGAGGGGGGAGCAAAAGGAAACATGTTTTATGTCTTATGTTTCATAAGGCCTCTTTAATGATTTGGAGTGATATACAAAACCCATTTCAAACCTGAACAGATGTCGAAGTTTTTCTGTGGCTTGTGCTCAGACTTTGCCGTAGAAATGCAAAGCGTTCTCAGCGTCTTGTTTATAGCGATTAAAAGTGAAAACTCGTAAAAGACAATGAACTGAGTGACTGATCAGCATCAGCTAACTTGTGGCACACCCATTCCCCAGGGGGTCACCTACCCTGCCTGCCATGGTATTTGGAGCAAGTGGGCCCCCCCATTAGAAAGAAGTAGGTTAGCAACCACTTCCTTCTGTGGTAAGTAACTTCGTATCTTCGTCTTCCTTTCACTTGTCGCGTTGCAAGTGTTTTGAAACTGATTTTTTTGTCTCCCCTTTTCATCCACGCGTGTCTTGTTTTGTAGGTTCCTATGCAGGAGCTGTCATTGCAATGCCTTTAGCTGGGATTCTAGTGCAATATACTGGGTGGTCTTCTGTGTTCTATGTGTATGGTAGGCATTTTTGCTCCTTTCAACCCCAGTATGGTATGACCTTACTCTGCCCTTTCTAAAAATGTAAAAGCTACTGTTAAGAGGCCAAAAAAAAAAAAAGCACCTGGAGAAGTGGGACTGTAAATCTAAAAATACAGATTTTTTAACGATGAAAGAACAGAACAAGGAAAGAACAGAATTTAAAGGGAAGAATAAGTAGGAAAGTAACACTCTTAATAAGAAGACAAGCTAGTTCGTGGTGAAACCTTCCTCACTTTTAGCACAAGCAGTGCAAACTGCTATGCAGATCTCTAGGGTCTCTGCTCACATTAACGTTGCTCTTACATTTATAAAACTGCAAATTTAGAGTACCTGCCCTGAATAAGTTGTCCTGATTTTTATCTGAAGACCTACAAAACTTTATTCACACTAGTTGTGCCGCATTATCTTGCTCTGATGGAAAAGTATGTCCACATTGATGCGGATTAGGGGGAAAGCTTAGAGAAATTTGATAAACTACCCAGGAAGTGCATTGTTATGTGGATAAAAAATGCCCCATTTTGCAGGTAAAAGATTTAGTGTAGTAGTCAAACAGCAGTGGCTTAAAGCAGAATGGAACTTCATTTGCAGTTTGGTGAAATGCAATGGAAGCTGTTTCACTGCATTGCATTGTACAAATTGATGTTAGGATCACCTACAGTGAAATCATTCTGTAAATGAAGCAAAGACTACTTCATTGTGCTCCAGCTCTGCATGAATTTTGCACAAATATTATTTACAGGATCCAACTTTCTGTTGGAGAGTTATCTCTACTGAGATAACTCAGTAAAGAAGCACTAACAACGACTGCCATTTAAATTTGTTATAATTCTTCACAGATTTTTTTTTTCCTTGTTTGCTGCTTTACTGTGCATTTCTTTTTAAAGTCTTTCTTTCCATTCCAAAGGGAGCTTTGGTATAGTCTGGTACATGTTTTGGCTTTTGGTTTCATATGAGAGTCCTGCAAAGCATCCTACGATCACAGATGAAGAAAGGAGATACATAGAAGAAAGCATTGGAGAGAGTGCCAACCTCCTAGGTGCAATGGAAGTAAGAATATTACTCACACACTGGTTTCCTATGAGCTAGTAAGAAAAACAAACATCTCCCCCACCACTACCCAAATGAAGACAATGACAAAAAATCAAAAGACACAAAAGCGCATTTCAAACAATTGCATTTTTTGGGGGTGGGAAGATCTAAAATCTGCTGGTGGAATTCTGGGTGGATATTGCTTTTGCACTAAGAGAACACAGGTTCCATGTCCTAGAGGGTGACTCCCTGAATTCGTGACTCTTTTTCTACTCCAAGGTGTATAAAAAAGATACATCCACATTTGAAATCGTAGCTTTATTTAGACTTTTATATCATCTTGGGTTCAAGCAGTTTCCTTCCTATACAGTAATTTCTGGAAGGGTTTTCCTCTTCCTTAAAGTAAACTGGGGGAAAAGCACTACTGAGTGTCTCTTAAGGTCCCCAGAACATGAGAAAATACAAATCATGACTACTCTATGTTCTGTTTGCCAGAGAGACTGCAAGTTGCAACAGAGTGTGCTAGGAGACCCTTAAGAACGTTCCCCATTATTGTGACAATATTGCTGCACACGTGTTATCAAGCCTCTTATCTTAGTTCTGTACTGCTTTAGCTCTCAAGAACTGCTAAAATTCCAGCCACTTAATACTCCTATCATGCTAAATAATAATTTTCTAACACTGCTTTAGAGTGTTTACTTACTCAAGAAAATAAAAAAAAAAAATTGTTTAAGCCTCACTTCATCTGCTCAAATTTTTACACCATCCATTCCCAGGAAACCCTCACTACCACTCCTCATTATTTTTTCTGCTTGGTCAGAACACTGATTCTTGATTGAAAGCAGGGAAAAATCATTTTTGTCTTAGTAAAAAAAAAACTTTGTTCCAGATTAAATAAGGAACTGAAAAAGTAATTTTATTGATAGCTGACATTTTTAGGTGTTCTTGAGGGACTGTCTGAGCCGACATTCAGTAGCATTCAGTATAAGTATTCGTGGTTTGGAAAATCTGATGTGAAATGAGCTACTTCAAAGGATGTCCATACAATTCTTATTTGGACCGTGTAATTTCTGTCTATTTTTCATTGTTGCTTTTTAATGAAACATTTTTTTGGAAGCAATGAACTCGTATCAATAATTCATTTGCTTCTAAAATATTTAATCGAAAATTTTCCCCATAGAATCAAGTTAGATTTTCTGCCTGGCTTCTCATTAATTAAGTCCCACTTAATCCTTAGCTCTGACCTAAGTGTAGTTTAATAGGTGTACAAGGTGTTGCATATACCCATCTATGGGCTGTTTTTCTTTGAAGAAAAGCCATTTTTCAAATCAATAGTAGTCTAAATTCAGCGTGAAGTGATATTCAAGCACTGATCTGGGTCTGGATTCTGTATTTGCATCAACACAGATGGGCAGAATCCTGGACTCATGGAGAGGTGCTGGGGCTCAGCAGGATTGTACTTCTGTCCATCTGTCTATTTTTATTTTTACTTTTTTTTTAGTCATTATGCAATTCATTTTAAAAATACAACAAAACAAACTAAAAATTCTATTGAGCAAGCAGCTTCAGCTGAAGCTTTATAAAAAAAAATACTTAGAATACTGGAACTAGATGCTAAAATACATGCTTACAAAAAATCAGGATGAAATGGTGTAGTTACAGTGTAAAATCTGACTGTTGCCTTAGATACAGCAACATTTTCTTTTGAAGACATATTATTATTGTTTTGGGCTTAGTGTGTTCATGTTTGCAAGACTGAGACAATAGCACTTGTACACGAGGGTTGTGACAAAATTAAGTATCACCAAGTTTCTCTGCCTGTGCATTTTGTGGTAATTTTTAAGTGAAAAAAAACCCACAAGTATGTTTTCAAATATAAGTGCCTGCCCTTTATGGTAAATGAAGTCATTGGAATTCAGAGACATAAAGCTGTGCTTATGTGCACTTGTTGGAGTGTAGGTGAAACAAGGGTAAGAAAAAGGAAGATGGGTAGTTGGTAATGATCAGAGTGGTAACTGAATCCCCCTTTCTTTGTTTCAGAAATACAAAACTCCATGGAGAAAATTTTTTACATCTATGCCAGTCTATGCAATAATAGTTGCAAACTTCTGTAGAAGCTGGACTTTTTACTTGCTGCTCATCAGTCAGCCCGCTTACTTTGAGGAAGTGTTTGGATTTGAAATAAGCAAGGTATGTAAAAAGAGTGTAAAGCTTTTGTCTTAACTGACTAAATACCAGACCTGCATCTGTGGTATTTATTAGGAGGAGGAAAGAAAAGTGTTCTGCATCTTTGTCATGGATTTAAGTCTTAAATCTTATTCCTTCCAGTTCCTGCTTCCTTGATCAGCACAAATAAGTGAAGTAACAACAAGGACAGAGGATGGGATAGGGAAAGGTGGAGGCAGGATGAGATTTAGTGATGATCCACTTGGAGCTACGTTGTGAGCTAAGTGCTCACACCCAGGCCATGCTTGATTAGACAGGTATTAGAAAGGTATCAAGAGACCCTTCTGTCCCTGATGCCCCAGGGGCTGCAAAGTCCCACCATAAAGAAAGCACTGACAAGTGTTTTTTTCTTGCACTTTAAAAAGCAGGGCCGCCTAATTCTAGGAAGGATAGTACAATTTATTACTTTTCTATATCCCCCTTTAATGTGGTGAGAACTGCTCCCCCCTTGTCACTTGGAAAGCAGAAGAGACAGTGAGAAAATATGAGATGTAGGGATGATCAAAGGTTCCACGTGATTCATATGAAGTTTGGCTCAGACCTGTGAGGTAAATACAAATACATGCAAACAAGCCTTCAGCAGGTATAGTAAGCTTTTTACTAACACAAGTTTCCTGCTTGTGAAAGTGCTGGGGGCTTGTGCTTTTGAGAGAACTGTATTCTTTTGGTGTTGTTCCATGAGGTATTGTCATGGTTTGAGTGACAATGAGAAGAGTATCTTCCAAAGTGTTGCCATATTATGGAATATTCTTGAAATTCCACCATGCCATCCTTCATTTAAAGATGGGCTTCCATTTTTAGCTGGAGTTACTTTAAAAAGCTTTGCTATGCTTGAAACATGACCTGTCCTGCATGCAATAGGAATGGTCCCATTCTATAGAATTAATTTGATCATTTTGTTCCAGAAGATTTTCCTTAGAGTGGATTCAAAACTGAAGCTTTGCAAACAGTGAGGGCAAAGTCAGTTTTCTGACATCTGCTGTGGATATGGATGCTCATTAATGGATAGTTATAATTTAGTCAGCAACACCTCAAAGCAGTAGCTGTAGTACCACAGTTACTTCATAGTTAATATCTGGCTTATTGAGAGAAGCCTTTATTCAGATGAAGAGAGCTGGTATGTACAGCATTTTGAATATCAACTGTGGATATTTAGTATTTTATCTTTCGCTATGTACAGAGTTTTTCAGACATACCTTTTGCCCATGTGAACCTTGAAGCTTGAGGAGTGGTCAGAAACCAAAGGCAAATGGCAACTGTGCATGTGATGATGATCCCTAAGGAATCTGTCTAAGCACATGAGGTTTGCTCCAAAGCTGTGCTAAACACCAGCAGAAATGTAGCAGTTCAGTTTAAGATGTTTGATCACAAATTCTCTGAAATGAAAGGACAGAGGAACTCTAAGTGAGTGGGAGAAAAGGCTTTAGCTTAAATTCAAACTGTGAGAACAATCCAGAAACAAGAATGTCATCAGACATTCTTAAAATCTCTCACTGTACTTCAAAAATAAAATGATTTCAGGTCACCAGTTTTGTTCAGTTGATAAACCAAGTTAAAACTTTTTTTAGCACATAGCCTGACATTGAAAAAAAAAATAATTCATTCGTTGCTGAGTGCTTCAGAAAATGAAGAATCGATGTTTTCTTATGGTTTATACATTGCTAATTCTAATTATTATTTTAGGTGGGTATCTTATCTGCTGTGCCACATTTAGTGATGACAATTATTGTTCCTATTGGGGGACAAATTGCAGACTTTTTAAGAACCAGGCAGATTCTTTCAACCACTAATGTGAGAAAGATAATGAACTGTGGAGGTGAGTCTTCCTATTTTATTTAAAAGTTTCTTGTACAGATTTGATGTCCATATTGTGTTCTGTATAGAACAAACAAACTGCACAGTTTTATGTACTTAGGAAGCTATACTTTCTGCATTTTTTGATGTGGTGCACATGCTGCTACTAAACAAAAGAAAACACAGTTGTTCCTATTCCCAGTTTCAGTGTAGTTATTTGGTATTTGAAAGAGCATTTAGATTGTTAAAGAAACAGATGAGCTTTTGGAGGGTAATTTGCCTACCCTTAGCTACTTAATCAATCTTAGCTCCTCATCTAAACACCCTCTGCTCTAAAACAGCCCAGCCTACCTGAGGTTACATCCCTGACTTCTGAGATTTTAAAGCCTCATGAGCTGGATCCTTGCTGTGATAAGGGCTGGAAAATTCATAAGCAGGTTCAGTGCATATTCCCTTGAGAGGTGGCTGGAATGACCTATCCACATCACAAGTATTTATTTTCATTTCAAAACTGACAGGAGGTAACAAGAAATTAGCATACAAAGAGTCAAATAAGGATTATTTGAGATAGGAAGAACACATGTTTTTTAGGGATGAAAGAAATACCTGATTATATTCTACTCTGAGGTAACGTTTTGTTTGTGCTCTCATGAAATATCACCATATCCTAAGGCCTTCAGTATTTGAGAGGGAATTAAATCTGATGGCTGGTTTTGTTTATTATTTCCCCAGGTTTTGGTATGGAAGCAACTCTTCTTCTCGTGGTGGGATATTCACACAGCAAAGGAGTGGCTATTTCATTCTTAGTTCTTGCTGTAGGCTTTAGTGGATTCGCCATATCTGGTAAGATTTTATTACTGTTATTACCAAATTATTTTATCCTAATAGATAGAACATCTTTGTTTTTATTTAGGGATAGCAATTGAAAAGCCCCCTTGCTTAGGAATTCCCAACGGACATTGTTTGTGATCCCTACAAAGGGAAGTACATTCAGTATTATATCTTTTACATTAGATTATTTCTGCGCAAATACTCCAGTCTTTTCCATATTAATTGCAGCAAATTAGACTTTCTTCTCATTAAGATGCTAATGTGTACTATAGATTTTTCTTGAAATCAAACATAGAAGACAAATGGACTGGTATTACACAGTGATACCTGAATTTACACGTATTTATTTAAATATAGGTCTTTTACTATTTTCCCACTGTATATGGGTTAACACTTTGTCAGTTTTGTATTAGTTTATTAATTTGGAGCCTAATTACTGGATTTTTTTTTTCTGAATTAAAATTCAGCTATTCCCCCTTCCTGCTGATTCATCATCCCTTTGCCTTTGCCTTTCCCAAACACAAGTCACCTGACCTTCCCTTGTTTTCCCACTGTGATCTTAGTATCCTCTCCCATGCTGGTTCCTTGTGTCTCAAATGGGCTCTCTTTCATTTTGTGCCAAACATCTAAACTCTCCTTAACCAAACCTGTCCTTAATCCCACGTATTCTGCGAGGTATCATGCCTGTTTTTCACAACTTGGAAAGTATGTTTCGCTTTCTCCAAGTTGTCCATATCATACTGCCAGCCTTTTCCCTTTTACTATCTTTCTGCATCCAAAGATTTGTTTTCTGTTTTCACTTTCTTTGGTACTTATTTTGGGAACAATTAGTTCTGTCTCTTTAGCTTATTTAAAAAGTTGCTGTATACATTATGCTTGCTGGAGATGAAAGAGAACAAACAAATATTTATAAAAATTAATTAATAATTCAGTTATAGATACTACCTTTTGACTCCCTTCATTTTACCACTGAAGAACAGAAAGGAACTCCCTTCTGCTCATCTGTGTGACTCTCAAGGAATATTTAAGTATTATAAGTCTTGTACAGAAAAAGAAATGCAATTAAGCAGCCCAAATATGTCATAGAAAAATTGTCAAGTGATAGCACTACTTTCCACAACTGAAGTAATGCTCTGCTCTTGGTATGAGTGTTCACTGACCTTTCTATTGCAGGATTCAATGTCAACCATTTAGACATTGCCCCAAGGTATGCCAGCATCTTAATGGGGATTTCTAATGGAGTCGGGACCTTGTCTGGAATGGTTTGCCCTATAATTGTTGGAGCAATGACAAAGAACAAGGTAAATGGAAATACAGTTTTCAAATCTTTCAGTTTAATACCATTGATTTCAAAAAAAAGACCTTTCTCTAATCCAGCTTGCCAGGATATCCATGTTAGAGCCTGGGACTTGCATCCAGGGATGCAAATCTGAAGCATGCTTCACTACATGCCCAGCAGGTCGATGCTTTCGTGGACTAATACATTTTTCAAAGAAAGGTGGATCTCAATAATTGGAATCCAGACACTTACATGCCTTAGCTGTGCTGACTAGCACAGTCTCAACCCCTAATTTAAATCTTCCAGCTCAGAAGAGCTAGATAGATCCACGTGCTGATCTAATGTAGCGAATTTCCTCTTCACAGACACGTGAAGAATGGCAGTACGTCTTCCTCATTGCTGCTTTAGTCCATTATGGAGGTGTAATCTTCTACGGCATATTTGCTTCAGGAGAGAAACAACCCTGGGCAGACCCTGAGCAGACAAGTGAAGAGAAGTGTGGCTTTATTCACGAAGATGAACTTGCTGAAGAGACAGGGGACATTACCCAGAATTATGTAAATTATGGTACCACCAAGTCTTATGGTGCTACAACCCAAGTCAACGGTGGCTGGCCTAATGGTTGGGAGAAGAAAGAGGAATTTGTACAGGAGGAAGTACAAGACTCATACAACTACAAGGAAGGAGATTATTCATAACAAACCTAAATATTTGGTATATTTTGTAGTGTTTGTGATTAAATTCATTGTGATTGTTTGCACACGGAAATAAAATGTGGTATAAACATGTAAACACATATCAAACAGGAAGGTCTTACTGTAAAAAAAAATACATCAAAGTGCAATCTGTATGAGTTGTGACATGTTATCACTTTCATTAGGTTATATTTGTTCTATAAACATTAGAGTTTTAAGGGTTTACTGGTCAAAACTATAGAGGCAATTAGATACTTGCAGTATACAAGAGCTAAAACTCATAACTAAAGATTAAAGCACAACTAAGCAACCAAGTTGGCACATCTAATGCTCTTTTAGCAAGCCAAAATTACTTGATCATTAAAAATGCACTTATATATTTGTTACACTCTATTGAAAGAGATTGTGTTAAAGACACACATTTACTCAGTGCAATGTAGGAATTGTGTGTTTAGCCTAAGACAAGAGCTTTCTCAAAGAGGAAAGGTTGAGTCCTAGGCGTTTACAAGGATTGATCCAGTTCCCTTCACGGTAATTGCATCAAGCCTAAAGAACAAATAGGGCATATTGTATGTTTATCGTGATTACATGCTGCAGGCT
This sequence comes from Cephalopterus ornatus, assembly GCA_013396775.1. Classification (NCBI taxonomy): domain Eukaryota; kingdom Metazoa; phylum Chordata; class Aves; order Passeriformes; family Cotingidae; genus Cephalopterus; species Cephalopterus ornatus. Next base: position 292,801 of record VZRE01009006.1, on the reverse strand, counting down.
ACTCTGTGATGAATAAAGGAATTATTTAGGAGTTTTATACTGAATGTTTGGGCACAAATTCTTATTTCTGTTATTTACAGAACCTTGTGAAATTATAGACATTGTCATGTTCTTCCCTGCGTTTATCAAGTAACATAAAAACAATATATAATATTAAGTCTGACTTTTCAGGCAGACCATCAAATCCCTCTGTCAAGAAACAAGCTTTATTATTCTGTTCTTTCCAAATTTGTACTGGTGTCTTTAGAGAGAGGAAAAAAATCAATATAACATAGAAAAAGATATAGTCTTTTACAAAATTCCAAAGAGAAATTTACTATGAGCAAGTAGCCCTATGGATGCATTTGTTTTGCAGAATATTTTGAAGCCAATAGAAGAAACAGAGAATAATTTAACCCTTATCCTTCCCTTAATAGCTTTCATATTTTTACACATCGTGCCACAGTTGTATACATAGATATAAGTTTATTGAAGATACTGTAATTATAGAAAATGTTGTTATTTTAGAAATCCCTGAAAGGAAAGATGTATTTGTCTTTCGATTAAACCTAATAATAATGGACACTGAATATGAGTAACCTATAAACTCACAATAAACCAAAGTGGTAAATAACTAGTGTTGGGTTGAAAGAAGCCAACAAGCATCATGCTTGTCTTTTTTATCATAACTCAACAGTGACTGCAACATTAGTGTACCAAGCAATAAGTGCAATGCATTACGAAGTGCATAATCTTCTAGACTATATATTAACCTTCATTTAGCTTGTTGTATATATTTGGGGTTGTTGGGATTGAACCAAACTGAACCAACCGAAGTTAGCAACACCAGACCACTTCTTAATACTCTAAAATGACAACAATGATCCATTTCTTAATTCAATCAAATGATTATTATTGTATGTAATAATCCATTCTGGATTCTTGGTCTGTTCATTGTATTGTGCTAGTGATTGGAAACCCTGCTACCGCAATATACAACTTGAGGATTGTTTCTTCTCCTTTCTTTTTTTTATTTTTCAAAATGCAAACCATACCTTGACCTTAAGATAAAAAACAAAAAAGTATTTTGCTTTGTGCCTCAAAGTGATGTAAAATGTGACCATAGCTTTTGCTGTGTTTAATGAAAAAGATGTGGACTGTGTCACTTTCGTTGCTGCAAAAAGTGTTAATAAAATGCTCTATTTATCCTTTTATATAAAAAGGACCACCATAGTTTCTTGTAATTTTTAGAGGGTCAGAGTGACAGACAATACAGTGAAACTGGGAAAGACAGACTGATCTGTGTTAGCCAAAGAGCTGGCATAGATCAGCACTATCTGAAGAAAAAGAAAACCAGCACAGACCAATTCTCTTGGAATTTTTCCCTTTCCTTGATCGTGCAACAAGACTCCTTAACTGAAAAGTGTTACTTTCCATCCATTTTTAGATAAAGCCTACAGCACTCAGTGACTAAGAAATCCTATAGCAAAAGTAAATATTTTTCTACTAAAATTTCTCCTTTTCAATGATTTTCTTTCACCAATTAGAATAATGTAAAAACACCAAACTGAGCAAAAGGCTTCAAAACACCAACCAAAGCCAGGCTCAGTGTTTTTCACCCATAGGCTGATTATCAGGAGATGTTGAGTCAGTTAACAGGCAAAGTTACTGCTAATTCTTTTGCTGGGCTGGTGTGGTGTTGCCATGGAGATTCCTGAAAGATTCAAAAGTGGGATAAATAGGGGCTGTAAAATTACTGTTGTATTTATTGAGGTGAGTGGACAGCTCAGAAAAGGCAAACTAAATTAAAACAATTCTTCTTAATTTTCAGTCTAATCTTACAGGTTAGAATTGCTAATTCTAACCTCATCTTAGAATCTTAGTATTTAATTGATGTTAATCTTAGAATTGTTTCAATAGTTTCCTTTCATTAAGTGTAGTATTTTGTTTTTTTTTTTCTTATTAGCCTGACACCTTTTAATTACTTAGAACAAAGGAGATACTTGAACCCAGGCATCAGACCACTGTTCAGCCATCTGCAACTCAGTGAGAACTCAACACTTGCCTGTAAATGCTACACCACTCTAGGAACCTCCAAATCCTCCTTTTAACTCTCTGCTTCTGCTTTTACTCTTTTACTTCCTCTTTTAATGGAAGAACAGAAGAATCCATTCTTCTGGGAAGGAATAGGAGCATGATAAGCTTTAAGATTTTTACTTTTTCACCGACTCCTATTCACGTGAAAATACAGCAAGTAATCATTGGGAATGGGACTGAGAAAGAAAGAGGGGGAAACGAAAATAACTGGGTTCTTCAAAGACAAGAAGCAACAGTTGGATCTGCTTTAGGGAAAAGGAGAGCTGAGGGGACATGACCTATCATCTAAACTCCTATATTTCTCCTCAGTAAATAGGTTTTTGATTCTGCCTTGCTTCTTCATTTTTGTAAAGTAGCATTGCGGAAATATACCCATTCAGCCTCTTCTGAGCTGTGCCCTTTTAGCTCAGAGGTTTCTCTTCTGCACTCAGATTCAAAGACTTGCTCTGTGGGTGTGTTGCACTTGTATGGTGTATTGTTCCCTTTTTGGAACTCTCAGCAGCTCAAATCCTCCTCACCTTTATCAGACTGTGTTCACAGGCACTTGATGATTTTGTCCTGTCACCAATTTCTGTCCCGTTCCTCTATCTGGTACTCCCTGCTCACTTACTACGTTGAAAAAAAAAAAAAAGAAGATAATTGTTACTCACATTTTTATTTATCAATTAGTTATCTTTTCAGTGAAGACCAGTAAGTAAGAGGAAGGAGCAGAATCCAGGCTCCACTAAAACTGCTAGGAAAGCTTTGCAGTTAGATGGGCTAGAAAAACACCTCAGATGTTCACCTTTATGTCCTCAAATGATTCCATACAGACAGTACCAGTCAAATGGTGACAATTTTTAAAATATTTGAATCTCCATCAGTGGGATCCCTTCTGCTAATACATAGTCTTTGTTGCAGAGATAAAGCCATCACAAAGTGCTCTTTGCTTTCAGAGGTGATCATGAAATTCAATTGTCCGAATTTCATAAAAACACTTTTCTATGGGGAAAAAAGAAAGCCTCAAGGTAAAGGCTGAATAAAAGTTACAAAAGAATATCTGCAAATATGAATGAAATTCTATTTCAGCATGAAGCTAGGAATAGGAATGAAGGTGGAAGTCAGAATAAATGTCACAGTTCAAAGCTGTACTGTGAGAAAGATAACATCACAGTCTCAGCTGCTGCCCCGAAAGACGAAATGTTTTGTTCTTTTCATGATAAGCTGTGAAAGAATTTAAAGGCTAGTCTCAGTCTAGATTAACTACTTAACAGCAGCTTCTTTTGTACATATTTGGAATTTGTCTGTGTTTTTTTGGTTGAATAATTTTCACTGCACCGGGAGATTTAAGAGTAAATAATCAAAGGACCTAGAACTACAGTCAGATATTTTAATTAGGTATCTATGTATATCCTCTCCATCCAGCTAGTGTTTCTGATGTCACTGTTCTAGCTTTGCTTAACACCCCTTCACTCAGCTGTAGACCAAAACACAGCAAAGAATGAAAGGTATTATATACTTGCTTATGAATCACTGCAGAAGCCCGTGTACTTAGTTATACCGAGGTCAGCTGCTTAGGCAGCATCTTTCATGTTTGGGAATTAATGTCACAAAATGATTGTTGGCAAATGCCTCCTTGGTAAGACTTTCAACATTAGAAACATATAATCCTTGCAATTTTTGTTTTCAGATGAAGCCACGTTCTCTCAAACACCACAGGTGAGACATTAGTCCTCTGCCAGGGCCACAAGGAACACTTACAGGCCTTCATCGCCCTGAGGCTCCTGCTCTGGGACCCCCACTTGCACTCCCAACAAAAAATGATGCTTGGAACCAGCAAATGAACTAGATAAGAAAGCATTTAAACAATGAAGTATTGCATTGCTAAAATTCGGAGGCTGCCATTTAATTAGAGTTTGCATTGTGTAATCAATTAAATGTGCCAGCCTTGGCTAGATGCCACCAGCGGCCCCGACTAAATGAGTTTGTGAGGAAGGCATGATAATTTTCTTCAAGGTAAACATCAGAACAATCAACAAAACTGTTAAGTGCTTTCAGTTTTAATCTGGAAAGTTCCACTGTCATCTTCTTTGTTTTTGTAAATGTTGCTTTGTGGAATTAAAATTGAATCAAGTAAAGAAAATGTCAACTCTTTTTCTCAGTTGTGTTTTTCTGTGCAACTGCATGTGGTCGCAGGGTCAATAAGGCACAAACTGTTTACCCTGCATAGACGAGGCACCAAATTAAAAGTGATGCTTGAAAAGATGCTTGTTGGCCTGTACAAGTCTCACAGAGCAAATCACAGGGCAGCACTGACCATCTAACTCTGCTTCAGGAGCCCTGAAGGTGATGGTTCACAACGGTTATTTCTTGACTGGAAATGTGATGGGACTGGGATGAAGTCAATTGTCTGTGCTTTGTGAGTCAGTATTTTCCATAGCATGAACATACAAATCCCAATTACTGTTGACATACGTTCTTTAATAACAAAAGAATAATAATTATTTCAGTAAAAAGTCTAAAAAAGAGCTAATTCATATAACACGTTTGTGTACATCCTCCAAAAACTTTTCAGCTCATTTTAAAAAACCTGGAAAGGAAATACATTAAAAAATGAATTACATACATTAAATATTATTTTAAAATATGTGTTTCAGGAAACATACTTTTGATTTTTTTCCCACATTTCTCAGTATATCTCAATCACACATCCCAATTAAAACCATTTCTCTCTCATTTTTATATGCTGAACACATTCAGTAATGAATGAGGCAAATTAAAATCTAAGAAATCAGAATTACCCCTTTGGGCCAACTTCTTCAAAGGACATTTTGTGTGTGTGTGTCTGTGTCTGTGTTTCTGATGAATAAAAAGAAAAGGTTTGGGTTTTTTTAAAAGCATTTTCTAGTTCATTTATTTTCTTGCTGTGGAACATCTTTATTAGCCTAAAAACTTGTTTATACAATGCCAGACTTATTGCAACCATCATTTACCCTTTGTGTCACTAAATGTAAATACTCCATGATTTATTTAGAATAAAATCCTTCAGGATATCTGTGTTTTATTTGCTCTTGTGCATCAATTTGATTTGAGAGGACCCAAAAACTACTTAGCAGAAAACACACAAGCTGAAATAATGTTTGTGGTGTTGAAACACCAGCACTATTTAGCCTTTAACAACTGGCACTCATTTAAGATCTATTCCCTAAGTGATACTTCGATGCACAGACTGTGACACTTTGGAGAACCGTGTGCTATCCTCGATGAAAACACCCAGTTCTGCTCCCTATGTGTTGGGAAGACACTGATGTCACTACAGTGAAGACAAACCAAGTTCCTCAAAATTGTCACTGTTACGTGAGAGCCAGGGAAATTCTGTTCCGGAACAGTCACCCCCAGGCAGGACACGACCCACAGTGCTCCTTCTCACTGGATTTCAGTCTATATCCCTGTTTAAAAGAATGGGAGAACTGAAACAGAGAGAAGGCCCTTACTGTATTTCCTCAAACTCAGAGGTCCTGGCATTTGTTAGGTGTCTGTCAGAATGAGAGCTGTGCCTTCACAGGACTTCACAGTGAAGCGGGTCAGCCTGAGAGGAGTCCTGGGCCACGGCTGCAGCTGCGGGGAACGAGTGCCACAGAGAGAAGCCTCTCATATCCCAGTCAAATGTTCAAATCCTGAACTGATCTTCTGTAATCTCCTGGTCTCTACTGTTTACTTAGCACGAGCTGGAAAGAGTATTTGAAGCAAAGAAAAAAGAAGTCTTTGTGACGCAGAGCGGACGGGGGAAGGCGCGGCTCCTGCTCACCGAGGGATGTATCTGTGTCTGCCTCGCGCGGTGCCCAAACGGCAGATGTTCCAGATGTTTTGGCTCCAGCGTCAGCTGAGTAATACACCTGAATGCTCACCTAAGTTTCTTGTCAATCGTGAAAAGAAAGACACAAGAAAGACAATCCCGTAAAATAACTAAACAGCCTAGAGGCATGTGAGGAAAGAAAACCCCGAGATGACTAATAAGTGAACCTGGAGACGCTGCTTGGAAATGCTTATGTTCTTTTCTGCTATTGATTGATTTAATCTTGTGACTATATCACTTTCAATTGTGTTATAAAAATAAAACAGTGTATCATATGTAAGTTGATTTACAGCGGTATGTTGGTAGCATGGTTTAACCATTCCCCGTGGGATTGCTATTTCCTCTCCTGCTCCTTTCATTTCGAGCAACTTTGGCTTTCTTTTCTCCACAATGAAATCACAAAACATGTGATTCCTCTTGGAATAATCTCATAAAAATAATCACAAAGGCATACAGAAAAAGAAAGGTGTGAGAAAGAATGAGACAGAAGAGAATCCTCCAGCTGACTACGGAGAGAGATTTAAAGGTCACCATCAACACAGGCTGCAAAACCAAGCATCAGAAAATACAGTAAAATCAATTAGCAAAATTGCTGATGTGTGAAAATTAAGTATCTTAATAACAGAGTATAAACATATTATGTCTTCAAACATTTTGGGGCAACCTCATTCACTTCCAAAATAAGAGGTCTATGTAATTTTCATTAGGAGTTAATGTTTCCTTAAAAAAACTTTTTTTTAAGTGAATATGTTACATTTTACATGGATAAAAAGTGTTTGCAGAGTGGCTTGAAGCCTGACATCCAATTAAGTATGGCTTTGCTTCTGTTGCCTGAATAGACAGTGCAGGAGCCACCGAGAACCTGTGTCATCTGAAGTGAAATGGTGTTGATCTCCCATTTCTCCCAGGGAAAAATGCTGGGGTCCATCATTTCATTTGCTGTGTGTGGCCATTAATTTGAGATTAATAACAAAGTCCAGGAAGAAATGGAGATGAATTACTGATCTGCTTTTGGGCACTATTTAGAAAAGGTTTACAGTTAATTTCTAAAGCACTCTTTATCTTGCACACAATAAGAAAAACAAATTTAATTAGTCCTCTGTTGTTCTTGTGATTTATTGAATGTATGACAACAAATCAGCATTATATTCCTAATAAGGCATTTATGAATAGGCATTTTGGATTGCAGGCATCCTCCTCCTTCGTCTGTATCTGTAGAAAGAGCAGAGGCCGTCAGTAAGAACTCTGACAGTAGGCAGGGTTTGGGGTGAATTTAGCAATACGCTAATACTGCATTTGCAGTGGATAAAATGCTTTACTAAGAAAATACAGTTACACTTTACCATTAGGATTTGATCCCAGGTGTTGAGTAACCTGCAACAGTGCCACATTACCAAGCAAGCAAACCTCGACTTTACAGTGAGCCATCTGTCAGCAGTATCCTCTCTTACTAATCTTAATCTTAAATCTCCCCAGAAGTGCTTAAGGAAAGACTGGATGTGGCATTAAGTGCCATGGTCTAGTTGACATGGTGCTGCTCAGTCAAAGGTTGTCAAAATGATCTCAGAGATCTTTTCCAGCTGAATTGATTCTGTCATTCTGTAATTCAGTTATATATTGTTTTTAAGAGCAACATATTTTAGATGATCCTCCACTCTGATATGACACCCAAAATGTGAGATAATCTATGCATTGAACAGAAGAAATGAAGGTGTCATGAAATAACAGTTCTAATTCCTTTGCAACTTTTAAAATTCTATTAATACTAATTAAATTCACCTTATGGTTTTTGCATTAACATCCGCAATTACCTCGCTACTTAATGTTGTTGGATTTATTATAACTCAGAGAACAGAAAATCATCTCTCCTTTTTCTCTTGAGGCTTTAAAGCAGGTTTAAGTCCACAGACACGAGAATAAACCCGCCTCGTGGTTCCTCCTGCCTTCTGCTGCTTCCAGACGGTGCTCAGATCTCAAACTGAGCACGTGCAACAAACACTCTCCAAAAATTCTGGACACTACACTGTACGTTTATGTGTTTATATATGTGTGTGTGTGTGCGTGTGTGTGTGTGCGTGTAAAGTCTGAAGATTGGAAAAATAAGTACTAACAGTTAGGAGACATCACAATTAAAATCTGCATGTACAATCCTTCTCCACATACATTGTGAAACAATGCACAATGAACTAATGTATTTTTCCATGAGATCTCCATGTCAGTACACAAATTAATAACATAACCTGATAAGCAGATGTTGAATATGCTGTTTTCTCCTCCTTCTTCAGTTTTATCACCCCATTGAAATCCTAATTGGAAGACAGAATGATTATTTTCCTTGATTACTCTTCAGTAGGACTCATCACTGCAGTGTCCTAGTGCTTCAGACATTGATCCCCATGTCATCAGCACCTGTGTAACATGAGGGCTTTGACTGCATACTTAATAGAAAATAAGATCAAACCCTTAAAATTATAATTCATATATAGGGCACTAATTGGGAAGTTTTTAATCCTGATTTTTAAGAGCAATTGGTGATAAATAAAACTACCAAAATTTATGATCTAGCCCTCATATCAGCTGCAGTTACAAACTCTCTAATGCCATCAGTCAGATGCATCTTCTGAGCATAATCAGACTGTATCTTCTCTACCCTCCTAGAATATTTAATATCTATCATATGATCTGCTTCTTTTGTTTAATAGCTTGTTTATTTTCAGTCTGGAAGTTTTGAAGCGAGAAAGAAGGAAATCACTTCATTGGAGTGGCATTCAACAGCCACAAGTAAAACATCATCTCCTTTCCCTACTCAGTGGCTAGCAATCCTCTGCCTCAGTCACCACACGTTTTTCAACTACTGCAACAAATTGCTTTCTTTTCATCTACAGAAACTATTTTCTGTGTAATCAATCAAGCAATGATCTTATGGGAACAGCAGTGCCCAACACCCAGCCTGTGTTCCTGGACTCACTATCCGTCAGCCCAAATCTGCAAACTGCGATTACCAGCCCAAATCCATGACCTTGATTTCATTTGATTCCTTAACCCAGGGGTTAAGGATAGCAAAATGGTTGTGTCTTATCCACCCCCATGGCAGTCTTTGCCGGTGGTTGGTAAGAGCAGCCTTAATGGTCTCCATCACCCATGGAATCTTTTTCACAGGGATTCCCCAATAAGCTGGAACTCTGCAAGCAGATAAATACTCGTGCCTTTGAGTACAATGAAGTGGGGCATCTTCTTCTGAATTTCAGTAGACAAATGATTGTATGTGCTACTCTGGAGCCCAAATATTTCAAAGTCTGTTTTCAAAAGCTGCAAGGTTTTAAGTATCGCATGTTGATTTAATTGTGTAAATAAGTAATTATCAATTTCTGGAAGGTTTGCTTCTTACTCTGTGAAACAATATTTTCATTTTTTCATGTCTTTTGCAGAAACAGATAAAACAGGATGGGATAATTGTCAATAATACTGACAGAAACAAAGCAACAGGGTTGCAAAGAGACAGTTATACAACTCTAGAAGAGCAGCTCTACTGTCTTCAGGTGATTCAGACCGGTTCAATAAAAGTAAGTGTGTCCCCTGTACATCTGCCATTTAAAATTTGGAAGATTTCATTTATGCCCATTTTTTATGAGTTAACACACACTGAATGAAAGGTCAGGCAAAAAACCAAGTAACAAATCAGTTTGAAAATGCATATAATGAAACTGCCAAACTACTTTATAACAGACTTCTCTCTTCAAATATTTGGGAGATTTTTCCTAGCTATTTACTTAGAAATCAAAACCTTTATGCACATGAAAGCAAATGTAGGAAAAACCCCCTTGAACAAACAGTGAATCATGTGCAGTTCAGTCTAAAAAAGGCAACTCCACAAGGAGCCACTAGAGTATAAGAAATTTCAGTTATTTGTAAATTCATGAGAAATATAGTTAGTCAAATCCAGGCAGTGAGTGGTTCTGAGAAAAGGGGGAAATTGTACAAACTGTACAACTGACAAAGAGTAGTTTGGCATCCAAATACTGAGAAAAATACTGAATACAAAATAAACAGCATCTGAGAATATAAAAATATTTTTCTATCTCACAGCTGCCAATCTAGTGGTGAAGTACATAGTTTGAAGATGTTGTCCTTTATTTACATAGAGAATGAAATGCTTGCTAGAGGCATGAATTATGTCTTTGGTCTATCTGCCTTTGGTATTTCTGAGTTGCCTCCCCGTCTTTTAGTTAATAACATCTGTTTCTCCGAACAGTTATTTTTAAGGAGAAAATAAGCTCCATTTCTTGAGTATACAAAAACTAGCAGTGTGGCTACTGTATTAGATAGCAGAAAAAATGAGCTGGCAACATGATATGCCAAACTCTTCAGCCTCCACCTACTCCTACTGTTGCACACTCCTGACATGTGTCTCACATCCTTAATCCCTCATTCCTGAAAGTGGCCAGTCCACCCACCCTACATCAAATCAATTGGATATAGAATCATATACACTAAGAACAAGCACCATGGGAGGGGGCTTGGAACTAGATGATATTTAAGGTCCCTTCCAATCCAAAGCATTCCATGATTCTGCGGTAGGAGCTTGATGTGACAGCTGTTAAGATGTTCCTTTCAGCGGGATGAATTATTTCCAAGGTTTTCAGATAGGCTACGTTGCTATGAAGGGAAATAATTGCCTGACCAAAAATTTTAAACACCATTCAGCATCAAATGTGGCAGGTGTGTTGAGTTTCACTTTTATCCTCTCACAAGCGCCAATTTCCCCCACATTGTAAAAACTTGTGAAACCAAATCTATCTCCCTTTTCCCCATTTCAAAATCTTGCTGTCAGGACTCCGGTATAAGAGACCTCTCAGATAGATAGCAACCTATTTTTTAATCTTCACCATCAAAATTAAGTATGCATGCTCGACTTCCTCTCCATCCCACCAATCATATGCTCTGCTAACAAATTTGGCATTTGGAGGGGAAAGGATTAGTCACTGGAGCAGCGAGGGAGAACTGCGGATTCCTCAGGAAAGAAGTGCCTTCAAACCTTGTGTCTGCTGCTCATCACTTGCTTCACATGAGAATTCAAAAATACTTGGCATGTTTAATGGCAAGTTGCCTTTTTAAAAGTAAAATTATAATAATAGGGCCTCTCTGACAGCTGCCCCGTGGTGTGGAATATGAATACTGGTCCCAGTGGAGGCAGATGAGAGGCCAAAGTGCAGATGAAATGGGGAGAGGTGAAAGGTTATTAGCTTGAGATGTGTCTCCAAAATGTATCTTCACAGACCTTTACCACATAGCTATGCTGTTATGTGAACATCTCTGTTTTAGTTTTGGAGTTGAGTGCTCTTTAATGCAGAGTATATATATAAAAATATAGATAACATAGTCATTATATACATGATAGACCTGAAGTAGCATTTAGTAATCTTTAGAAAAGCTTATGAAACACAATAAAGAAAATTTCATTAAGTGTTATAATTAAGTGGTGAATCAATTACATGGAGAGGGAAATCTTTAGACATATTATCTTTCTTCTGTTCATAAATTATTTTCATATTTATCCAAATCACGCGCTATTATAAAATCTGAATTTTTCTGCTGTAGTCAAACATTGGCAACCACCAGTAATAATTAACCAGCTAATATTACTACATGGACAGTCTGGGAATAGATTCACACTCATCCCAGCAGCATCAGATACACAGAACCTCCAGAAACTGCTGGGAGCCGCTACCAAGGCTGGGAAACGGGATATGCTGTGATATCATCAAGAAACATTTCCATTATGCCCAGGAGAACACAGTTCCTTCAGCAAGAGAAGAAGAAAGCTGAGTCCCTCTTTGCTCAGGCTGAGCCCCTCTCAGGATGGCAACACGCAGTGTATATAATTTTTAGTGGCAGCAAGGTACTGTCCAAGGATTTACACACCTGCACAAGGTGAGGTCTGCTAAAATCTCACACGATGTGATTGAGTTTTACTGTTTCCTCTTAAAGTTACCCGAGACCAAGTGAATATATAATAGAAATATCCTTAAAAGATCATTTTAATTAAGAACGTGATGTTTGGGAAACACATGAGTTACAGATGCTTCTGAAATTTCGATTTGTGTATCTTTCTTTAACATTTTTCAAGGAGCAGTTGACACATTTTGCACTTATTTTGTACACAAAATGTACAGAAGGACAACAACATTGCTGAGAGCTCAAAAGCTATTTCAAATTCTGCTTTTTCAAATATTTGGAGACCTAACTTATTCTCTACTTAAACAGTATTTTTAATACACTTTTCCATGATTTTTTTTTGCAGTATTTTATATTGATATTCAGTAAAAACTTTTACATCTAGAGAAACATGCTTTTATCACTCTGAGCCTGCCAAGAGGTCCCTGCAGCACTCAGAAGATGATCAATACTGTCGAAAACATTAGACACATCTCACTTGCTTCTTCTCCTTAAAGCACTAGCACATGGTGTGTGTAACCTGATGCTTGAAAACTTCCCATAATGTCACGATTTCTGACAATTTCTGAGTGGGAGGAGAAGATAAATAATAATTAACTTGTAGTAATACCTTTTTCTCTAAATAAAATTCAATGCAAGTTTGGAAAAAGAAATACGTGTTAGAGAAATACATAGAAAGAAACACATATTAGAGATCCCTGTGTAGGGGCAGTTCCTGTGTACAGTGGGCACTGTCAGCACAGCTCATTTCATTACTGGAACTAACTCAAGAGAAAACTCAGTTGATTGTGGTCTTACATAAGGAGTGACATCAGACCATGTCTCAGTTCTGGAAAATAAATCTAGCAGGTGGCAGACTGGGATGTTGACAAGGAGAAAGACTAGAAGTAAAAGCTAGTTTATTTTTAAAGTCAGAATTCTCTGTTGAAATTCAGGGAGATGTAATGTTCTCTTATTTTGTTTTCTTTGCCCTCAGCCAGTTTGGAATTTACACGGAGGCAACTGTTCTAGGTTCAGGTGTGGCAACTCCGGAGCCCGGGAAATTTAATTATTATAATTTCTTTCAAATTGCAAACATGAAATTGTGATAAACCTGATAAAACACCACCAGTACAAGGACAGATCGCCTTGAATGCAGCACTTATCAAAGTGTTTTTCCTCAAAGGAATGTTTGAAAAAATGTAAGCAGTTGTTATTTCTTTATGCTGCTTTTGGAATGTGTTCCTTTGGTACCTCTCCTGTTATGTGAAATGGCTGGTCACTTGGCACAGGTTTTGGAAATGGGATGTGGAATGTTCTGGGCAGAGAGACCAAAGGTCCAGCAATCCCACTTCTGTGACCGTGCAGAATGGCTGATTCACCTGTTTGGGTCCATGACGGTGGGCAGAAGTGCAGGGAGCAAAGAAGAAAGATGGGGCTGCAGTACAGCTGATCTAATATTTTGTTTCAGGATGTCAGCAAAGCTACTGATTGTTTATGTGTTACCTGATTGACCTCACAAAGAAAAGAAAGCATTATGCTCTCTCACAGGCAGGAAAATCCAAGTACAGCAAACTCAAAGGACCAGGACACCCTTGCTCAGGAGGCTACTGGCAGAGCTATGAACAGAACCCAGTTTCTATCTCTAATGTACTATTGAACTATGCTTCTTTTTGGTGAAGAATTAAAACTAGGCACATACTTGGATTAAATGGATTGGACTTTGATTAATTTCAGCACGATTTAATTATTGATTCTGATCTTGACTCATCAGAGTCTGGGAATTGTGGTTGAACTGCTGGGAATTACACTTAACAATTCTCTACACTCATTCCTGCAAATGGGACTTCCGTAACATCAGGCTGTGAGTGCTGACGATGTTCAGCAATTCACAGGATTTAAAACCAGTTCTAAATAATTTGATGGGGAAAAAATGTTTCTCTATCTCGCTTTTGAAGGTTCCCTTCAAGGGCACAGACTTGTTTTTCTACTTATTTTCTGTTGTTCCCCTTGAAGCAGTGAATTGCGAGAAACAAAAGTTTGCTGGGCACTTCAATAAACTACTTTGAGCTTCTCAGCTTTGCAAACATGCAACGAATGAGTAACAAATGCTCCTTGAAGGATCAGAGCCAATGCTAGGGAATGAGACTACACGCCACAGATTGCTGCTGTCTCGGTAGCACTCAAACAAAGGAAGTCTAGAGGAAGATATTAAAATTATATTACTAGGGCCATATACATTTCTAAATACATCTATCATCTCCTAAAAAAGCAACACCTGCATTTCAGGTTCTCCACCTCTCAAAACATAGCATTTCAAAGAAAAAAAGCATTAATAAGCACAGTAATCCTATGTGAGGAAATGCATTTTTACTGAATTTTCTTAAAAAGCATTAACCACAAATATATTTTCTTCAAGGAGTACCAGACTGCAAATTTCTTTCATTGAGAAATACGTTCCTTTCTGCACAAATGTGAAAGAAGAATACAGAATGCCCAATAGTTCATCCTTGAGATAAAGGAGCAAAAGGGTTCTTTATTTTCTGTCCTCAGTGCAAGCAAATGTATTTCTCTTTGTCATAATTCCAAAAGATACAAGGAATCAAACGAATTTTCCAATAAAATGTGCATCCTTTGGATTTAATGTATAAAATACATTCAGTCCTAAGACAATGACAAGGATTTTATCACAGGGCATGACTGAGCTACACAAACCAAGGGTAACTTGTGTTGCCAACAACTTTCACAGCTTTTCTTACCTTCTCGTTGTGCTGTTCAATAAAAAATGCACACAGGTAGTTACCATGGCAATTCCTGCATCACATGATAGTCATAAGCTGTTGCAGAGATATAGAGCATCTTCTTAAAGAACCGTGCATAAATTTCACATAGGTAACAGATAATAATTTCTAGGCAAACGCTCCTGTACAGTACATCTTGAATTAGATCAGGTGTGAAAATGTTAGCACAGGAAAAAAAATCATTTCCCAAGCTCTACAGCTGTAACAGTGAAAACACATTTGCCCATAACTAGTTCAGTGGGCACAGATGAATGATTAGATTGTATAACTTTAGGACAGAAGATCTGTCTTCAACACCGCAAACAGTGTTGCACGTACCTTGAAAATAAATGTAACAAAAATAACCAATTATTTCCTTTGTAAAATAGTTCTGAAAGCACTTGATAGACATGGTAAGAATGTATCTGCATGTGTTAAGTTAAACTCATTTAGTCACGGAGAAGAAGCCGAATAAATCTGCTTTTGAAATTCTGGGGGGTTTTTTTTCAAATATGGAAGTAATAATTTCCATCAATTGACATGAGTTTTAGTCTTTGGGCACAACCTAAAGGGCAACATCTGAAGAAAATATCCCAATTATTCAAACAGAAAAAAAACATTTCAAGCTTAGGATTATGTCCTTGCCTTATCTTCAACATCTGCGAGCAGAGCTCTTGTTGCTTTTGAAGCAGCTCTAAAATTCTCATTCGGGTTCATCCGAGGCAATGCCTGGTGTGTGACCAGGGAAGGACATGAAAGGATGGAAAAAATACAAAAGGCTTCATTATAAGATTTGCTTACATACAAGGGGAGGAGATGAAGGAGGCCATGTATTCATCCATGCCATCACCCTTCCTGTTTCACTAACGCAAATACTGGATTTCTGTGTGACTCACAAAACATAGAGCTGCAAAGCCCAATTAGGCAGCCTTGTTGCTGTTCTCTGCACCATAGAGGCAAACAGGGCTGCTTCTTTTTTCTATTTC
Organism: Cephalopterus ornatus; assembly: GCA_013396775.1. NCBI lineage: Eukaryota > Metazoa > Chordata > Aves > Passeriformes > Cotingidae > Cephalopterus > Cephalopterus ornatus. The sequence continues at coordinate 277,190 of VZRE01009006.1, read as the reverse complement.
ACATCAATTACAACCTGTGACTGTGATGTTTCACGGAATCTTTCTGCACATTGGGCCAGACATACAATGAAGAGTGGAGAGATATCCTTGGAAGAAAAGTCTGGCCTCTTCTCAGTTACAAATCATACAGAAACAATTTAATACAAAAGAGCTGAAGTTGTATTGTCATGATCATCTACCACCAGGATTTTTCACAATTTTAAAAGTACTAAAAAAGAGTACTGATGATTTCTGATGGAACCTGATGAGTTTCTCCTGATGATCCAGTGGTTGCCTTTTAATCCCAAAGACATTGGCTCCTCAGCCAAATTATCTAGCTATATCACATCTCTGCATCTGATGCCTGAACCCATCTCTTAATCTGCATCCTAGAGCATCTCAAGATCTAGTCATATCTCTATAACATTTTGGAACGTATTTTAAGAAGGAAAATTATTAAAATTATTTTAAAAGCCACTAAAATCTTACACACAACACTGTATTTGTGCATTCCACGTGAATCTACTGCTACTGATCAGATCCTGTCACCATAAAAGACCACTAAAAAATGCCTAAATGGAACTAATATTACATACCCAGTCTGTTAGACACCCCCCCTTTTGACTCTTCAAGGCCACTTAAGTGAAAGTTAACACCTGGATTTAAGCCAGCACATGTAATGAACACAGGTGTAATAGGTTTGGTGTAAAAGCACTGATGAGTAACTAATTTTTTCACTTTTCCTGAACTTTCAGTTAATTTTAAGGAGAAATACCTACAAATCAGTGGAGTTCAGCTGAGAGAGTGCAGGTAATTTCAAAGCCAACACTGGTTGGACCCTCTTTGTCAAGTAAAGGTTGAGAGACAAAACCAAAAATTTAGGGAAAGAAATTAATGACATTTGATTTTTTGTACAACCAACTGTGCAAGGAACCTGAAGACAAGGAGGGGCCATAAGAACTTCACAAGTGCCTTTTCCAACAACTGAAACGTTTTTCAGGGCATATTTTCTTTTTCTACTTTCCATATCAGTGCAGGCCCCATTTCCCCTGTTAATTGCCATAAGGCAATAAGAGCTAGAAAAGTTAGTCTTGGGAAATGTCAAATATAATGAAAAAGAAAGAGGAAGTGTTATAAAAAGAGAGAAAGCTGGCAACAAGTTCTCCTACGGGTCACATTCTCGCAGGTTTGGCAAGTTCTTCTGTTTCATCTGCTAAAAAACGTGCTACCACCTCAGCTGCTTCTGCTGCTGCCATCGCTGCTCTGGGGTGTGTCACCAGGGTATTGCCCATAAAAAGAACACCTCCTAAAGCCCTGCACAATGTCAGCCCCAGTTGACAATGTGGAAAACCAGCTTTACTCTTGAAAAACACCAAAAATGAACTACTGGGGAGGGGTTACCCCTTTCTTCCTTTACCATGAAGCAGATTGTGAAAGAAATGGAATATAATAATGTCGATGAAGAAAGAGTAAATTATTTATTATTGTAATGACGTGCTTGAGGACAATTTTGAAGGTATTAGAATATATGGTGGGTCTAGAACCTGAGCAGAGTCTAAAAACAAAAAGCTTCTGAGGTCCTGCAATGTGAACTCCAACACTGAGAACCCTGCAGAAAGAGGAAAAGCCACTGATCTGTCAGATATAATCAGTACTTCATTCCAGCTCTTCAAAAGATAGATAGCCACAGCTTACTAGAATAAAAAATAAGGTTATGATTAAACTACAAGCTAGTGGGGAAGTGATAAAAACTAACAGAAGGCATGTCAGAAAGTTTAAAATATTTTTTTCTTAAATTGTCTGTTGATTCTGTATGTTGACAGTAACTGGTTTACACCTAAAGCAAAATTAACACTTAAAAGAATGGGGGGGAAAAAATCATATATCAGGCAGACCTGTAGAGAGATATATCTGGGAATCTCCACAGAGATTCTAAAGAGCCTCTAGATTTAAATCATCATAGGAAGACTTTAAAATGAGCCACAGTGAACATTAAGGTACTAAAGACTGTGGGGGAAAAGTGAAATATTTATGTTTAAAATGAGCGGACCCTCCATTCATCACTTACTGATGTTTAAGGGATATATTCTATTGTTGTAGAAACCTGCAAATATGTCTTATTTCAATATCCTTAAGTGATAACGAGAATCTAGGGAATGTCTGGAGCCTGGGTAAGTACAAAGTACTTACGAGTAAGTAAAGTACAAACTCATAATTTATAAAACTTAGAGCACCGGTTGTCCAAGTATCTGACCACAAGATCCTAAAACACCTTTCTGCACAGTTGTTGAGGGGGAAAAACCTTAATACTTTTAAGATGAAGCTTGATCATGTTATGGAAGTGACTATGCAATGTGTTTGCCTGAATAGCAGCAGAGTACATACTTGAATTCACAAGTTTGTCTTTAGTCCTTGCAACAACACGTAAGATTACTTTTAAAGGGAAAAAAGACACCTTTGGGAAATATTCTTAGTGCAGGCCTAAACATCAATTCACATCCACAATACCATGCTATTATTATTTTCTTTAGTAAACTGGATCCTGTTATAGAGATAACAGCCTTTGGGTTTCTTTCACGGTGAATTTCTGAGGCAGAATTGCTAAAAATTAATCTTCGGGCTGATTAAGGCTTGTTCCAAACGTTACTGGCCATTATTAAAATGCTGTTAAGTGGGTCTGCTTTGGAGGTAACATGTCTGTGTCTATTTAGATTTCAGCTCTAGCTCCAGCATGGTAACACCAGGCAGCTTTCCATAACTGCTGTTCCCGACTGACAGGTACAACATTATCTGTTCTCTTCTTCCCCTAGACGTTTTCTGGTCGTGAAAATAAAAAAAAAAAAAAAAGGTTTTATTCTCTAAATAGCCAAATACATCTTCTAACTTTCAAGAATATCAAAAGGTCCGTGAGGATCAAGATGAATCATTTGACACACACACACACACACACACGCGCACATATTTCAATGAACATGTGGGTGGACACCAGGAAGTTTCACTGCTGTTAACTTCCATGGCTACGAAATTAGCAGGTAACAAAATTATGTCCTTGATTCCACAGAATTTTCACTAACAGACTCGGCTGGGCAGTGACTAAAGAATTATCCTGAGATTTGAAAAATCGAAATTGAGAACCACGTTGACACGCAGGCTTCTTGTGCGTTCTTGTGCGTGTTCAGAAAAGCCATTCAAATGTGATGCAGGAAATCTATGCTTTCTCCTCTGTATGAGGACATTTGTTTCCAGCTGTCTCATCTTTACAGCTGAAGCACTTCCACACACAAGAGAGGATCACAGAATCACCACACTTGTCAGACCACAGCTCACTGCTTTGACTCCAACAACGAAAAAAAGCGAGCACCTATGGAAGAGCACAGACAAGGCAGGAATATGCAGAGTTTCCTGTTAATACTCTTCTAACTTCCAACAATTTTCAGCTTGGAAAATTCTCAAAGCCTGCTGGTATTTGTCTACTAAGTAATCATCGATGAATCTCTCTTCAATGTTTGTTAGTCCCCTCTTGGCACAAAATATTTTGTCATCCAAGATTCCAAGATGCCTTGAAGCAATGAATCTCACAGGCCTAACACAACTTCCTTTTTGGTTTTTATGGTTTGGTTTTGAGTGAAGGTTTTTTTTGTTGAGTTGTTTTTTATTTTGTTTTGTGTTTGGTTTTTTTTTTCCTGTCAGCCCCTACTATCCTAGTTTGATAGTCCTGATTTCTTGTGCTGGATAAGACAAACAACTGCTCACTATCCTACTGATGATTTTGAAGACTTCTGTCTTGATTAAGTTGTCTCTAATTCCATGCTAAAGATTGGCAGCCTATGCCATCTTTCTCTGTGTAACAGTCACTCCATTCTTTTGAACTCCTTATCTCTGAAAGTTTTCTAGTTCCACTATATATTTTGTGAGGTCAGAGAACCATAACTGTCCATGACATTCCTGGTGCCAGCAAATTATGGACACATTTAATGGCATAATGCAGTTTCCTTTCATTATCTTTTCCTAGCCTAGTAATTCCTAATGTTTTATTTTCTTTTTGACCTTTGCTGAGTGCTGGACCTAGAATGCATCTCTATGCTACGATTCCAATGCCTTGTTGCTAAACAATAATGCTCATCTCAGAGCCCACCATACTACATATGAAGGTAGGCCAATCTTCCCCTGTGCAACCCGCTACACATAAATAAACTCAAAATCTCATACGTAGTTTATATACAAATAATTTACTCCACAAATGAGAACCAGAAATAGTAACACGTCAGTGTCACGTCGAGGAGAGGGATCAGATTCCTAATACCTACTCCACCAAATAATTAAATTCTTATATTACTTATTGATTGGAAAGAAGAAGCATATCTCACCCTTCCTAACGGAATGCTCTCACTAGGCTGTAGGCTCTCTCCCTTGCCTTAAACGTGCCTTCTCTCTTGCAGACCTCCATGAATATTTAATTGTTCAACACAGTGTGGGGCAGCTTAGGCAGGAGGGACTGACAATGTATTATTCTACAGTCTTTTTTCTGGGCGATGACTAAAACCAGAAGGAAGGGAGGGAGAGACAAACAAAAAGGAGGCAGGAGAGGCGGGGAGGGAAGGGAGGGAGGGAGGCAAAAGGAAGAGAAGGGAGACATTAATATTTATTAGACAGAAGAGAGAACTGAATTAAAGTCTGTAAGCCCACATTAGTCCTTGTACTACTAAGTTATTAGATAAATTTTTGGAGCACCTGCTCCTGCTCTCTTTCGCAGGAAGATTGGTCTCACCTCAGAAAAAAAGCTGAAATGCTCAATCACCAGGGAGAGCTCATGACTGAACTGAGAAAAGCAATGGATCAGTGTGACTGTCAGCTTTTTAGTTCCTGGAAAGGAGATGAGTTCAAGCTAAGCCTTTCTCATTATGATTTCCTCTTGGCAGCTTACGGTTCCTTGGTCGGAACTCCTGCCTTTGCTCAACATATCACCACTAAGCCTGGCTTTGTTTGTGTTGGGCCAGGCCCAAGGGACTTGGTGTCCCCACAGTGGCAAAGCAAATGAGTTTGATCTGCCAGCTGTGGTGGCATTAGGAGACCCAAGGTCCCCTTGCCCCTGCAGTCTCTAAATGGAACTGAAAATCCTATGGATTTTGGTTGAACAGAGATGGCAGAGGTATTAGACTCTTATTAAATAGAAATAAAATGGCTCATTATTTTTAAAGAAAATAATTTTTTAACATGGCAAATTCCCAAATGAAGCAAATATTGGAACAAAGGATGAAGCCCTAATAAGTACTTTTAGTTTATAGGGTTTTAAGAGTCTCCACACCAGTTCATTCAATTTCCCACATGTAGAGTTTATCATGGTGATGCTTTCATTCATGCTGCATTTCTGTGTGGATTTTATGCTTTTTTTGGGGACATGGATTATTTTGCACTGTATGTGCAATTAGTGTAGTGGGGTCCTAATCATGGTTGTGGGCTGTGGTAACACTGGCAATGTAGGGATCAACTGTTTTATTTACATATGAGCTTTTTTAGTCACCACCACTTTTATGATGTTTTTCTGTCTTACAGAGAGAAAAATACTTTTCAAATTGTGGCATTTCTGGACACCACTTCTAGCATACTCATTTTGGTATTTTCTTCTGTAAATGGGAAGAACAAACATGAATAAAGTCAGCAGTCCCTCAAGGTGCTTTGAAAATCCAGGCCTGTGGCATTTATATGTTCATTTCCCATAATAAATAAAAAAGAAATAGTCAAATACCCTGTGCAACTCTGAAAACGGTATCTTAAGATTTATGACAACATCTAAAAAGCTGAAAAGGAAATGGTTTCCCCAGCAATAATATGCATTATTTATCTCTGTATTTAGCTGTATTTTCATTCCTCAGCAAAGAAAAAAAAAATATTAGTAAGCCTGGGGACTTTATCTTTTAGCATTCCTGTCAAATATAGGATTGTTTTCATTAGTTGTAAAACTACTTTTGCTCAGCTTTATGCTGTGGATTCTGTGCTAAGCTGTAATGCAAGCTAAAAGCTTTTTTTAGGTATTTAAAATAGTTCATTGTTACTAATGGGTACACACAACCAGATTTAGTTAAAGAAACGTGGCTGGATTTAAAGAGCACAAAACCTCCAAAGACCTAAAAATAATCAGTTCTATAGGGAGTTCTGGAGCTTTTAAGTCTGTTTCTGTAGTACAGAAATCTGATGTGGATTATAAACAGAAAACAGTGCCCTAATAGCTTCCAGTATTATTTTACATCACAAAATTGTACGATTCAATGTGCACACTCTGTAACAGAGTGCCAAAATCTGCCCTTCTACGTGTCCTCATTGATTTTAACATTATTTAAATAGTTCAAAACATAAAGAAAGCTATAGCAAAAATTTTTAGGCTACAGAATACTTTAATGGCATGTCCAACATCAGCATATTTTGCGCAACACAGCAGGTTTTTCACACGGGCCAAGTACGCCTCTGGCTCCAAAGGTATAGAGGCCTCCTGGAAGTGGACCAGGGCAGTCCTACTAAATGAGGGATTACTACTCTCGAGAACCCCCACCAAATTAAGGATCACAATGTTTCAGTGCAATATCTGAGCACGTGGAATGTGAGGATCCCAGAATTTAATATCTCCTCTTCAACATTCACGAAGCGTTAGTCAGGACTCCAGCTTTGGGTATGCAGGGAAGCAGCAGCAACACGGTGTCCAGTGAAGACACCTTCCACGGAGCCTTTCTGTGGAGTCAGAGCCAAAGATTTTTCCAAGTTGCTTCTAGTAGCAGGGTCCTGACATTAGAGAGAAGAGAATTTTTGGCAAGGACAGCTAAACCAGATAAAAAATGAAACTGCTTTTTAGAAAAAGAAAAAAATTGAATTATGCTGCATAACATTTCTCTGCCAAAATCTGGTACACTCTGGTTTCGTTGATGTATCATTCAGTCGAAAATCAAAAGAGGTGTCAAGAATAAAGGAACCTGTTTTGGCAGTTCTGAACTGGAATTCTGTAGGTTTTTTTACACACAGAGTGGACACAGAAGAGAATGTTTCAAAACATCTGTGCCTCGGGATTTTCATTTTAGAAAACCCTAATCTGAGATGGTTTTCCCTTAAATGGAATAGGAATAACTACTGAAATCTTCTTTTTTCTCTACACAGTTTTTCTGTCTTCTGTGTAGCATTCGAAGTGTTCCACCTTCTCAAAATAGAATATCTTTGGTCTACAGCTTCACTGGACTGGTGTGCTGAGAAGCAATCAAAAACCTCTATTATTGACCTGTCATTTTCACCCTCCTGGAAGAATGAAAAAAACCCCACATTAAGGCAGTAACACATCCAATAGAGTCTTGATAATGCTTAAAAATGCTATCACATTAGGCAGCCATAAGATCTTTGCCATGTTATATTAAATGACTGCTTATTGTTTGGCAGGCCCAAGCTCAGAGAATAAAAACAAACAAATCAAGCTACCACGCAATGATGTCTTGAGATATATTAAAATAAAAAGACAGACTCAGCAACCTGAAGGGAGTCATGATATGGCTTCATGGTAGTCTTGTAGTTAATTCTTCTGTGTCTTCAGCTTGCTCACACCAATAAAGGCAGGTAGCACAATGTGATGAAAGGAAATATTTGTCTCAATGTACAAAGAAAATACTAAATACATATAAATTTATTAAACTAGCTTGTCTGACCACACCTATGAGTTCATGCTACTTAGTACAAATGTGAAACATATGTAAGGAGAAATAAAGACATATAGATTTGTACACACTGCGTGTTCATACAGCTAATAAAAAGAGATTTGTGGTTCAACGTAATGGTCACACATTTCTCAAAAAGAAATGTAGTTTAAGTCTACAAACATTTTCTACGAAACTACAAATAATAGCTGGTTTTAGCATCAAAAGGCAAATGAATATTAAACAACTTTTTCCACTGTTGAAAATTTAATTAGGTTTGTTTTCTGTTAGGCAGAGGGATTTTGGCAATATTTACTTATCCCAAGTTTCCTGCTCCTGTGGGGGCAGGGTAGGTACAATGACTTAGAGCCCTCAGCACCTACCCTTCTAAATTCCTAGATGCTGGCAAAGCCTTGCTCATTTGTCAGGGTGCTCTTTGCTCCGCTTGACTGCACAGTAGCTGTGAAACTGCTCTCCACAGCCTATGCACACCACAGATATTTATGCATATAAAGGGATGGAAGCAAGGGAAAGCTTGCAAAGGGGGGGGTGGGGGTTGGCTGTTCCCATCTGGAGCTCGAAATGTGGAGCTTTAGCCCTGCTGTGGCCCACAGGGGACATTCACACCAGTGCAATAAGGTTTCCTATACATCTTGTTAAGCCAGCATTAGATTGAAAAATGCCAGTTTTCATCCACACATCACCATCTCCTGAGCCCTCAAGCTTTTCCTAAGATCTCATAAAATGCTTGCTTCCACCTGTTTCCACCAGTATCCCCTAGAGTTTGCCATGAATTTAATTGCCTGCCAGTTTTTATGTCTGCTTAAACTACAAGACCTTTAAATAATTTATGTTCTAATTACTGTTCATCATTTTTTAACTAGAAGGCCCAATTCCATTCACACAAAAGAAAATTCATGGGATCCATTCTGAGGAAACACTTTCAAGGAGCAATATAAAAATAGCAAGTGTGACCGTGGTTTTGAAAAATGAACTTAAACTTACTCTAATAAAAAGTCATAAAAATATTAATCGTTCCCTCCTGATAGGGATCATAGTAATTTTAGCACAGATTCTATTAAATAATTTAATGTGAAATGTAATACCTCAGATTTTTGGGAGAGCTCATGTATCGATCATCTCATTCAGGGCTATGATTCTGCTTGCATTTTATATTCCTTTCTCCCAAGCAGCAGGATTAAACCCAACTGATGTTTCAATCAATCACAACCAACACAACCCCAGGCTATGGAATTCATCTGCCATAATTCGGAGCAGAAGCCTGGGACCCAGTTCAGAATTAAATTTCTCTTTTTAGAAAGGGATTTTCAATGTGTTTTTTCTTTCAGGACTACAGTATTTTCATGTACGAGCAAGTAATGCTTAAAAGTTGCTCCATGATTTGTGGCAGGGCATCTTAGGGAGAGGGGAAATCATTCTAATGGAGTGTTATAAGTTTCTTGAGTTCAACAAGTTAATAGAAGACACATGTCTGGAATGATTTCACTGTTAGCATTTTGTCTGAGAAATATACACAAAGGAAAAACAGAAGATAAAATTGTAGGACAAGGGTAGACAAAAGGCTTTTGAAGTTTTACTGTTGCTACCAGGAATAGCTGTAAGTCTTTTACAGGTTTATGGTATTTCTGTTAAGCATATCCCGGCCAATACTTTAAAAATCTGATTATGTATCCATGCATGATTGCTTCTCTGCTTTTGCCCAACTGGGTCTATTTTAGGGAGTATGGGCCAAGAATTCCAATGGTCTATGCAACCAGAAGCTCTAAAAAAAATAAATTCCTTATGAATTTGAAAAATACAGGTCTTTGTAGACAGAATTAGGTGTTGCAGGAGGCATTTGGTTATTAAAATGTTTACTTGAGAAAATAAAACTGTTAGAAGTTGACCACTGTAGGAAAAAAAAAAAAAAGAAAAAAACAATATGACTGCTCAGACATATATTTGTGTAACTTAACTTAAACGAGTAGCGCAACATTTAGGAGTAAATTTGGCAATATATGAATGTCCACACTCCGTCTGTGGGCTGCATCTGACTCACCAACGTAGTTCAATGCCTGATCTCTAATTCCCTCCTCCCAGAAAGCCCTTCAGGCACAACCTATCTGGCCTTCAGGGTCCTCAAGTGCCACATCCCTGACCAGGACAGGTGCTGGTAGCATCACTAAATGAGAATGTTTTACCATGTGTATTTATGACCATAATTCTGTGTTTGCTACTGCATGCCCCAGTATACATGCACTGGATGCTGGTGCCTGTCTGCATCAGGCAACACAGCAGACACCCCGTAGGCATGTAACTGGGGAAAGGAGAATATCTGGCTCTCCATTATTTTCCTAACAGACTTTTGACATTTTCTTTTACTCTAAAGATTGGGTAGAACTGGAGCAGCTGAGGAAAAAAAAAAGACACAAAAATCTTCCAGTGAAGACTCAGTTCCTTTCAGTTGTGGAGTCCAAAGTTATACAGGAGATAAAAAAATAAATTTCCATCTGATTTTCTGTACACCTTTTGGAGTAAAGGTGCTGCACACCCACCAAAAAAAAGAAAAAAAAAAGGCAGAAAAAAAGCCCAATACATTAATTGACTGTACATTTAGATTATATTTACATTACAGAAGTCATTTCTCTGTTGTCCACATTTAACTTGTTCTGCCTAATCACATCACATCTGAGCTCTGACTAGCCTACACTCAGGAAGTGTGGTTAAATTTTTCATCTAATACTGAAAAAAAGGTGGCAAAAATCTCTGAGCCAGTTTCCTTCCCCAGCCTTGTCCGAAGGCCTAGAAGATATTCCGCTTTTTCCCTTCAGGACAGGCAACATCTGGAAATAATACGGGGCAGATATCACTCCAAGCCATTTTTATGCTCTTTGAAACCCGACTGCTCAAGGCAGTAAAAGTATTTCTTGACATAACCGCTCTCAGCTACTATATTCTTGTTAAAGCAGCCACTCACTGCCAGCCCAGATGGAATAAACACAGTGACCCACATACTCTTTGGCCCGACGGATCGATGTCTCCCCGTGGAGAGAGCCGTGGCATCTCGTGCCTCTGTCGGTGTCTGTAAGAAACCAGCGCACAGCCACCGGCGGCACCTTAATACAGTGCAGTGTCTGGGCACTGGGCAACACTTGGAATCTTTTAAAGACTGATTAATGCTTTCCACCTGCTTCCAGAGAAGCACACATGTGACAGAGCCACAATCAGACTCCCACTTTTTCTTCCCAGCCTTGGAAGTGTTCTGCGGGCAGAAGCACGTTCCGCGTGGTTTCAAGCACACGGTGGGATTGCTGGGGAAGTCCTTGAAGCTGAACAAAGAATTTTATGCTTGGTTCGATTACACACTTCTGCTGTTTTATCATTAAAATTAAAAGGAAATAGGTTTATTGTCTAATTGCAGCAAATACAAGACTTTTGCATCCACCACATCTTCGGTTCAAAATTGTATTCGTTACTTACGTGAATTCATAAAGGAAAAGTGAATATATGCAACCTACTTAGCAATGCTAATGTTGCTTTGCCAAATGCTTCATACCAATATTTTTTTTGGTATCAATAAGGGAAGTTCAGAGGATGTTGCTGTAATAAATTATTTTTCCTGAGGGGGATTAGAGTCCTCTGACGGTGCCCCATGTGTTGTAATAACCCTGGGCCGTAACAGTTTCATCAGTATCCCTTGTTGATTTATTGCCTAGCTAATGGTCTTTAGAGGGGAGACTTGTTAATAATTTTAATTCAGTCCACACACAGTTCAAGATGGGGAGTGTTATTTGTATCACCACACTGAGAACCTCTAACAGCCCAAAAGACTGACCGACCAGCAGCTCTCATTCAAAACGAATTAATCAATACTTAAAGGCAGGACTTCTGTTCAGATAGAGCAACACGCATCAGGATCCCTGACTTGTGTCTCTTAAAGCAGCCGAGACTTTCAAAATCCTTTACTAGCTTTTTACAGGGCTTTTTATAAGACTGCACAGCATTGCTCACACGGCAGCAACAACAAAAATCTAAATAACTAGTTAAAAAGGCAGAACCCTCTGTTTATTAAAACCTTAAAAATATGCGGTATATGATGGAAAAAGTCATATTTGGTTTGTGCTGCATATTAAATATTTTTTCTTTGCAACAGAAATGTTCATGGAACTGTTCATGAGTTGCAGAATCCCAAGTTATGTGAATAAAAAAACACCAACAAATTAGGTACATGCTCAGTGTTTATAATAAAAATGCTGTTTTGCCTTTGAAAAATATCAGTTAATTTGTATCACACATCCATGGAATAAGGATATTTTAATTTTCCTTAGGTGAATTGTGTTTAATCACTGACTGAAAATGTGACCATTCACTAGGAAAAGAACTCTGCACATTTTGTAGGAGGTGCTCAGAAAGATATTCTTAGAAGTGATCCTGAATTCAGTGGCCCAACTGTTACAAGCAACCACTAACAATCATGATGTTGACATGTAGAAAGGGGGGAAATATATATACATGTAATGGCACAGATTTAAGTTTCAAGTTATCAAAAAGTTAATTTTGTTGATATGCCTGAATCTGTCTGGAGTTACGGCAGAAATTCCATTTGCTTCAAAGAGTACCCAAAACCAATGACCATTGATTGGAACAAATTTGGCTTCAGTAAATACACTGGATTATAACATGAGCTTCAAAATTAAATCCTGCATTTTATCTGGCTACTGGCATTTTAAAGAAAATACTGAAACCCTAAACTAAGTGTGGTGAGTGTTGGCAGGAGGCACAAGCGCTACCTGTAACACACTTGAACAGCCTTATTTAAATTGCTGACTGCTATTAGATGCTGAGTGATGAGGATTTGAACATCTATTTTATCAACCACTTCTCTCCACTGAAGGAAAAGCAGCAGCATACCATTAAGATGCTCTAATCTCCTTTGCAGGACAAATCTCATTGGAAATATATTTAGGTCAATGAGATAGACATCTTTATTCCCATTCATTCCAAGTAAAGGGTACGGAAAACCAAACTGACTGCTGGGACTCCTGAGCATGATCAAAATGATGTTACGATACCAGATTTGTTCTCATGCTAGTCACATAGCTGTCTATGGCATACAGAAAAAAGTACCTTGTGCATTTGGCCTAAGAATGGCAGGGAGAATGCTGAGAGAAAGATACAAGGGTGAGGATATCCTAATTATAAAGAAAACACAATAGAATTAGAATGCACATCTGAAACAGAAAGATCAGATTCTGATCATTTTTTGCTAGAGAATGTGTATCTTTTTTTGTCTGAAAAAAAATCACTGAAAAAATCAGTGAGTAAAGAATTCTTTAATCTTCAAGTCTTGTTGTACTGTAAAAGTAGGCACAGACTCAAATCCAAACATCAAAATACCCATTTCTACCCATACCAGTTTCTAATTGTTTTTCCTTGTCACTCAACCGGATTTAGTGAATTTGCAGACTTGTTTCGCTTGCTTTGATACAGAAAGGATATTTTCCCTTTACAGAGATGAAACTAAGTGAAGCAGAGGACAGAAAGTAGAATGTTTTATTACTCAAAAGGTATTTCATAATTGTCTGAAGCTTTCCAATTCAATCAAACCCACCCAGTGTTATTGGTAGTCCCATCCAGTGTTGATTTAATCAAGCTGATAGAGAGCAGTTGAAAGCAGGGCCTGGTTCAAGTAGCTCCCTCAACTATAATTTATTTTCCTTCAAACTGGACATATTAGTTTCACGCACTTTGACACTTCTAATAATGAAAACATCAATAGCTCGGTACAGTTGTAAAGACCACATGAATAAAAGCCATAGGATCAGCCTACTGGAGTAGTGTCCAATTCTGTGCTTCCCAGCCCTATGGGCAGTGGACTGACACAGGTTCTAGGAGAAGGTGGATGTACTCAGAGAAATGGGCTTGGGAGAAGGATGAGGGTGAATCCTATTGCTATCTTCAACTGCCTTTTATGAGAACGGAGTCAAAGCCTTAGGGATGTACACTGTGGAACAATAGGAAAAGTTGACAGAATGGGAATTGCCATCACATATTATGAAGTTTGTTTTCACCATACGAGTACTTAAGTACTGAGAGAGGTTGCTTAGAGAGGCTGTGAAATCTCTGCCCTTGGAGACATTCATAACTCGACTGGACAATCTTCTCAGCAACCAAAGCCAGGTCTAAACTGATCCTGCTTTGAGAGCAGAGGGGTTGCACCCGATGGTCTCCAAAATTCCCTTCCAGTTTGTATTATTCTCTGTTCCTATGATTATGTTGGATTACATCCCTAGTTGTCTGGATGTCTGGGGTTCTACCACAGATATATGATACGACCATCAGCTTTGTTTCAATCAGTGTTTTTACAACTGTAAACAGTACTTTTTCTGCCAGTTTTGTCTCCTGTTGTGCAGGTTTTTGAACTATGGATTTGTCTGGCTTTAAATTTGGGGATTATCAAATACAGTGGTGTTGAAATTATGATATAAGCTTTCCTACACTTCCCAAAGAGAGTAGAGCCAACACATGCTATCAAGATAAAAGGATAGCTTTATCAAGTTACTGAGTTCTTATCTGTTCTATTTGACATCATTTGTCATATCCAACTTATTTCCATTTTGGTTGTAATATTTGTTCTGAAACAACCATGATCAATGTGTTAAAAAAGTCATTACAGCTGCTTCTTAAAATATTCTACTGTACTATATATTCAAATATTAACCTCAAACTCTAGATCAAATTATTTATTCACTACATCTTTCAACTTGCAAAGATGTATTACATATATGTAATGAATAAGCAAGATCTGTCCAGTAAATGTATCTGAGATCTATTAAATATCATTAACAGTTACCAAAGAAAAAGCAGTGTAATCCAGAAAATAGCATATAAACTGAGGACATGGCAGATGTGGTCGTTGTCATATTTTCCTATGCAACTTTTTCATTTTAACCACTCCCATATTCGCATGGTTTCCTGGTAAATTTTAGCCCGCTCTCCAAAATTTTTAGCTATCTTTTAATTGTTGCACAAATAAGAATTTATATAAAATTTGAAAATTACATCCATTTGCAGCATCATATCAAAAAGCACAGCAGGATGCCTCCCTTCTCAGCTCATTCTTTCTCTTGTCCAGGAAAAAAAAAACTACTAGGAAATATGTTTTCATTTCAATGTTCTTCAAAAGAGAAAAAAGTAGATTAAATGAGGAAGGAGCAAGGGAAGACAAGAGGTAAAAAGAACAACTGTTTGAGTACAGTTCTTCCAGAAAGACACAACAGAAGCAATGGGTAAGTTACAATTTATAATATTAATTGAGTTTAGCCTCTCCATCTTCATGGAGTATTTTCAGGAAGATTGTGATATTCTAAAAATACTTCCTCATTTACCTGATCTAAAATTCACTGAAGTCAATGGAAAGATTTCTATTAACAGGGATAACATGACTGTTTTGGGAGGTAGTTTTGGCTCTATGGATTGAACTCAAGGAAATCTCTGCAAATAGTAGAATTTATTAAAAAAGGATGGAAGGGTTATGTTCTAAGGCTCATCTATTACTACTGCGTCCCTGCAGAGCAAGTAAAAATAAATACAACTAATTTCTAGTAATACACAGCATTTTTGCATGGAGATTAATGGTTTATGTTGTATGTCATACCGTATTCTATGCTTGTTACACTGTCTGGTTTTTAAGTGGATATTGTCTACCTTGACTTGAGTAGGGCTTTCAACATTGTCTCACAACATCCTCGTAGGCAAACTCAGGAGGTGTGGAGTGGAGGAGTGGATAGTGAGGTGGATTGAGAACCGGCTGAGCAGCAGATCCCACAGGGGCATAATCTGTGGCACGGGGTGTAGCTGGAGGCCTGTGACTGGTGGTGTCCCCCAAGGTTCAATACCGAGCCCAGTACAGTTTAACTTATCCGTCAATGACTTGGGTGAAGGGGCAGAAGCCCCCTCAGCAGGTTTGCTGACAACCAAATCCGGGAGGAGCGGCCGATACCCCAGAGGGCTGTGCAGCCCTTCAGAAGGACCTCGACAGGTTGGACAGATGGACAGAGAACTGTCTGGAGTTCAACAAAGGCAAATGCAGGGCCCTGCACCTCGTGCACCAGCACAGGCTGAGGGCTGACCTGCTGGAGAGCAGCTCTGTGGAGAAGGACCTGAGGGTCCCGATGGACAGTAACCTGTCCCTGAGGCAGCAGTGGCCAAGAAGGCCAGTGGTGTCCTGGGGTGCACTGGGAAGAGCTTTGCCAGCGGGTAAAGGGAGTGATCCTGCCCCTCTACTCGGCCCTGGTGAGGACACATCCAGAGTGCTGTGTCCAGTTCTGGGCTCCTCAGGGCAAGAGAGACACGGAGCTCCTGGAGTGGGTCCAGTGGAGGGCTGTGGAGGTGATGAGGGGCCTGGAACATCTCTCTTACAAGTGGAGCCTGTTCAGTTTCAAGAAAAGGTGACTGACAGGGGACCTCAACCAATGTCCATCAGTATCTGAAGGGACAGTGTCAAGAGGATGGAGCCAGATTCTTTTTGGTGGTTCCAAGCAATAAAACAAGAGGCAACAGGCACAGGAAGTTCCATCTGAATATGAGGAAGAATTTCTTTACTGTGTGTTGACTGTGCACAGGAACAGATGCCCAGAGTCTCCATCACTGGAGATATTCACAAACCCTCTGGATGCAATCCTGTGCCATGCGCTCTGGGATGACCCTGCTTGAGCAGGGAGGTTGGACCAGATGACCCACTGTGGTCCCTTCCAGCCTTTACCCATTCTATGATTCTGTAAATCATGTTAAGAATCAGAGAGATCTTATGCCAATAAAGCTCAGTTCTGTAAAGCTTTGCTTCAAAATTTCCAAATGAAATATTAATCAGAATTCAGCATTTATAACAAAATTAGAAGAATAATATTGACTAGCTGTAGTTGAACACTAATTGCTTGTCACATTGCTTCTGACTGATGTTTTTCATTACATACATAATCATATTTACATAATATGTGTAGCACTACTGTAATGAAGACTCTGATTTTCTGGGGTAATACTATTTTCTGAGGTAATAATATAAAACAATTTATAGGTTAATGGTATGAAAAAGCAATGTATTGATTGCTTTAAAATAATGGCAGAATTCTCCCCTGTGACTAATTATGTATTCTGGTGTTCTTCCAGTCTTGCATCCCTCCATGAATCTTTAATTCCCTTCCAACTCAGTGATGCCAGAATCACTTTTCAGCATCGTATCCGCTCAGCTGAATTCCAATGATCTCCACAAAACAGAGTATCAAAATATATTTCTGAGATTGATTGCTTCACAGGTTATGAGCTATAATAAAAAAAACACTGAGTTTCATTACCCTACACACTCTTCTTAAAGAGTTTTCAAACAATATTTCCTCTGATTGTTCCAAATGCTTGGGAGTATAACAAGGTGGGAAAATAAAAGCCCTTTCCATACCAAAACAGATCCTTTGGAAAAAATTGTTCCATAAAACGGATAATTTTTAATGAGTTCTTTCATCACAGAAGTATTTCACTAAAATTGTAAAGAGAAAGGTTCTCTACATAACGTGATTTTTTTCCTCTTTGATCAGCCTTATCTATTGCTTCTCATAACCTTTCATTTATTATTCAGTTATGCAGCTTTTTCTTCTTTTATATTGTATGTTAATAAATCATGTCCATAAAATTTCTTTTCTGTTTTCAGATAAGCTTCATTGTTGTTTTCTTTACTGTTCCATTGCTTGTTTCTTCTTCGTGATGGAGAAAAATGCAAGAGCAATGTAATTTTAGCTTCTGTTTCACTAAATCTTGAAACCAATAATTACAAAAAGTTATAATTACAAAAACATTCATTTTCATAATGTTACATTGCTTTCTTAAATCTCTCACATAAGAATATCTCACTTAAATGAAGTATTTAACTATTTTATAATGTGTTTTATCTATATTTATTATATATATTTATTCTAGTGCTAGGAAAAAATCCATATTAAATTATGGGAAAATATATTGGATATATTGCATATTTTATTTTATAGAAAAAATACATGGAGATATCCAAGCCTTATGATTATTCCTCTCTCACCATGTTAAATCTGCCTAAACCTTTGATTTCTCACTCTGAGTGGCACTTCACCTGTGACTGTAAGACAATATGTGGTAGTTACCTTCACAAGTAAGAATTTGTTATGAGCCCTTGGTGCTACCTTTGGAAATGGCAAATCTGAGAAGATGCAGCGTAACTCTGCTGAGTGATATAACACAGTGGGTGAAGCGCTTTTTCTGAGAGGAAAAACAAGCTGAGAGAAGAACATAGAAGAAAAAACAAATCATCAACAAACTCCTGACTTCATTGAGGCAGGGCTGCAGGAGGTGAGAGTACCCAACTTCACTGAACCCAGGAGAGTTATCTGTGAGGTCACCCTTCTCCTTTACCACCCGCTACCCTTCTCCTGCTGGAAAGGGCGAGTAGTGTGTTCTTTCCACTCTGGCTCAACTGCATGTTGAGCAGCATGGAATATTGGAGCCCTTCACACCAGCTCCTCCTCTCTGCGCTGCAAATCAGACCATGTGTACATCAAATTATGTACAAAATGTAAGCAACAGAGCAAAATTTGAAGAAAGGAAGTGCAGTATATTGAATATTTATATTTATACTGTAAGGTAGCCTGCTTTCACAAATAGATGAAAAATACCCCTTTCTTCCTTTTTTTTCCTTTTTTCCTCTCTTTTAGCTCCTCTTTTTCTTGATTGTCTACAGAAATGACCAGCTAAAGATATACTCTGTATCAAGAACACACAAAAGCAATACACTACCATCTACTGCATTATGCCACACATGAGATGAAAACCAGAAGCAAATCCCAACAGTTCTTCAGTTTCATCATTTCCTGAGACAGTTTTATTAGAGCTACAGCTAATAAACAAATTTTTCAATATGGGGTGGCGGAGCCTGAAAGCGTGGCCTGACCAGATGGGTACAAGGATACAGACAAATAAATAATTAAAGATAAATGAGGCTTCACAGCCCCTGCAGGAAATGAGTGGCAGATCTCATGCTCAGAGCATTTACATGACATGAATTCAAAAGGCCTGAAATTTATGTGGACCGTTAACACTGCACACATGTGCACAAACACATGCAATTTCTTAATCAGTCCTGGCTCTGTTTTCATGTACCAGCCCTGGGTCAGAAAGGGTGAATGCTTCCAATCAATATCCAGTTGTTAGAGTAACAGCCATGTCGGTTCTGGATGGCTGAGCGGGTGAAAACATGTTTGTTCTACTTAATGTGACACAGTCCCGTCAAATTAACAACCACAAGAGCAGAAGCAGGGCTGCTTAATGGGCTGAAGTCAGTTCCACAGAGAATTTGTTATCAACACTCAACCAATAGATCTGAAACCTCATTACTAAAGGGTTTATTTGCCTATAATAACTAAAGGCACACTTTATGTACATAGGTGTCTAATTCTAAAGATACAGCACGCTACACTACTTAGTAAACAGAGTGTCTTTAAATTGACATGACCTGGAGATAACATCTGTGTGTTATGTGAGTAGTAGAGTTATTTTGACAAGCCCCTGTTTGGCTAAACTACAATAGGCACTAACCCTGCAAAGAATTTCCTTTTCCTACTGTGTGTCAATGGTACCTGTACAGGACATGCAAGGAAGCTGAACCTCAACATGTGAGCCCTAATCAAGGTCTGAAACATAAATTTTAGCTCTCCCGTGTTTTGCCAGAATAGAGCAACTGAGAGTGGTTGAAAGTCAGCTTCAGTCTGGGCCAGCACTTTGCCACACAGGCACGCAGAACTCCTTGACATACGGTGGTCACATTCTGATAACTGGATTACCAGATTCTCTTCCCTCTTCCCTTCCTATGAGAATGATGTCTAGAGGTAATAGGCAGGAGAGCCAATCACAATCACTCAGAAAAGCTCCTTTTAATCAGATATGGCTGGAATTTGTCTTACTTGATAGCTCTTGATGCTCAGCTGTGGGAAAGATGTGGGGACGCAGCACAGATAATTGTTACGCAGAAGGGAGAGTAAGAAGAGAGACAGAGGTGCAGAGCTGGGTTTACTTTTCCTGGGAGAACAGAAAGGGGAAGATGGCAACTGATGTTTGTGGGGGAATCATTTTCTTTCCATGGCTAGCCTAGCTTTCCAGGGCTCTCAGCATTTTGTTTTCCTGAGCTGTCTGCTGCCACAGCCAAACGATTACTGTGCCTTCACACAAAACTGGCCCTGAGCATTCCCTTGTGCAAGGGATAATTTTACATAGTTCATAGCCTTGACCATTCCTGGTTGATTTCCACTGGGAAATCAAATCCAGCAGATTGCAAGATTAATTCCCTGACACATTTCAAAAAAAACCCTACTGTAAACTACAGAAAGATTTAGAAATTCATGTGGGAAATTTTAATATTAGTGTACCTCCTCTTGACATTGCTCTCTGTAGTTCTCATTTTTGCTTCTAAAAATTGTAGATTAAATTAGTAATCCAACACTAAAAAACCAATCAAAATGAAGCAGAATAATTAGTTCATGAGAAGATTTAATAAAGGAAAACATTAGGTTCACATACTAAATTCTCCTGCAAGTAGGTTTGAAGGAAGTGTTTCATCAAAATTATTCAGTAGAAAATTGTTACACAGAAGATGTTGTTTTCAGTTATTTTTATTGTTATTATTACACCTAAAGGATCTGCTCACTACAGACAGCTCAGAATTTTAAGTGAAAAAAACCCCTTTCTGTGCTTGAAAACAGAAATGTGTTGGCTGCAGCTGAACAACCCTTGATTAGGAGATGCTGCCACTTAAGAATGATAGGATTTGGAATGCAGGTATTTATTTTGTGGCGTAGTGAGGAGGATGAGACAGAAAGACACCGATCACGCTTACGTAGTGCTCTCTGTACTTGAGCAGAGATAAGACCAAAGGACTTGTAAGACATCTGTGGTTATTCCAAATTTTTTATACATTGGAATAAAACTGATAAAATATTGCAGTTCTGCAACGTATGCTAAAGCAGATGCATTTTTGGAATCTCAAAAAATTTAGTGAAGGAAGTCTAAGGTGTGGGAAGGTCTGACCCACCACTGCCTCACTAACACAGTTTGCATTTCCATCACATAATTTGTTTAAAATATAGTTTTATATAATAAAACAAAATAATAAATTTAATCAATCAGTCAGTCAGTCAAAGCTTTGGTAGCACTTTGAATTCACTCTGAATAGTTAATGAAGAAAAGCAAATAAAACCTTATTTAAGAAAAAAAGATAATTATTCTAATTGGCAGAACTCTCTGAGGAATTTTTCTCTCAAATTTTCGCTGTTAAAAGTTTCTGTACCTCCTAAATCCCAACTTAATTATCTCTCTGCTTCCCAGACCGACCATCAG
This sequence comes from Cephalopterus ornatus, assembly GCA_013396775.1. Classification (NCBI taxonomy): domain Eukaryota; kingdom Metazoa; phylum Chordata; class Aves; order Passeriformes; family Cotingidae; genus Cephalopterus; species Cephalopterus ornatus. Next base: position 256,137 of record VZRE01009006.1, on the reverse strand, counting down.
TTTTATTAATTTATATTTGCCTTTGAATTTTTCAGCAACACCCTCCTGCTCTCTGTCTGCTGGGGAGTTATCAATACTGCCCATTGCATTTAAAGAGAAGTCAGACAGGAGAGAAAAAGGGAGAAGAAAGAAAAAAAAACCCTTAGTCTCTCTTATTTGGGACTTTATTACATGAACATATGGAGGTGGGCACAGTTCATGTCTGGTTTAGAGAGCTTTCATTGAAAGTTGAAGTGTAATCCATACCCAACAATTTGCAGCTTTATATGTCTCCTGCTAAATTTCCAAATCATCAGGATTTTAAGCAAATTTAAGGTTTAGTTAGGGGAACATGGAAAAATTAGCTGGGGTGAGATACTGGGCTCACAAAGTCAGTCATATTTTGTTACTGATTTAAGCAGAAACAGAATCTCCTCTGTCTTTGTGTGCCATTTTCTCTTGCTGTGTGGCCTCAGCAGCATCCCTTGCAAGACACCGTAACAGCAGCAGCCTGTGATCAGAAGCCATCAAATTACATGGAGAGTTTCAAGTAGTCTGGCCAACAGGTGAAAAACTGACACCTTGGGATTTCACAGAAAACTGAATGATGAAGTGCAGTGTGTTATAAAATGGGCTGGGAGGGTGTCTATTTTGGAGAAAAGGGAGAAAACAAGCTTGCTATTCTGTGACAGGTGTCAGTCAAAAATGGGACCTTTTTTAAAGAGATGACAGATACTTGGATTCCTCTGCCTGGTGATAAAATCCTCTCAATCTATCAGCTCCAACAACTCAGCTGGATACAATACAGAATCATATCATCTTCTTAAAAAAGAAAACATAGGGAGGAGTATAGGACAAGTGTTTGTAGGAGAAGAGAATGAACAATTTAAAATTAATGTTTATGAATAGTCACCACTTTTACATATTTTCCTTTTGATCTCAGTAAAATATATTCTTATGAGATGTCTAAAACGACGTGTTCATTCTAAGACTGTCTGCATTACGAAGAGCGTTGCCATCAGGTCAAAGGAGGTGATTCTTCCCCTCTGTTCAGCACTGATGAGACACAACTGGTTTTCTGGGTCCAGTTCTGGGCTCCCCAGTCCAAAAGAGATGTGGACATCACTGGTGTGAATCCAGTGAAGGGTCGCAAACATGACTGAGGGACTGAAGCGTTTGTCACGTGAGGAAAGCTGAGAGAGCTGGTTTGTCTGGGCTGAGGAGGGTTCTTGGGGATCTCATCAGTAGGTGTAAGTGCTGGGTGGTAGGGGAGAGGAAATGGAGCCGAATGCCTCTTGGTAGTGCCCAGGGATAAGAGCAGAGGCAATGGAAAGAAATAAAACCACAGGAAATGCAATTTACGCTCAAGTAAAGAGCTGATTACTGTGAGACTGGTCAAACAGTGCAACAGCTTGCCCAAGGAGGTCATGGAGCCTCCAGCACGGAGATACTCAAAATCCAACTGAACTAGTTCCTGCTTGTAGAAAGAGTTGGGGTAGATGATTTCCGGTGGTCCCTTCCAAACTCAGCCATTCTGTGACTTCGGGATTTTGTAGGCTGAGAGTTTACAACCACCCTTCTGTAAAGCTGCTGCTGCAGGAAGGGGGCCCAGGCTTCCTAATGTCACAGACCACCCCGTGCTCAGACCTAGTCCTGAATTTAGATGACCCTGCATTCAGAATCACCCATCACAGGTAAGAAGTTGTCTGCTCCTTAACCAGATCGAGACACAGAAACTCCTGGTGTGCAGAGGATGTTAAAGGAGCCCAAAGTTGGATTCAGTAAAATGGGCAGGAGCTATTTGAAGGGGAACATCACTGACACATTTCTAAAAGTAACCACCACCCTAGAAGACCTAGGGGGCACACTAAACAATTTAATTTAATTTTGATACAGAAGAGATCTGCCACTAATTATTATTTACAATGTATCAGGTTATAATTGTTTACTTATTTGTTCTTTCAAATATCTTACTAAAGGCTGGCTTCCCCTCTTGGCTGCTTCATCTCGAAATATGGTTATAAGCACCCAGCTGTTCAGTGCAGAGAGCACAGGTGTGTATTGGTTTCAGCAGTCACATAGGACAATTTTCTGGCCCATAATACCTGAATCCACTGACTGTTGGCAGGAGATTGAAAGGGGAAATGGCGGCTGTAAAAGAGGGTACTTGGAACAGACATCTGCCATCCTTATACAGAGGGACAGCATCAGAGGAAAACAAGACAATGTAATGTATCTTAGGACATCCCTGCTTAAGAGAAGAAGCTCTTAAGAACACCATCTAGAGCTCTGGATGCAAATAGTTTTCTGGAAAAAAAAAAAGGCATTTTTTTCCTTCCCTAACATCACAGCTTGGAGAGGTGAAAAGCAAGGGCTGTAGCCAAGCAACAACAGAAAATCTTTAAGTCTCCTTCTCTCTTCAAAGCAGAACAGCCTCAGCTCAGCACCCCATCCTTTCCTCATCAACGCAGGCAACGCAGAGCACAGCCTGGACACAAACAACCAAAAGCCTTTGTGTTTCATTGCTCCTCCAAAATAAATAAACAAGATTTATGAACAGATTAAGCTCTTTAAATATATTTGGAAATCTTCCTTTCATCAGAACATGATGCAAGGCTGACAAGCAAACTGCTAGAAAACACAGACTGCTCGGACTGAAAGCACTTTTGATGTTCACAGACAAAACTTCTGTGCAGACTCATGTATGATTCTTCTGTACAGTAAAGCTAGACCTGTACAATTGAGTTGCTGGTTTACTAGAAATAAATACATTTTGATGAATAAAATTAAAAAATATTGGATTATCTGATGATAAAAAAACTCTTCACATGGTTAAACTTTGAGTTTTAGATTTAAAGTCAATTAAGTAATTGAAACTAGAATACACAATGGTAAGTCTTTGGAAAAGTCAGGTTCTATCCCACTCTTACCTCTTCTCTCCCTCTTTGGCTAAAACAGCTACACAGAACTACATGCAAGAGGAAAAAGAAAAACCTTTTCCAAATGTCCATTTGTAGTTAAAAGAGATCAAATTTGCTCTAATGCAGTCATACTCTTTCCCATCCATGAAGGAATGCTTTATTTTCCTAACAGGCTCTAGTGCTGGCACTATTCTAAAAAAAAAAAAAAGAAAAAAACTCTCACAGAAATAGTTTCACAGAGGTTATGGAGCATTATCTGTTATGTCTTGGCTTCCCAAACGAAAACACAAGCTATTTCCCATTTAACTATCTGCCCTAAGTCCTTAGTTCTTCAGGCAAGACACGTTCCTCCCCCTCCCCTTCACTCCCATCAGATCAGAGGACCTGAATAACAAAACCAGTGTTAATCCTTCAGAAAAAAAGATGATCAGCAAGAAAGTGTGGGTTTAGGAAATGCTGCCACCTTGCAGCAGATGCTTGAGGACAGAAGGCACGTTGCCTTGCTGCTCTTGCCTCAGCTCCCTCACTTGGCACTTGGACAACAAGAGGTCTGAATTGCAAATGGAACTGAGAACTGGTGATGAAAAAACGAGCTCTCTCTCTTTAACAATAGCTGTCAACAGGCCAGATGAGAACGTGCTTAAAGCTAAATGTCCAAGTCTTCCTGCTGTATATGAAGAGGAGAATGCTGTATGGACACTTCTTGGTAGGAGTACGTAAGTGCATTCCACCCCTTTCAAGGTTATATGCAGAGGAAGAAATAGCTAAAACACTCAAATAGCTTCTTAAAAGTGTTTTCCCAAATGTAAAAAGCTTCTATTTACTTTCCAGTGGGGGAAAGGCAGGAGGAAAAGAAGGGAGGGAAGCTTCACTTGATATTCATTTTCCTAATAACTAGCTTTGGTTGTAACATGCTGACTTTCAGATGGGCGTACTACAGCAACAGCTCCCAAAGAAGCACATTCCTACAAGTAAATAAATTAATGCAGCTAAAAAAAAAAAGTGTAACCGTTATGTAGCTCACACACTGTAGACATCTTTTCCACTTCAGTTGCTGAAATACTTAAGTTGCTTTGACATTCACTGCTATTTAATAAAGTGAGAAAGGATGTCATTCTGTTAATTGGTGATCAATACGGCCTGCATTATATTTGACTCAACAGTTCGCCATAATAACATTATCAATTACTGAGTGGCATTTTCCTTCTCGCACAGTTTACTTGTAAGTAAACACTGTAGATCACAACATGTTCAGTGGGCAATTATAACGGGAACATAAAAAAACCAACAACCCACCTAAGATGAATGTGTTATTTTCAGGGTTTCAGTACAACCAAATAAATGCTGCTAGGAGAAACTCTAATGTGAGAGGCAGTTTTTCTTACTCAAATTCTCTCCCAAGTGACTGACACAACTTTTAACTGAAAGTGAGTAGAAACAACGTGATGAATGACAGGCCAAAAACTTAATTTAACTTGTTATTGTCAAATATGCAGCTTTACCAAATCACATCCAACCCACCCATTATCTCAGATAATCACTTGTAAGATGTCTCAGGTGAAACATGTCTTAACCTTCTGAGATAAGACAAAATTACAACTGATATATACTGCTCTAGGTTTTTGCAGTGCAGATTTCACAGGACATAACCTGCTTGTATTGTGTTGCAACCACTTCCAATTGATTTTGTGAAAGCTGTGTGGCAAGCTGTTGGTATATGGCAGCTCTCTGTGATTAGATATATCCTACTCTGGTACAGCCTCTTTTTCTTTTGCAGTTGCCTTTTTGTAACATTTTGCAATCAAAAAATGATTCATGGTGAATAACTTGACAAATTTAGGCGATACATACAGAACCTACATGAGGGCACAAGAGGCTGTCTTTTGGGAACAAACAGGAGAACTGGGGCATAAATATGTCTTTTTGCAGCAAATCTGTTTACAGACACGTAAGTGTGCTCATTATTTGAATGTACAGACTGTTTGAAGCACTTTCCTACGATGATCTGAAAGCACAACATTGCCAAAAAAAAAATAAATCTGAGATTGTTAGGAGTAAATGACTTCTATTCATCAAAAGAAATCCTCAGGTAGATGTGCATAACTTCAGAATCCAGACAGGACTTTAAGAACCTGTGCAGCTTTACCTAAATATATGCTGATGTGGAATGGGCGCTTTAAGGATTTTGGAGACAGACTTGTTCTGGGTTTGAACCAGCTGCTCTGTGGCAATGTGCCTGGGGAAATGCTGAACACAAAGTACAGCACAGCTCTGCGTAAATAGAGCAGTGATTCGCCCAGGTTTGGTTGTGTGCATGGCAGGATCGTGGTACCAGGTCATCTGGAATTGCTGCTTGTCGTCGTGACCGTGCTCTCAGAATTAGTCAGAGGAACACAGGAGCTTTCTGAGAATAAAGTGGGTAGAGAATGTGAGTAACTTTTCACGCTCCCTAANTCCCGCCCCCTAAAAAGGGTTTTTTTTTTTTTTTTTTTGGATGGTAGACTAAAACTTAGACTAGAAGAAGGCAATTTTATCTGATTGCTGTGGTTCCTCCTGCCATTACTGCCTATGTGGAATGGGAACTGGCATTGACTCATTCTTCAGGAGTTGAAGTTCTTTTCCATGACTAGTGTATCAGAAAAGGTCATCAGTGCAATTAATGTCCATTAATACCATGCTCCTTACACAGCGCTCAAAAAATAATTAGAAAACAATATAATAGGAGGTATTTGGCTCAAAATGTTATCTTTAGCTATATATGTTCATAAACTCTAAATTTCCACCTGGTAACTGCAACAGAAGCTTATATGCCAGATTTTGGGTTCTGAAGGTATTACCTGCTTGAACTCAATCATCTGTGGGTGTGTAAGCATTTCAGTTTGCAAGTTTTCCAACCAGAACCACATCCATCTCCCTTATCTTTTCTATAAACAAGATTTATATACAGTGACTGCAGTCTAGATAAGCTTATAGGCTATTAAAGAATGGTCTCATGATTCCCTGTTCACCAAGTGAGGGCAGATCAGTTTGAAAACCAGTTATGTCGGTACTCTTGCATTGGAAAAGGAACAAGCATCCCAAAATTAGGAAGAAGAGGGCCTGAGCACTGCTTATGCGTCCCAGCACAGGGAGGGAAGTACATTTGGAGAGGGTCTGATGGGGAGAGTACTGGAAAGGGGAATGGCTTTTGGAATAAAATAGAAAATCATTCTGAGCTTGTTAATGTTCTATATCATCTTTTTTACTTTGCTTACAAACGTGGACCTGTTGGAGTGACTCCAGAGGAGGCCAAGAAGTTGCTCAGAGGGCTGGAGCACCTCTGCCACGAAGACAGGCTGAGACAGCTGGGGCTGTTCAGCCTGGAGAAGAGAAGGCTCCAGGGAGACCTTGGAGCCCCTTCCAGTGCCTGAAGGGGCTACAAGAGATCTGGAGAGGGACTTGCGACAAGGACATGGAGTGATAAAACAAGAGGGGAAAGGCTTCAAACTCAAAGAAGGAAGGTTTAGATTGGATATTAGGAAGAAATTCTTCCCTTTGAGGGTGGTGAGGCCCTGGTACAAGTTCCCAGAAAATCTGTGGCTGCCCTGTCCCTGAAATAGTCCAAGGCCAGGTTAGACAGGGCTTGGAGCAACCTGGTCTGGTGGAAGATGTCCCTTCCCATGACAGGTGGGTTTGAACTGGATGATCTTTAAGGTCCCTTCCAACCCAACCCATTCTGTGATTCTATGATTCATTTTGAAGGTGTGAAGATAACTAATATGTGTGCTTTTCAAGTATAACATATGGTACAGATTTTCTGTAAGGTGTCTTAAAAAGAGATGCCATATAAAAATCAGATGACTAGATGTTTTGAGACTCAAATCACCAGATAACGTTCCCTGCAGCAGTCAAGAAATATGAAAATTCAGAAGTACATTTCGTCACTCTGACACACAGGATCTCAGCTTAGACTTGCAGCCACTCAAAGGCGATGGGGTGGAGGCTCAGGCCTTTTTCCCAGTTTGAAAACATACATTCCAGTTTAAATGAGGAGAGGAACCAGGTCTCCCTCAGAACTGGAAGTATGCACCTTTTCTACCCTGGCATATCAGTCTTCCATTTTCATGTAGAATAAACACATCAGTCTACACTATCATTTCCATGTATGTTCTCAATTACTATCTGAATAAAAACAGGAAGACCCACATGATTACACCATCAGAATTCGCCAAGAAAAATATGAAGTAATATGATTTTGTGAATAGAGTATTGACTTAGCACTCAAATATCTGTTCTTTTTGGCCTTGCCAGTGGCCTGTCTCCTGACTTTAGATAATTTACTTCCTCTAGGCCTCAGTTTTCTCTCTGCACAATAGAATTTTGTCTCTTTTTGTAAAATACTCCAAAATCTATACAAGAAGAACGTCTTCTAAAATAATTTTAATGAATTTAAAATATATTTAGCATTTTTTCTAAACTATTTCAGAGGATATTTTGAAATGTGAATTAATGTCAATGTTTAATTATTTATTTTAGCCAATGTAAGTTCTCAAATGGATTTCTTTTTTCTTTCCACAGTGAAGAAGGTTTCTTGTCTGCATCTATCAGGTGCACAGAAGAATGTTCTATCATTCCTAATCTTCAGGATCATGAAACTAGACAATCATTAACTAACTGACAATTTTTTTGAGATTGAAAACCATGGATTTATTTTCTGTGCAACAGCAGGCTAAATAGAGCCATGATCTCAGCTGGGAGCTTTGTCCGCTTTATTAAATAGTAATTAATTAAATTCATAACAGGTAATTTAATAGTCTATATGGCTGTCAGTGAAAGAATATCTTATTTTTAGTTATCTATTTTGTGCATTCTTGAGGAAGAGATCACTGTTCTTGTCTATGAAATTTTAGGGTGAGTATAATGATGCTGTCCTGGGAAGAAAATGTATTTTTAATCCCCTGGAATTAAAGTTCAATATTTCTTGACTGAGATATTCCAACAGGATTTTAAAAAACAACAAACAAACAAAACAAACAAGCAAAAATGGTAAAAAAAAAGAGAAAAGCAGCTATGCTGCTCAAAAAAATCACAAATTCTGCAAAAAACAATGAAATTTTGATTCATAAATCCCCATTCTGAATCTCACTAGGTGAGATTCTGGCAGATCCTGATTTATTGTTCATAACTACTTGGAGCTGATGGTCTGGCTGTTCAAGAGCTAGTTTATGATTCAAAAATGAATTTGCAATATTCCAGTTTTCATCCACTCGTTTATTCACTCCTCCCGCCCCCAAAATGTGATAGATATTAATTATTTGCTATTGTCTGTTGTTTCTCCATTTTTGAAGAAGATGGCCTTTTGAGGGAAGGAAAAAAAAGACTTAAATTACCACTTCTATAGCACTAATAACAGGTGGTCAAAGAGCAGATTATTGCATGCTGTAAATCAAATTTATTCTAGGTATATAATAATGTGCACAATGAGAATGATTTACAAACAATAAACTAAACAACTCTTGTAGGTAGTATCTATGTCTTTTGACTACTGGCAGGCAAGAGTCCACAGGAATTGAAAGCAATTCAATAAAGATATATTTAAAAAAATAACAGGATGACAGGAAGCATTATTCCCAATTAATAATTCAAACAGATGTACTTGAAACTAACATTCAGAACAAAAAAACACACCAGCTGCTGCACTGATTGTCTTAAATGCTCTTTCTAAGGGCAAAACCTGCTGCTAGTGATGGGCAGTTGAAGAAATTTAAGGAGCAATATAAAAAAAAAAGTACAGAGCAAATCCATTCAGGAACTTTTCAAGGAATGCAGGGGAACACTGCAGAGCTGCTGTGACAGTATGTTATTATTTACTCAAGTTTAGGACCTAGATCCCCCTGAAACAAATCCGCTATCAAAAGCAGAGAAATTCATCTGTTCATATTTCTTTTGCAAATTGCATCAAGTTTTTTCTCAATTTTATAACAAACAAACAAAAAGAAGGCTAGCCAAAAGATGTTTTGTTAAAGTACAAGGAGATAATACAGTTTTGAAAGTTCTTGTAGTCCTCTGACAAGGAATAGAAAACACGTTTTTCCTCCTTCATTTAGACACGCTCCATCGCAGAGGCTGTTAACTCAAAATTTCACGTCTGTGGCGCTCTCAGGCCCCTTTGTGAACGTTAGAGCAAAATGATTTTTGGTTATCACCACCGGCATTCGGGACATTGGACCAACAATGTGTGAAGGGACACTTTTCTGCGGACTGAGAAGAGGATTTTGAAAGTTAATGCCATTGGCAAATGTTCCTAACAGCTGCCCTCCAACGCCCTGCAGAAGAGAACACGAGCACAGCAGCAAGAACACGAGCACAGTTGTGGCAACACTTCGTGTCTCGGAAAACACATCCTTGGGAGGGATGGCTGAGCAGCCACTGCCCAGAGCACGGGCACAGGGGAGGAAGGGATGCCCCGTCGGGTGGAGCTCAGAGGCAGCACGGAGGGCAGAGCAGCCGTGGGCGCTCTCAAAGCAGCGAGCTGGTGCGTTCTGTTACTGCGGTCATCTGCCAGGAGTAAGAATAACCTCTAAGGCCAACACCATTAAAAGATTTCTTGGAAAGCCTTGCTGTGATTTGCTGTGGTGAGCCAAGTTTAGACTCTGCTGCGTTTGTGAGCACACATGTTGTAGTAATCTTTCGGGGTAATGCATTGGCAGCAGTGGGAGACGTTTTATTTTTACAATTGCTTGTGCAGTAGAAGCATTTTCATCTGCACTTAAATACACTTTATGGTTATTCACATTGGGGGCAAATTTTCAAAGAGCTGCTAAGGCTTTTGGCCAGGTACACCACTGCTTTTATTGGGAACTGCATGTGTTAAACTGAGCAATGTGCTTTGAAAAAACAAACATATGCTTTCTTCCTCTGAACATTCAGGAATGTATGATTATTTTTTTTTCCTCTGAATTGTTAAGGCAGTTAGTGTGACTGACGGTTTGGAAGATGTGCTGGGAGAACTATGATACTCTGGTATGGCTGACAAAAGCCCTGTGGCACCCGAGGATCCTCTCCAGCCAGGAGAATGCTCCTGTGGTGTGGTGTGGAGGTGTTTGGTATCACTGAAGCAGTGCAAAAGCACAAGGGTCAAAGAGCTGGGTCCAATTGTATTGGTCAAAGATGAGTTCAAGACTAACAGGATATCCTTTCCCCTTCCCCCTCTCCAAGTATGCTGCCTTCCTCAAAAGAAGTCATATTTTTGTTTCAGAGCATTTTCATTTATAATTTGTATGCCCAAGAAGAGGTCTAAGCTGATATTAAAATGTTCTTTTCCAAGCTGGATGGCCCACCACCAACAAAACAAGAGTATATATTTCATGTAGGCCCTTTAGTGCTCCCGTTGGCTTCAATCCTGCAGAAACTCTGTCAGCTCCAATATCCCCTCATCTCACAAAGGGAGACCTAGCCAGAGAAGCAGAAGGACTGGAGCAGGGACTGTGTGCTCTTCAAACCACATATGGCAGAAACAGCAGCCACCACAAGCTCAGAATCATTGTTGTGCTGCCCAACATCCACAGGTTTCCCTGATTATGATCACGTTCTGTACAAAAGGAATATCAGATCTTGTGACTATCCCTGTAACAGTGATAAGAAAATATTTTTTAATTTATAGCAATTATAAAAACAATAAAAGCATCATGAGTGGTATTATGGTATTATTTCAGTTTATCATTTAATGCATATTTTGTCATTTGGAATTAAAATTGGCCCTCTTAATATGTAAAGGTTAGATATAAAAAAAAAGTGCTGGCTAGAAGATGTTTGAAATACATCTTTATATTTTTTGGAAAAGTGCTCATTATTTAAAATATTGAGACAACAGTTGTGTTCACAGAAAAAAAGAAGCACTCACTCTGCATTGCCCAGGCTGCTAATTCAATGTTTTAATTACTGTTAACATGGATACAGATGCTGCTCTAGGCAATGTTCACCCAGCATTTGGAGGGAAATTCAGTTTTAATCATAATCAACTACAGCGTTTTGTAAAACTGGTCTACAGCAACTGCACACTTCACATGTGCTGGTGTGGGTTTTAAAAACAGATTAGGATATGTGGAAAAATCTCCTAGGCTTAGGAAACCACTTTTCTTACCAAAACTTAATAGAGCAGCAGATGGTGAACTGACTCTAAAGAAGCTGCAGAATAGTCAGTACCCTTTCATCCAGCTTTGCTTTTTGATACAAATCAAGATTTTATCCTGGTAAGACGAGGGTGGAGCAAAGACCATTTTCTCGACAAGTCTTTGGATTAATGGAAAGATGGAAGAAATTAATGATATTGTCATTCAGCTCAGAAAATAAGCCAACCTGAGGAGATTCTGAACACTTTCTAGGAAGGGAAAACCAAATGCTACTGGGGCGGTCACCTGCAAAGGCCACTGGTTCAACACTGTAAGACAAAAGTGGTTGAACTTAGTGATCCATGAACCATTTCAAAGATTTTTTTTTTGTCTGTACCGATTCCTGATTTAAGTACATATTATTTACCTCAAAGCAGGGTAGACAGACAGAAGAGGCAGTTGAAGATTTTTGAAGTCTGCATTTGTAATATAATCACACAACACTAACATTCTGTGTGCTTTCACTGATCCTGTAACCATCATCAATATAACTGTCAAGCCCCATATAATACAAAGTACCCAGGATTATACAATTTGTTTTTATGTTCTTGACATATTTTAAATCAGCACTTAATGATTAAGAACTAAAAATAAGGTAAAATGAGCCTTGCAAGCTTATCACGATGCTGAGGTGGTGGAGTTTGACAGACCTTCTGCTATTATCCAGTCTCAAACAAAAAGTAGCCCTTTTCTATAGCTTGAGAACACAAATTCTATAACGTTGTAAAGCAGGTTTGCAGCTGGAAAGCCAGATGATAGGGCTGACTACTGGAAAAAATAAATGGACATAAGCATATTACAAAAAAAGCAGTGCTGTAAAAAAATATCGCAGAATTCAAAAGGCCGTAAATCTGTATTTAAGGAAAAAAGACACCACCATTCTGAAGCAGCAGAAGTTCACTGGTGCTAGATGTGATCTATGCCCTAGTCTTGAGAAGGCAACAGAAGTATGAAGTAAACTGCCACGATCTGGAGGAAATAATATTTCCTCCTCTCCTACCTGTGTTTCTTTTCTGCGTTCTTAACAGCAGAACAGTGTCAACTGCTGTGATCAGTACCTGGGCTTTATACTGCTCTCTCCTTTCAATTCATCTCATGGAATGAACAATACAGTCCATTATATAGAATAATAAATCTTGCACCACATCACGCATGTTTCTGAGCAACCTAAACCCACACCTTCTCACCAAACTTCCTTCAGCAGGTTAAATTCAATTAGGAACCTTCTTTACGGTTCATTTATGGTCTCTGGAGATAGAATGTTGTGTTGCGGTAAAACTGTTTCAGCTGAAACTCTGAAGGAGGCTGGAAAGTGTTGAATGTAGTTTTGCAAATCCCATTTTATTTAAAGGATTTCATTATTCTGAGATAAATATCAGAATCTGGTAACATAGGAGATCCACAGACACGGTATTCACCAGGCATTATTTCAAGGCAAACCTTTTTGTGCCTCTGAACTGTTCTTTTCTTCATATGTATAAAAGTATGCCTTTTGGTTTGTTCTCTCCTTTTGGATTTAGCCTGGAGTGCTGTCTCCATCATTTCTACACAGCATCGCGTTATTTGTTAATTCAAGGTCTGTTTCTGTGTTGTCTTCCCTCACTCTCAATTCTTCCCTCACTGTTCACATCAGCAGCACTTTCTCTGGTGCTGAGTGGCAGTATCCCATCACCTCCTTGTGACATCTGCTTTCGTGCCCCACCTATGCCCGGGAACAAAAGGTGGTGCCTATTTCTTCACCTTGGTCCTTTGTACAGCGTGCCAGAGGGGCTTGAGCTTGGCTCTGTGCAGGCAGCAGAGGAACAAAGCCTGTGTGCTTCCAGGGACAGGCTTTTGTTGAGGTGAAGAGGTGAAGATACCTTTCATTTGCTGCAAAGGTATTGTTGATTACCTCAAAACACAGAAGGGCTTTTCTAGGCAGCTGCGGTTAGAGTGTGCTGGACAGGATTTGAATACTGAAATTGTCTGCCAGGATACAGGATTGCCAGGATTGTCTGAGTGTGTGATGAATAGAAAACCATTTTCTTTTGGGTTATTTTTTTGTTGTTTAGAGTTTTCTTTGAGAAAGATATTTTTGTGCATACAAGAGCACATGATGTATAAAGAAAACCATCTCTTTGCTAAGGTAATGTGTTTTTTTCACATCCCGTTTCACAATAGCTAAAGCAGTTTGATTTTAACGTGAAGATATACTCTGCACCCAAACAGTGAATCAAACAGCCGATAGTTATGACATACCTACAATAACAAAGGAACTTGATGTAAATAAATAACATGGAAACTGTAAACACAGCTTCAGTCTGAATGGTCTTGTCATATTTCATCCCCTCATTTTAATGCAATACTAAGCGAAGCATGGAAATGTTTACCTTTGTCTGATCTTTAATTCCCTAAAATTTATGTGGAATCATGCACAGATGCTCTGGAAACTAGCATGGAAAAGCCTGGCATTTTAATTGATCCCAGAGCCTCTTTCCTTACAGCCCCTGCTGCTACAAAGTCTGCTCCTTGCTCCAAAGGGGCTGCTCGGTTGCCTAGTCACGGCAAGCGGCCAGGCAAGGTGCAGAAATCCAGGGAAGGAAGTAACCAATCAATTTTTTAATTTCCCTATGTAAACAGGGTGGATTTTGAAAGCTCATTAGTGGCAAGTGAGACGCATTGTGCACGTTTTAACATGTGTATTAAGTGCACGCAGTGGCTTGCAGACAGAAATTGTAAGCCATTGGGTTTGTTTCACAAAGCTTTTTTTCAGAAGACAGCCTGAATATGTCATTTAATACACTGAATGTTTTTTGGAGGGTGGGTGGAGAAATAATTTTTACTCCTCTATCACTACTATCTTATCAATGTTAATGTTTTCTTACAGTTAGTTTATTATGTTGTAAGTAGTATATTTTATTTATACTCGAAGGGCGGGGTTAGGAGGATGATATTTTCTTTATATTTGACAGGGTTAGGAGGATGATAACCAGAACCAAATCCTGATTTCAGGAAGATTTAGGAAAGGAAGAATTGTATGCTTGTCCTTAAAGATTTTCAATTAGTGTTGTCTTGGCATTTGAGTAAAAGTGAGTGCAAATTTATCATTGTCATATTTGCAAGTCAGTGAGTTGTGTAATCTCTCTGCACCTTCTGCACAGCAGGGTGGGTCTGAGATTGTTTCTAGGTGTTTAGGTCGCTTTGGAGGTTTGCCCTTCTCTGTTGTTATTGATAAGTGATTTTTTTTCAAGGTATTCCATGCTTCCCGATATGTTACCCTCATGACATCCATGGAGAAAGAATCAATGGTCATTTGAAAACACTAACTCATTGCTAATTTCCATGAAAACATACATTCTACTGTGCCACTGGCAATATGCCACTTCTGCCTTTGAGATCCCTGCTGCCTTAACATAGCTCAGAATTTGAATCCAGGTAACAAAGAGTCTTACACATGCTACACAGAATATCTGGCTTTACCATAAATTCTTTACCAAGAATTGGTTGAAGTGATATGTACAGAATTTGAAAACTATGATGCATGTAACAAGTTATTTACTCCATAAAAATTAATTGAATGTTATAAATGCATATACAACAACCTTGCAGGAAAGTGACTTTTGAACTTTTAATGGGAAAAATATAAATTTGCTTCACTGGTTCTCAAGATAAACCCTTCTGGCACAGTGAAAGTATTAAACATGAACATTAAAGACTTCAAAGATCAATTACTTTTTTCAATAGTCTTGAAAAGACAAAGAAATCCTAGACACACTCAGGTACACAAGAGTTCTGCCACAGAGTTAAAAGTCAATACTTCTTTCAGCAAACTTCCTATGGAAAGAAAAAGAAATAATATTATTAAACATCAGCTGTAGGCAGCAAAATCCTTTTGTTTACATTATTTTGCTTTGATTCACCTATTTAGCTTTGATTCACAGGTACTAATCTGATCATGAGGGTCAATGAAACCTTTAATTTATCAGACATAATATAAAAAAAATACTTCTGTAAATACAGACACTTTCGTGTCCTCCAGTCCCAGTCATTGCTTGGAAAGAATAGGGAATATGTAGGAAAGGACCCTAAAAGGATACTTCATTCTCAACAGGCTATGGTGTCCTTGAGTGCTTTGTTCCAGCCTCCATTCAAATTGCCAACTCTGAGATCAAATGCAGTAATTTTTGCTTGTAGATGAAAATTCAATAGGGAAAAATGGACTTACTTGTCTATTGTTTAGGAGACCTATGACTTCTCGAGTCTTCAATCACTATCAACTCAAACTAATTTTCCATTCATAAGTCAGATGAGAGCACTGTCACAGGGACACTGGAAAAAAATATTTGCTCTTTGTCAAATAGATTTGCAGAACAATGGAGGTTGTTGTTAAAAATAAAATCAAAACTTTTAGGTTGAAAATTATGTCAAATAAAAGAAGCATGCACACTAGCACTTTTTTTTCCTAGAAAGTATCCCTTTACAATGCAACAAAGATGAGATAAAAATATCTTTTACTCAGAGATCATACAAATGTCACAGTTCAGGATTTATTTTATTATCTGTCAAATGGCACCAAAAGCTCTGCTATCTTTGATCAGTTCTAAAACTTGCAGTCCAAGTAAGGATCTTAAATCAGACATTTAATTTTAAAAGATTGGGGGTTTTTTGCACATTCATTACATTAGGTCTGAGGTGCTGTAATGGGGAGTAAAACCAAAAATAATTCTCTTAGAAATCAAAACTTCTGCAGCAGTTTGAGACTTGCGTTTTAGAGTTGCTCTCTTTCCTATTACAAGTCCAGCCATCAAATATTTCTGCTCTCTCTCACAACTCTTCACACCAGTTTCCCAAATGGATTTTCCACTTCTTTACCTTTTTTTCCCTACTTAAACATTAATTTTCCTCCCATTTCATTGTGTGCAACCAGAGAGGTGAAATAATTGCAGATGTTCCCCTTTTTTTCATTGTGGTAAATAGAAGGACTCTTTTCATGCTGACAACATACTCACAAAAAGCTGGACTTTACTTGTTTTAGCAGACATTTGCTTTTTAAAACTCTCAGAGGGCCTGACCATATGTTCAGTTCACATTTATACAGCCTGGTTAATTTAACCCATTAGAGTCTCATAACTGGCTTGAGAAAATACAATTCATAAGTATACCAGGCCTGTAAATGTAATTCTATAAAACAAAAATAATTTTGCAGTGTTAGGACACTCAGTCTAGGTTTTCTGTTTAAAATACCTTGCGTTTTATAGAAATCACATAAAGTCATAGGCCAGAAACAAAGAAGAAATCCATTCAAATCATCTTGCAAGCACTGAAGGTCCTTTCCAGCTTTGACGTGGTGATGGTGGAAAATGGGCTCTCAAAGTATTTTTATTGATTGTTTGGCAAATGTTGCCTTTCTCGACAAAGATAAATTTGATTAGGATTTGCAGATGCCCAAAATAGTAGCATTTCTTGTGCCTTCAGCATATCATTTACGTGCTCTGGAGCAGCTAGACTCACTCCCCAGAGACAGCAAAGGAAGGTGTTGATTCCTTCCCAGCGCTGTTAAAAGCATTTCTTCAGAGCAGGTGAAATGGCAGCGTTTAAGTTGTCCCTATTCTTAGAGCTTTTAGATGAAGTAAGAACTTTGCCAGCAAAGGACTCAGAAAAGCTTGGTGATTCCAGAACCTCTGTTTTCTATATGTAAAACCTTTTGGGCTCACTTTAATCGGTGGAGACATGTGCTGGGGAAGGATCTCAGTCAGCTCCAAAGTAGACTGAATTAAACACTGCAATTGCTACATGGCTGCCACGATCCCAAAGCGGGGCCCTCCATTTGTGAGCTTATGTTGAAGGAGGCAGGCTTAACTATGCTGGATCAGGTCTATCATCCCAAGGCTGAGATTTCCTAAAATATGCAGTCCTGGCCTTTGTGTCTTTCCATATACTTACAGTGGAAAGAGAATAAGCGAACAGCAAATGCCTTGAAAATCCTGTCCTTCTGTTAGTTCACTTATTCATGAGAATATGACTTTATCATGTGAACCTAAAGATAGTGACTACTTGTTACTAGTTTCAGTAACATCTGCCAATAGTGTGGGCTCCACAAGACACAGGGAAAGAACCATTCTTCCCTGGAAGGGTTGCAGGAGATAGGGAAAGCAGGTGGAAGAGCATCTCTGACAAGGAAGTTGCTCAGATAGTAGGAGACTTAAACAATCCCAGTGCTGGTGAAAAGTATACTGAAACCAGTTAAAAATTTTGATTTTAGTATTAGGCTCGGAATGAATTAATGAGAGAGGGAGAGAATGGAATACATTGCAATTCATTTTAAAATATCTTTTAAATTAAAATACAGTTCCAATTACTTTCCTCAGCTGGAAGGGACAGTTGGTATATGCTGTTGTACCACGTTTTGGACAATGGCTTTGCAGCCTACTTTGTTAGATATTTCTTTTGCAGATGAATGGTACAACAGTAACTGAAAAATATTTTTAACCTCCTCAATGTCTCTCGTTAAGTGGAAAGCAGAAAATCTATTTCATAGGAATGCCTTCTTGCAGAATTGCATCTGAAACACTCATTTTCAGGGCTAGCATTTCATTTTCTCACTTGTGCCAGCAACTAGGTAACAAATCTTAGGTACGCGTTCAGGTTACATTTCTGTTTCTTGCACATTCCTTAGTCACTGACTTAATCCTCCAAGCAGTTATGCCAGCAGGAAAGCATGCTGTCTTTCCAACTTTTTTTTCTCAGTGACAGTAGATAGGTATGACAGGGATATGATCCTAGCCCCTCATACATTGAAGTCAAAATGTTTTGATTACAAGGCTCTTTGAGTGTTTTTTTCCTGGCCTCAGGAGAAATTAGATGAGACATCATTTAAATGGCATTCACAGCACCTCATTTTGGAGAAGTGACTCCCTCTACTTCTATATGTGACTATACACACCCATTTTGGAGTCATTCTCATTTCCTTGCAGGTAGCATAAAGGGCGATGGAAGATGTGGTTCCTATCTATGACAGCTGCATACAACTTCCTAAAATTTGGTAGCAAGAGTGCTAATTACTCCAGATCTTTCTTGGGGCCAGGAACTGCCTGGAGCACTTTGTTCCCAGCCACAGGCTGGAAGCCAAAACACCAGGTGCTCAGACAGAAAGGAAAAAACATGGGAAGACAAAAGTGAAAGAAAATGATTCCCCACCCCACAACATTTCTGTATTAATTTCTTGATATGTGAAAATGATGGAATATTGATGCTGCCTCTGTTTTGGCCAAGAGAGTTGATAGGGACAGCGATTTTTTCAGAATTTCTTCAGAATCCAAAAATAATTCAGTATTTTCACTTTCACTGGTATCATTGTAGCCAGCACTGGGGGCAGTTACACTGCCATTGCCTCCAAGTAAGAAAAATGTCATAAAAATTAACTCCTTCTCAAGCAGCATCTTCTCAATGCAATGTTCTCAGAATAGAGCAGTTTTGGTTCTTCACTTTAAAAAGGGATTCCACTTCAGCCTAATAATGAACTCCTTCTCAGCTGATATCAGGGGTTTGTTAGTTCCTCAAATACTCCACAGATTTTCTGCATTATGGTAGTTAACAATAAGATACTGTGATTCTTCCTGAAGGAAAATTCATTCTTTTAGATTACTGAAAATTGGGTCTGAAATATGAGTCTGAAACGGAATGAAAATATTCTCATTACAACATAATCATGTTTAATAATCATAGAGCCATGGTTGCAATTTCTGCATTTGCCATTGCCTAGCAGAAATTTCAGATAATATTGCAAGCAAAATTTAAATGTTCCATACTTCCATGCCTTTATGGTATTTCTTTCTAGAACTCCTCCAGCATTTCATCTTCTTCAAGCCAACATATGATGTTAAATTCTGATCATCAGGTCATGTTTTAGTTTTATTCTACAAAACTAATCAGCAACAAAAGCTGCTAATGTGGACTGATTTTGGTGCACATATTAATACAGACTTTTGGACAGATACAAATCATTGTCACAGAAGGTCCTTGAAAGACCAGCATTTCTGCAAGTTCACGCGATTGTCAAACTATGGCATCATTAACATTGCGTAGTGTCCAATAATTCTGTTCTCCCCATGGACAAGGACTGTGCAGAAATAATTACTTGGCAATCACATGCACTTCATCACTTCCAAATTAGATTTTAGTGATCCACCGCTTTATTTCCAGAGTAATCAAATTACTACAATGGAGTTTCCTTCACCTTTTTTTTTTCCCCCCTCTTTCATTTGATATTTATTGCCGCAGATGCAATGTGAGTTAAGCACAGCCAAGAAAAACACGATTTGGGGAGAAGCAGTTGGATAACGTGTTTTGAAACATACATGAAAATGATCCTCTAAATCTCTATTCCAATGTAAACACATGCGGTAAATCAAAAAACCAACCAACAAGTTTATCTAGAGAATTCTATGAAGTAAAAAATTTTGAAAAAACCCCTATCTTCTGATCACATGGAAATTTTTCTTTCACTTTTAACAGTACTGTTACAATGGAATTCTGAAAAAAAACCCCCAAACTTACATTTAGTCACCTGGAAAACTCTCAGGACCTAAAGAAGGGCAACGAAGCTGGGGAAGGGGCTGGAGCACAAGTGTGATGAGGAGTGGCTGAGGGAGCTGGGGGGGCTCAGCCTGGAGAAAAAGGAGGCTCAGGGGGGACCTTCTCACTCTCTCCAACTCCCTGACAGGAGGTTGTAGCCAGATGGGGATCGGGCTCTTCTCCCAGGTAACAAGCAACAGGACAAGAGGAAATGGCCTCAAATTGCACCAGATGAGGCTTAAATTGGATATTAGGAAGAATTTTTTCACCTAAAGCGTTGTCAAGCATTGAAACAGGCTGTCCAGGGCAGTGGTGGAGTCCTCAGGGGTATTTAAAAGGTGTGGCACTTGGGGACGTGGTTTAGCAGTGGACTTGGCTGTGCTGGGCCAAAGGTTGGACTTCATCTTACAGTTCTTTTCCAGCTTAAACAATTCTCTGATTCTGTGGTTCTGTGATTTTGCTTCTGTGATAAAACCAGAAAAATAATCAAAACTTTCATTTTTTTCCTGCTAATAAATAATTGGCATGTGAGAATTACAGCTTTTTCTGAACTCTGGATGACTCTGGATGGGGCAAATGGCCCACATTTATCAGGTTGTTACTATTCATCACAGTATTTAATCAAGTGCTTACATTTAAGCCCACTAGTCTCCTGCTATTGAATGAGACCAAAGAAGATACTTACATAAAAATTATATTTAAGGGATTGGCTAAAGCAGATGTATTTGAGTACATTTTTTGTGCTCAGCTATTTTGGCATATTTTGTTCTTCATTATCTGGACTGAGGACCTGGTGTTGAATCAAACCTACTGAAATTAATACCAAGTCTTGCAGATCCTCATGATCTATAATACAAGCTGATGATTATTAATTATTGTATTTTTCATTCCTCTTTTCATGTGTTCTAAGAGATATTTATGTGTTCAATAGCAAGGGTAGGTAGGTCTAAAATCCAACAGGATCATCTATTGCATATTTGTGCAATCACAGCTGATTATATTGGACCTTTAGGCAATTAGGTACCTTGATTTTACTGAAGTCTCAGTGTGCCTTTTACAGATAAATTAAGTTCTATAACACTAAAATGAATGTTTTCAGCACAGGATCAATCAGCGTTTATAGAGTTAGAACTTTCAGGAAAGAGAATGAACGGTGTTTTTACTGATATATTTGAAATTAGAAAGAAAGGTAGTTATATGCTTAAAAGACACTTGGAATGATCTCATGGTCTAATGTCTCGGTTGCTTGGAGCTGTGATATTAATGCACTGAAACATTATTGCATCTTTATTTGTGAATGTCCAGATAAAAGTACCAAGGTAAAATGAAATTCCTGAAATCAGTATTCTTGATAGACTAATAGCCTGGGTCTTTATTTCCACAGTAATCAAAACCTAATGTTTCAAATTACACGTGCAGGCTACTGGCCATGATAGCAGAACCCATACACCTCTCTTTCACCAATCTAAAAGTCCAGAATATTTGGTATGTATTTTTCCTTAGGGGATCAGTACCCCTAAAGTTTCACAATTCAGGGCTGGGAGAACAGCCACATTCCATGTTATCGTCACACATTTTTTATTGGATTTTCAGTCTGCTCTCTTGTATATCCTCTACTACACAAAGGCATTCCCTGAGATCCTTTGATTGGGGATACTTTCTAAAGAGGACTTTCAAACATGCTCAAGGGCCCAGTTTAGTTCTTGTGGGGTGACAGAATGGAGACTGCAATGCCGTGGCCCTCAAGGTGAGCCTTGCAAACCAGGGAATAGAGGATCAGATCCCCATGTGATGAGGATCTGGAGAACCTTCCTGAACAGTAAGGAAAAGATACAGCTCCTTCTGAAGGATAAGTCCTCTTCCCACAGCATCACCTTTGTGCTAAAGATATTCCTTGTGCCCAACACTGAGGATAAAAATGCTGACTTGACCATAAGTTTTGCTAGTCCTATAAATGGGGACAAAATTTCATTCTGTCACATGTTCTCCTGTTTTCAAGCACAGCAAAGTCAGCATTTGCATTCAAATTTAGCCTGCAGTATTACCACTGCAACACAGAGCAGCAAAGAAGTCCCTACCTGAAATCTGCCCTGACCTGCATGTGTTTTTAATGAGTATCTCTCATTTTGGGCAGCACTAGTCAGGTTCAGATTTCGTTCTCTCTATTCAAACGCTGAGTTGAGAGAATCACATTAATTGCATTTCTGACTAGGAAAAACTGCCAGAATTTTGTCTCTCTTTTCCACTTTGCACTTGCTCAGTAAAACCCAGTGCTACAAACCCAAGGGCTCAAAAAGTCTGTTGGCAGAATTAGCAAGTTCATTTAGCCTTCCTGGAAAGAGCTGTGAACTGGGGTATAACTATTGCAGAGCTAAACTCTAAGTTAGACTTTCAGAGATGATACACCTAGAAGCAGATATTTTCTCATTAGACATTTATATTAAAAATGGGTTAAAATCATGCAGATATTTTAGGAAAGACTTGTACAGCATAAAAGAACACTAATTTAAGGTGAGGGAAGTTACTTCAATCAATGCATTACAACCAAACGTTCTGGTGCACTCTAGTGGCAGAACATTGAGATGTACAATAGCTTTGCTATTTGTTTTTTTGAAAACCAGGGAAAGACAGAATTATTTTATTAATTCTGGGTGTACAGGTAAGTAAAGGTTCCTATCCTGTATGTACCTAATGTTCTCGCAGGGGGGAGAAGTGAAGCATTTCTACGTGGCAATAAAAGACAAAGAAGCCTTGATTATTGGTCTCCTGTAGTCAACAGACCTCAGATTTAAGGCTTCATCCCAACACAAGCAAGCAGTCACTTACATCCAAATGGACCTGATTTTTACTCCATAGCTCTCTCCCTTCTCTTGGAGTTTGTGGCCTTTCACTCTCAAGGTTTTCTGACTGATGACCTCTAGTAGATAGTTGATGTAACAGGCATATACTGACTTGTGCACAATGGTATGTGCACCTGCATTTACAAATACACATTCTCGTGAGTATAAAAATATTATATCAGATTGTGTCATGGGAAGGGGAAAGAAACCAGAGTCTTGTGAAAGAGAGGAAGCAAAAAAAGGGGGCTCAAGGTACAGTCATTTTCTATCTGCTCAAAAAGCAACAAAACCAAATGACATTACGATATCCTGAAGCTTTAAAATTAATAAGCAGTGACAAAGTTGTACTAAAATACGGTCATTATTAACAGAACAAAATGGTTGTTACTAAAAAGTCACTTATTTATCTTTAATGGCTAAACATGGAGTTATTACGAAGAAACCTCAAATATTCTGAGGAGAGGGAGAT
Source organism: Cephalopterus ornatus (assembly GCA_013396775.1). Lineage (NCBI taxonomy): Eukaryota > Metazoa > Chordata > Aves > Passeriformes > Cotingidae > Cephalopterus > Cephalopterus ornatus. The sequence continues at coordinate 233,225 of VZRE01009006.1, read as the reverse complement.
GTTCTACCCCTACAAGGAAAATGAAGCAGAATTTCTTAGCTAAAAGTGCCTCACATGGATAGCACTAGGCTGCTAGTTCATTCCTGAGATGCAGGAAGATGAAGTGACTTGACCAAATCCATCTCACTGCCTAATGGCAAAGCTGAACTAGATCTGAGTTCTCTTGAATTTGTCTCCAGTGCTTACCCCATAAAGAATCCCCCTTAGTGAAAGCACACATCATATCCTGAGAACATAACAGAAAGGTGCTTCCTTCTGTGGAAAATGTATTTACAGAAATCACTCCAGTTCAAGTGATTTTTGTACTAAAGGGTTCTGAGATGAACTCTTGTTCTTGAACTGCCATGTGGCACAAGATAGATGGTGGTGACTGAGAACATTCTAGATCTCTTTACATGTCCTGGAACTAAGGCTTTAAGTCAGGAAGGATAAGCTCCACGAAGTCTGTGAAAATTCTGAGAAATCTCAGAAACGTATATACCTGGAGATTACAACAGAACAGTCAGAATAGAGGACAAGAGCTAAACAAATATTCCCTGCCTGAAGGACAGAAGAAAAGTAAACAATTAACAAGCAGTGACAAAGTTGTACTAACATACTGTCATTGTTAACAGAATAAAATGGTTGTTACTAAAAAGTCACAGAAGCCACATGATAGCAATTAATTTTCCAGGAGTAGATACAAAGATTGCCACTGCTACACCACTGCTTCTAAAGATTATCTCTACTTTGTGGTATAAAAACATGATCATAACTTCTGTTGATATGTGTAGGTTAGCTTTAAACCAGCTAATTTATATGGGTAATAAGAATAATATCATTTGCTCCTGCCTGGGACCTGAGGTCTGTATCCTGTACTGAAAACATCACAGCACAGCATCTGGAGTGTTATCAGTAGCCAGATTACACTGTGGAGTCAAAGGTGCAGTCAAAACTTTGGACTAAAACATAGTTATTATCTTCATTCTGTTCCAGAGCCTTTCGGTTTTAATGCAATAATTTCATCTACCCAGCAGAGGTTGATTTCTGGTACTTCTAAACATCATGAGTGCTATTCTGCACCTCGAATGCATCCTCTGAAATCAAAGGAATTCCTCAAGAACAAGATAGAGGAAACTATACCATATTTACCTGTAGGTCAACCAAAGGAATTTAATTTCTTTGCCTGGATAATCAAAGACACAAGTTAAATTTGTTGTCATGGTGCTCCTTCACAGCATCATCATCTAACACTACCATGAAGATACAAGTTTAAAAAGGGAAGAATATTAATCAGTGAAGTTGGTTAACATTTTGCCAGTCAGATAAAAGTTGCACTCTTGTGTCATTCCACTGAATTGCAGTTGTTTGCAATTGTTTGCCTATTCCCAGTTCTCAGAACGTATGAAGAGACAAAAAAGTTTCAAGACAGTTTATTTAAGAGCACTCTTGAATATTTAAAAAATTTGTGATCAGCAACTTATAACCTTCTAAATATAAACTGTTATTCATGCAATTCCTGACCACGAAACCTTTTGTGACTTCTGTAGTATAAAGAGAGCAAAAAGAAGTAGTCTTCATTCAGGACTTTCCCTTTGCCCTACACTAACATATCATTCCCCATCTCCCATACAGTTTTGAACTGGGGAGCAGAATGAGCTGTTTGTGGAACTTGCTTCACATACCAAATCCCTAAAAAATATTTTCATGCCATCTGGATGTTGCCTACAGGTTGGTAGCTATCCAGACTGGTGGGAGGAAGTCAAGGGCTGGTGCTGTACTAGTCGTGGTATGAGACAAGCAGTAAGTGCTCTATGCACACAGAATGAATATATCCATTGTGCCCGAAATCTGCTGCTTTTAGGAAATGGGTTTGCAGGCTGCACTGCAGGCCCTGAGAGTGCTCTTATACACCGTGCAGAAGGGTGCTCTCGTGCACCACAAGAAGCTGCCGGACATAAAGACACAGGAGCATGTGCTGCTCAGAAGGGATGCACGACTTCGCTCCAGGGTACTGAAAAGCTTTCAGCTCACAGAATGGATCAGGAAAGTTTAAAACAGCGGAGCGTGAAGGGGTTTTGCAGTTGCACATGAAGAAACAAAGAATTTTACTTGTCTTACTCAACTGAGTCTTTGTGTGGCTGCTAGTTCATGTTTCAAACTACATTTAAGAACATTTGTTCCTCTTTTGAGGTTCAGTAGAAGAAAGAAGTTAAAGCAGTCAGCCCAAGGTCTACTGCCTTAACTGGTTTTAAAATAATTTCAGGCTGGGGAAACCCCACAGGATGTTAATCTGCAAGAGATGATAAAGTGGGCTAGTGCTTCTGCTATGCAAGAGAAAGTTTTCATTGCTTGATGATTGAGCAGCGCCGGAGAGAAATTGTAAACTGCATGGACAGCCTTTGGATATGTGCCCTGCCCAAAAAACTCAGTGATTGCCTTGAGTTTCTCCTGCATGGAAAATGTCTCACCCTACAGAGACACAAGTGAAAACCAACACAAGGATTCTCTTTGCTTGACTTCTGTAAGTCTTTGAGGGTGGGGAGGGAAAATCTGAAGACATTTGATTCCAGTTTTTACTCTCTTATGTGATTTTCAAAAGAAAATAGATGCCAAAAGTCAGTATATTTACTACACTGATGAATAAACAAAATCTTCCTTTTTTTTCCCTCTGCTAAAGCAGAGGAATGTTTCCATTAACATATACTTCCAATATGAGGGTCAGGCCTTGGTGACAGATTCAGATGGATACATATTGATTAAATGTGAAAACACAACTTAGGAGAAACAGAGATGCAAACATTTAATGAGCAATCACATCCCTAAAGAAAAGGTGGTAGATGATGATACTTGTTTGGGAATACTGAAACAGAATGAAGTAAAAAAAAAAAATTATTCCTTTTTTTATGTAACAAGAACTAAAATAAGATTTTAAGGATTTTTTTATCTCCACACCCAACAAAAATTCCAATTCAATAAATGCATATTCGATGAACATTCACTCTATTACTTGATATTTTATCACGAGTTGGAAAATGCCTATTACATGATAATGGTGGGGAAAGTTTTTCTTCCCTTTTTAGACATGAGTTCAGAGTTGTAGAATCTAGAAATATCCAGGCAAAAAGAGACAGGAACAAGAGGAACAAAATCTAAAAGGTGTATTTAAGGGCAAAACCAAGCCCTTAGAAGTTTGGAGTAAGCAGAGCTTAATGCCCACAGAATTACTGCTGCCTCTTTCTCTCCCTTCTCCCATTTCACTCATTTTTCTGTGGGAACTTTTCAAAAATGTTCGTCCTGGGGAATACACCCAGCAGGAACAGCTAACATTTTTTACAGTTCAAAACACTTTAGGTTATTTCTCTTTAAATGGAGAAATGTAAGAAAAGTATTAGCTATAAAGAGCAATACGGGGAGTGATTATGAACTAACTCCCCCTGGATAAGAGAGTGCAATTATCAATCTGACACAACAAGCAGTTCATACTGCTCAGACTGGTATTGATTTGACAAAAAATATTCCAAGCAATTTCAAAATAAGGGAGTGTGGACTGGGACTACAGTGAGAAAGGAAGGCTGAAGGGCTTTCTCTCTAGCTTTGTTAAATATTTAATCTGGATTTTTGGAAAATTTCATTGGATTTTTCACTTTTCAGGCATCAAAAAAGCTTCATCCAGGTCCAAATTTCACAATTCGAGAACATTTATAATCAATCAATCCAGAACTTCAGATCCACACAGCCTTATTTTCTCAGGAAATCTGCACTTAGATCTGGACTTTTACACTGGGAACCTTTCATGTTCATGAAAGGCTCTGAGCACCACAGTGAGAGGCACGAATAACGAAGTCCCATAAATCCCTGCAAAATCTTCCTAATACCTGTGGTGGGGTTCCACATCCTTAGCCAAGACATCTATGGCTTTCATTTTGTTGCTTTCCCAGTTAAGTATAGATTTTCTGGCACCTTCACCCCCGTGGGCTGGTGTTTTCCTCCTCTGCTGTTTTCCTCCCTCTTCCCCTCCATCACAATTTCTCAACTTCCATGATAGTATTTGTACCTTGGCTTTCTCTGCTTCTTTTATTACCATTAATTAATTTATGTTGTCCTTACCATTGGCATTTCATGTGATAGATCTCATTTGTTTATTTCTGTGTTTATTGTTCGTTAAATTCCTCTACTTCGGTTTTCCACAGTCCTTTTTCACAGATCTCTGTCTCTCCATTTTGGATCCTGTTCAACTATACAGCAAATCTACCATTATCAGTCTCTGAAAATATTTTCAACTACTTTATTCAAAAGTTATTAGACCTTTACACCAACTGGAGTACAGCTTGTTTGCTAACTTCTTCTTTCCCCTTGTGAATTATTCATTAAATTCTCCATTTTAACAAATATTTCTTTTGGGAAATAGCTGAATCTTCTCACACGCATTTTAGACAATGAGTTCATTATTAAGGCTATCTCTTGGGACTTGTTTCTTATATTCAGCAAAAACATGTTGAAATCTGTCAGTCACCGAAGTGACATTTATTTTCAATGACATGATGATAATCATGTTCCTAAAACAAATGCCCTGCAATTTCATATTCAAAATCCAAATCCCATATCCTTTAATATTCTCTTGAGGTTTCCTGTGTTAGTGAATAGTTACTATGTCATTAAATTTCCTACAATAATCACGGAAAACAAGAGCGGAATGTAAGTCTAATAAGATGAGTAGATTTTGATAGCTGGAATAATATATATTCATAGTTTGTGATGCTTACATTTGGCTAAGTAAAGGCATTTCTGCCCTAAGCTATGAATGATGCCAATGTCATTAGCAAGCTAAAAAACCAAAAGCAATGTGCATTAGAAATATGATGTTGCAAGTTATTTGTAGGTGACATCGTGTGTGAAAGGTGTGGCTTGGACTTGTTCAGGAAAAAAAGTGTGAATAGAGTTCAAGATGTCACCGAAACCTCTCTTTGAAACCTACACAGAACTGTATTACCATTATTCTGAAAATAAAATATCTAAAAGCAAGGCCTTAATCATAGGCAAAAGTACAACTAATAACTAGCTGTAAGAAAGGCAAGTTGTAATAAAGCCTTTCAAATTCAAAATGTAATATACCTTAATCACAGTCTTAAGGTAGTATACCTTAATCTATCCTTAGAGGATAAACCCACCTTGGTTTTGTGTTGTGTAGCTACTGGAAATTGTCAGATCTAAATGTAGAGCACACTTTGATACCATTCTAAGTAGTTTTACATGCAAAGTGGTAAAGATTCTGTCTGTAATCAGTAATTATTGTTGGAAATTACACCATTATACCTGCCAATTAGGACACATGTACTTCATGATTGAAAAACAGAATGAAAAACAGTACAGGTAACATATTTGAAAGGTTATATTTAAATATATTAAATTATTATATTTTTAAAATATATATTATATAATACATACTATATGTGATTATATATAAAAATATTTAAAGCTTTAAAAGCTTTAAACTCAAGGAATTTAAAATTGCTCCTGTTTTGCACTAAAGTTGTCTATTCATATTTTATCACAACATTATGAAGACATCACCACCTATATCACACTATCAAGGCAATAAAATATTCTAGAAGTAACATATATGTGTGTTACAGCCAATTTTCAAACCAAAACATTTTAGCAGTTTCAAGGTTTTAAAGACTACTTTCTAAGAGGGCGCTGCTTGAAAAAACCCAATGTTTCTTTAATAAGCAAGTAAATGTTGGCAAAAAACTCACACAGGACTGTCTTTAAATTATCTTTCTGCACTGCTCAGTAAGTAGAACATAGGATATTAAAACCATTTGTTTTTTGGCTTCATACAATCTGAAGCAGCTGGGGCAGGAACCTCACAAAATCAGTTTCCATAATGAGAGAAGCATCTCAGTTTCAGTTGTGAGTGGCACAATTGCTTTTCAAGGTGTCAGTGATTTGACCACATAAGTGACTTTTCTGAAAGTCCTACACAGCCTTTGAAGGGCCTGAATTCATCTTGTGGATACAGACACACATCCCAGCTCTGATAATGCTAGACAAAAGCCCTTGCTCAAAATCTCCAATAAAAATGCTGCTCCTAGATCTGTCGGTCACAAAGAGCAGTCCCTCAGTGCTTTCTAATGTCTCTTTTTGAAGTCATCTTAGATTCAGGCTGGAGGGCTGGGAAAAACAGCTTTTTCCACACTCCTGCAGGACAAGATGCATTGCAGAGGAACGGTGTCATCCAAAGAAGAAAGTAGCTCAGTTATGTTACACTTCTACTATTCTGAATGATCAGGAAACCATAAAACCGTCAAGAAACGTAGTAGCCAAAGTGCAATTAGCAGAAGGCAAGTTTATTTCTTAAGTGCTAACAATAAACCAGTGAACCAGTTCAAGTCACAATGCAGAATCATTAGTGAGCCTAAAACAGATGGTATCTCATTTTTTGCTATAGGCAAAATGCCAAATGACATGACTAAATAGAAAAAAAATCCCTATAGTATTGCATTTTTGTGCCTATTGAGCATGGAGACTGAAAGGCAGGAACATTTTTAATAACCTTTCTTTGACAAGCTTAAAGCCATTTACTGCTGAAGCCTGTCTTCGACATAAAGCCAAGAGAATAGGCCTCTAGAGAAAGCTCACTGCTGCACAGCTTCACCTCCCAGCAAAACACATTATACAGCAAAGCCACATAATACTTGTTTTCCATTAAAAAACCCAGACCCTGACTGGCTATCACAAGTAGTGACCTTTCAATCCAGGCTTCTACAGCATTTATTGGCTGAAAAGTTGTTTCTGTGAATAGCAATTGTCTGATTTGAAAACTGAAAATCTCATTTCTGTTTCAGGGAACAGCACTTGTAAAGGAAATGGCATTCGGTGAACGAGGAAAGGTACCTGAAAGTAATGAAATGCCACGTACCAAGTGGCCTCTACAAACAGCTATTCGAACTGGCAGTGGTTTTGCTGATACAGCGATTTTCATCAGAGAACCTTAAAGTAATTTCAAACACAGAGGTCCTTCACATCGGAGTGCTCCAGACATGAAGGTTTCACAACAACTTTGACAAATAGTCATATGAGAGATGGGTAAGTTAATTAAATAGCAGGCCAGGCTCTCAACTTCATTCTGGACGATTTTTTCCTCCTTTGACAGTAGGAAGAGGCCAAAAAGCAGCTCCGTCCCTGGATTCACCTGGCACTGAGAAGTCTCCAGATGACCTAACTGGCACCTTCCTAACACTCAGCTGGAGCACAGCACTGAGGGCTGTGGGGACACTGAAGCAGAACTACCCTATGGCAGCAATTTCCCAGCTGATGAGTGGCCCTTCCAGGCTGGAAGGAGGAAGGCTGGATGAGAACAGCAGCAAGACTGCAATGAATTATGCTGGTTCTGAGACCAGGCTATAACTTACTCTGGAACTTGGGCTTTTTTTGTTGTTGTAACTTTTTTGCTTTTACAAGATCAGTTTAGCAGATACAGGGAACAATTTAGGGATTTAGGGCAAAAAGACAATGTTTTTATCCAGGTGTTTTCCTTCCAACACGAACCATTCTGTGATTCTATTGCACAGTGCTTCTCTGGTAAAGCTACAAGAGCTTCAGCACAGTCCTACAAAAAAATCTGACTCCTAAAAATGTAGTAAAAAATAAAATAGAATCAACTGTATTTGGGGGATAAAAAGCTGGGAACACCACTGTCAAAAAAGGTAATTTTGTAAACCAAAAGTCAGAGTTACAAAAAAGATGTGGAGAGGTGGGAAAGGGTCCAGAGAAGGGTCACAAAGGATCGAAGGACAGTGACTCTGCAGTGTGAGGGAAGGCTGAGACAGCTGGGTTTGTTCAGCCTTGAGAAAATAAGACCTTATCACCATGTTCCAGTATTTAAAGGGTGGCTACAAAGAAGATGGAGCCTCCCTCTGTAGGGGGGTAACGGGTACAAGTTACTCCTGGGGGGTTCTGATTAGACACAAGAATGCAATTTTCATGATGAGAGTAATCAGACATTGGAATAATCTCCCCAGGGAAGTGGTGAATTCCCCAACACTGGACACTTAAGATTCAGCTGGACAGGGTGATGGGCCATCTTGTCTAGACAGTGGTTTTGCCAAGAAAGGTTGGACCAGATGATCCTTGAGCTCCACATACAACTTGGTGTTCTATGAATTAAATTGTGAACAGCATGTTAGGGTTTTTTTTTAACATCGTATAAAGAAGTGGTGCTGAGTTCTGGATTAATTTAATGTCCACTGATTGTTGCTCAATCCTGTGATTTTAATCACAAGTTTTTGAATTATCTGGAGATTTATTGTTAATTTGTTTCTATTTTTTAAAAAAACCCCAAGCTCATACAGTTGTATTAAGTGAGAAAATTTCTTTTTATTTTTAAAGAACTTCAACCCTCTAAGCATAGGGAAATAAAATAAATCTAAAGAACAGAAGCCTTAAGGCTCTAACACAGAAGAGGAGCTGAAAAAAAGAAAATGTATCAGTATAAAATACTTAGGTGTTTAAGCCAAACTTGTGATTTGGAGTTTAGATTATAACCTGTAAATGCTAAAGCTGCAAGTATTGAGCATTGTAATAAATATAAAATGGAACAGGGTTTTTTTGGTGCTGGGCATTTGATGCAGCTTATGTATTATTAATCATTCTGCAAATATGGAAGAGGGAGTTCTCAAACCTGTTAAAATCGGGGGATTTGCCAATACACTGTGCTTGTTTTTCAAAGGTTCTAGTGAGGAAGAATTTTTATATACACATTGAGCACTTCCCTCTTGCATTGTATTGGCAAATCATGTGTCAATAAGTGGAGCTCAAAAAAGGAGAGAGATTGCTAAACTATTAATTTAGTTTTGAAGCTAGACCCTATACTGGGAAATCTCTCCCCTCCCCCCAGTTTTAACAGGTTATTTTTGAGATTTTTTTCCAGAAATATACACCATGCATGTTTATGATGTATTTAAATTCATCAGTATTATTCATGGTATCTGCTAACTTATGCGCTCAGTGTATGTTATCGGTCACCTGCTGTAGTGGAAACTGTAGCAGAAGACTTTCAGATTCAAATTACTCTGCTTTACTCTATCACTGCTAATTTGGATTTTGATTCATTAAATTACATATGCAGACTGAATTGCACAGGCTCATTTTCAGATGAACTCTCCAAAGAGACCACCTTCTGTATTTGAAAGTATCTTAGCAATAGAAAGCATTTGATTTGTTTTTCCAGAAATATGTACCACGCATGTTTATGATGCATTTAAATTTCTCAGCATTATTCATGGGATCTGCCAACTTACGCATTCATGGCTACATTGCCTTGTGATCAAGATTTAGCAGAATCACAAAATGATTTGGGTTGGAAGCGACCTCTGCAGATCATCTAGTCCAGGCACTCTGCCACGGGCAGGGATGTCTTTCACTAGGTCAGGTAAACATAGTTAAACAAAAACTCAGTGACGAAATGTATCCTCCTTAACCTGGTTTTGAATAAGCTGGACTTCACAAGACACAGAAAATTCTTAAACTGTGGAATGTCAGAACAAGTTGTGGCATTAGGTCCTGAAGTTCGTTGGACAGTACCCCCAACACTGCTCATGGTATTCTACAACGCAGAGAACAGATGCCTTGCAGCAGACCAAATGCCCTCCCTACACCAGAACATGCCCTGCTCCAAAGAATATTCATTTCAAGCTAGAATGGTGTTCCAGAAAGCTAGCTAGCTTTATATAACCTTACTGGAGACAGCAGTTCAAGTAGTCTTTATTGACACACAAAGGGAGGTTTTATCAGAGGGAACCTGCACAACAGCTGTCCCAATCAAAGGCACTCCTTCCATGTCCTTATGGCATCCAAAGTGCCAAGGATTTCTGAAGGCTCAGCTCTTCTGCATCTTTTAAAGCACCCTTCCCAATCTCCATCAGCATTACAGCAGAGTAGCAAATTCTATCACTGCCTGCTTTACAAATATGAATAGGTTATTGCCCTCCGGCAATACCAATCTCTAAAACCCTCTAAGATGCAGCTGTAGAACGTTTATGAAAAACTATATAGCTGGAAGCCTTAAAAAAAAAAAAACAAAACACAAAAAAACAAACCACACAACAAAAAAGCACCCCAACCAACCAAACACCTAAAAATTCTGGTACCTAGTAGAACTGGAAAGAACATAAAGGGAACTTAGCTGTTGCCAGTGACCTAATGAGCAGTGGCTTTTAGAGAAAGAGCAGGAAGAAATGCGATGAAAGGTGAGCCAGGCTTGCACCCCAAAAGCTGATGAAATGACTTGGCAAGTAAGAGGAAGCATGATACAAACTCTGCAAACACTTTAAAGCTTTAATACAGGAACTATAAGCAAGAATTTTGGCTCACGGGGACTCCTATTTCTGTGTGATCCCATCATCTTCCTTCTAACAGGAGAGAGAATAACATGGATTTTATCCTGCTCTAATGACATTAAAATTAAAACAACAAAGAAATGAGCCTAGTATCTTATCTATTTTTCTGCATCTCAGGCATTCAGAGAAGAATTTCAACTATTAAAGGTATTGCAATTACCTATTTTTTCTTGCATAATACTATAACAGATTTATTTATCCTGTTATTTAAATGTCTCAACTCTGATTACTGAACCCCTGAAGTTACAAATGGAGCTTTTCCAGTAAACTTTGTTTTTCCTCCTTTTCTCTTCTGAATTCAAACGATTATCGAATTCTTTTACTGCTTGGGTCTTTTTTTACCAAATGTAGAGATCTGTTGGTTCTGTACTGCGCAAATGATGCTACAGCTATGGGAAAGGCTGGGAAATTAAGGTTTTTTAAGAAGGTGCTTCACTACCCCATTATTTGGAGGCCCCAAAAATTCCCACTGAAGAATTTAACAATATTCAAGTGTCTGCTGGAATAGGAATTCCAGATAAACAACTCAGCGATGATAAACCTTTTTTATCCCCTGGGTTTCTGCATTATATGTTTTCTTTCAAAAAGAGGCAGCATGAGTGTATGCTATCTCAGTTCTCAGTGGAAAAGATCTGAAATGACATGAGTTCTGCTCTCTACCTCCTGGAACATAAACCTGTATTAAAAGATCATTTAGCGTGTTCACTTAAAGTATAAGGTCTATGACAAAGTATTAAGCAATCTATCTGGTAACTGTATTAGATACCTTATACTCCCTCAAAATGGCCTATTTATCAATGGAGCAGGTTATGAATGTTAGAGTGACAAAACACAGATTCAAACTGAGTTTGAACATCATCTTTATTTATCAATTTAATTATCTATTGTACTAAAAAATTCAAAAGGTTAAGAATCCTGAACCAAAATTGTAGCTTCAGTTTTCCTTGAGTAGTACATGAATCAGTTCAGACATACCCAACCCTCTTGTTGGATCAAGCTGAAGTTATGACCTACAGTTCCATTCTTAATATAAACTTACTATTCTTTCCCCTGAAAAAGTTGAATTGTTGAATTTTTAGTCACCTGTACACTTTTCTATTGTGAAAGAATAAATGATGCCTTTAGTTTAAGCAATTCACAAGATAAACCAGAATAGTAATACTGAAAATAGGAAATTTTTTATGCTAAGTAGTTTTTAACTGAGAAGTTCAAGAACTATAAATACAAATGCAAGAATGTTGTGCATTTTCATACTGTGGATGCATACTGAATCCAAAAACACTGTTTTCCTCAAAATTTCAGCAAAGAGGATTGTTTCATTAATTAATAGTTGTTTTGTAACATTGAAGGATTCCAAAGGATGTTGTAATAAATCAATTTGGATTGCCAGCTCTCTAGGGAACACAGAACATATTCCCAGCATTTTAAAGGTTAGGAAATTAACAGGCCAACAGACATTAACTAGTGCGTTACAAAACAATAGCAGCTAGTTTCTACAACAGCAGGAAAACCAAACTTCACCCATATTTAAAGCCCAGTTTTAAGCATATAACTCCAACCCTTTCAGAAAAAGGGCATCCATCGCAACCATCCATGCTTATGTAAACCTTTGGCACTGGACAGGCCTGCCATACAAAGTTATTTTTTTGCCACAGTCACAAAAGGCCAAGGTCCCACACCAAGAAAGAGCTGTCTGTATGAAACGCCTCTGAACAATCACAGTTAATAAATTGCCCCCAACCTGTGAGGGCACAGCATGAACGAAAAATGTACAGGTGTGGAACAGATTCCACCACAGGAGCAGAATCAAACAAGTGGTGAGTGGAATTTTCTCTACATTTGGCAGAATGTTTATAGAGAAAACACCATGGAAAGTGAGGAAAAAGTCAGAATACTGAGTGTATTTTCCAAGTACCTGTGCCAAGAGTAGTCAAAAGTTTGATTATTTACTGCATAAATGCTTGTCATATGTATGCCTGACTGATGGCAACCCTAACATGATTATATTAGTTTTAACAATTATTATGCTACAAGCATGAACCATCATTCTTTCCTGTTTACTTCAAACTAACAAAATAATCTTATAAATATAATAAATTATACTATTTATCAGTAAACTATTCATGAAAAATCATTATCTCTATAAGTGAACCTATAAATCAATGAATGCATCAAAAATTGCTCCATTTAGTTATAAGTTACAGGTATATACACAGAGCAACTCTAACTAATTTTTTTATAAATAAACAAAAACATTTTTTTAACCTGAAACCTAAAACCAAAAGCTAAATGTGAATGAATATTTTTGGCTCTGCACCTGATCTGAGTGGAACTAGCACAGAGTTTCTCCCACCAAAAAGACGTTTTGGCAGAGAAGATAGGAGACAGGATTTGGGCTGATTTCTACTCAAGGTAAAACCCAAAAGGCTGGGCTATATTTGAAAGTGTCCTATAAAGATGTGAGGTACCTCAGTCAGCTAGCATTAAACAAAAAAAAAAAGTTGGGTTTCCTTAATTTTGCTTCCAAAACGAAAATGAACCCAAATGCTGAGACCTGCCTATTTGCGTTGTCTTTAGCCAACAGGTGCCACGTGAATAAGAAGAGAGACGTGCCTGGTGATGAAGCCAGAAGAGAGAAATGCCTGTTTGCAATCAGTCAAAAGTGATGTCAGTCTGTCCTTAGATTTCTGTAGGAAAATGAGCCCAGTACAGTAAAAACTAAATCAAATTCTGCCTACGTCAGATGACTGACTGGCTGTTAGAAGGTTTTTCGTATCTATATCGCCTCCAATTCATTTCTGTAACTCCATGGATGATACATTATCAATATCAAGAGTTATGAAGTAGTGTTAAACCCAGAGATGAACATTCTGTGAAGGAATGCCGTTTGAGGGAGACAGGGAAGTGTAGTTTGTTAGCAGATATCTTGAGTCTCCCAGATGTCTGAAAAGAAAGAATACATCATTAGTCAAAACAAAAGCCGGTTCATGAACTGTTAAACCAGAAACTGAATGCTCTTGACTTCATGCCAAAGAGGATGCAGTTCATCACAGTTCCACATACTTAATCTCTATCATTGCACTCAATACTGTGAAACTTTAGAACAACTCTTCTGCCCCAAGGAGTCGGTCATTAAAATTAACAAAAACCAAGTCAGGTAGACAATGAAGTTCAAAAATAACACATCATATTTTATGATACAGATGTACTAAAAAATTGTCATTTGATATTCGAACTAAGTACTAAATTATAAGGGATCTTAAATCTGCAAAAGATGAAGAAATCTGTGAAAGATTAAGATTCTAAATATTCTCTGATGCAGAAACATGCCAGCAGGCAACTCCAAGGGAGTGATACATGCAATTGCTATTGATTTCAGCTATTCAAGGATAACTCACAGCTGCTTTCAAGGTATCCATCCTTAAGGCAGTTTGGCTTTTCTAACTGCATAAGCATTGCCCAAGAAGCCAGGATCTTGGTGTGCACAGACCTTCTAGAAGCAAGATTCTGTGTTCCCCAATTAGGGTGTCACCACTGAAAACTCCACTAGGCCATCCGGGAAGGAGAGAAAAGGATCTATTTTTAGCATACCCCCTAACAGGCAGCTCTCCTAAAAGTTTCAATGAACAAAAACTGGGAATTACTCTGTGCTATAAACAAGCCTGCAGCTAACATTTTCTTGTCCCTTCATCATCTCTTGCTATGACCCCACAGCAAGGGTATGCATTTGATATATTTGCTCTGCACAACGCAGAGCAGATGATGACACAAGATAGTTTCACAGGGCTCAGATCACCAGCTACGAAAGGGAAAATATGGTGGCAACTGTGGGGAAAAAAAAATATATATATCTGCAGGCCCTGCTTTCCTAACATTAGATTGCTTCAACCAGTCAAGAATTCTGATGTTATTCAGATATTTTCCTTGAGTATAAAGCAGTCATAACTGCATTCACCCAGCTGCATGCCAGTAAGTTCATAATTTTATGATGTTTGTAAAAGCACATTGCAGCTGGGAACCTTAAAGTATTTATAATGCAGCTGAGAGGTGAGAAGTTACGAACAGTTATTTTGTAAAGCTGCAGAGATGCCAGGCAAATATCCCTCAGTGACTGTGTCCTAGCTCAGTGGCAAAAGAAACAAGTGCAAGGTTAGATATCTCAAAGATAAAAATTATTCACCTCTTTTGAAAAAAATTAACATTGAAAAGTGCTGTACAGTGACATCTAAAAGCTTAAAAACATTTAAGACAATTTTGTTGTTTAAAGTAATTTTGTTTATGGTTTTATTCAAACAAACCTCAAAAAGTAGGTTGAAATGTACCTTTTTTTTTAAACTTTATTAAGTCATATCAGGCTTGAGTTTGGCCCTCAGACTTTACAAGAGTAGTAAAACAAACATTACAATAATCTACACAAAGAACCTCCTGACATGCACTGTCATGATGGTTTCTAACATAATTCCTAGGAACTGAATTTTAAATGGGACACATACATGCCAGACAGATACATCCTGAATGTCTGATACTTCAGCAAATCATTTCATGTTATAAGTTACTAAAAAAGGGCTCTGAAAGCTGAATTACACTGAATACCATCCACAGTACCTCTTCAAATTTATTCCTAATGGCCTACTTGAGTGGTATGTGATTTCTGACATAAATAATTATATGCTTTTTTTTCCTACTCTTTAAAAAATGGCCCAAAAGCCTGAGTTAGAAAGATAAATGATGATTTCCTGGAAATGGAGAAATCCACAGCAGGTAAAAATGCAAGATGATCAGGCTTGACAGAGACAGTGCTACAATATGATTTGCTCCAGTAACAACCCCCCCAGCCCCCAGTGATTTAGCTCAGCAAGTCCTTTCATTTTTCACTTCCAGGTGCCAAACTAGTACAGAATAAATACTACACAGATTTTCAATTTGGCAATTTTTGTGAAATAGGGAAAGGTTTATCATGCAGCACATAAAGGCCAGAGACTCAAAATAAAATCTGAGTTTTTTCACTGATGTAAAATCAGTTTACACCCCTTTCAAAACCTGAGGTACCCAAAGCACATCAGTCACTCCTGAAAGCTTTTCCCACAGTTGTTTGTCAATTGTAACACCAATCATAGTCTAGTTAAAAAAAGAAACCAAAACACATATGGACAGTAACATATCCCAGTGCTAAAAATGCCTTTCCTGCTGTTGAACAGTTTGGAACTACAAATTTATCTGCCCAGTGGTACCCAAGATGTGCAAGATAAAGACACAGGCGTACCACATTTCCTTGTTATGGATGCCTGCAATTATTCACACATAATAATGACTTTCCAAAGAGGCTAACAGTGTGTGGTTGATCTGGTAAAATGTTTTAGCTGAATGCAGCTTGTGTTTCTGCTGAAAAATGCTGAGAACTTTCCGTGGAATTGAACCTCTGGTAGGACAACTACACAGAAGCTTGTGGCCCATCTTCTTCTTTCTCCCTTCATTCATACTATTGTGGTACAAGTAGTGTAGCTGGCTTGTCCAGCATTATTCTTCCCTCAGAATATCTAGGAGTCATCCTTTAATGTTTACTTGATTTCCAGTAGATACTGAGCTCAACCGCATTTATTAAAATTGCACTTCACAGGACAGAGTCCTCCCTTTTCGGATGTTCATTAAAAATCTCCTTCAGAGATTTTAATTTCAGATGTTCATTAAAAATCTTCAGCCTGCCAGCTGAAGGACTCCCATTTTGGCTCTACACCTGATGTGAGTGGTCCTAGCACAGAGACTCTCTCACCAAAGAGATGTTGTGGAAGGGAAGATGGAAGACAGACTTTGGAGCAATGTCTACACGAGGTAAAACCCAATAGGCTGGGCTATGTTCAAAAGCGTCCTATAAAGATGAGCTGTACCTCAGCCAACTAGAATTAAATAAATATTCCAAAGCATCTTCAAATATTATGGCACAACAATCTATTGGCATGTCTTGATATGTAAAAAAATTGATCTTTTATGATTGTGTTAGCTCTATCAGGTCACCGTAACATGATTCAAACATCCTATTAAAAGGCAAGTTAGCATCACTGAACCATAGTGTTTGGCTAAATGTGGCAGGTTAAACAGTTTAAAATTGCCAGTCAACTTTGTAACCACACATTTTGATCCTGTTAAAATTTATTAGAACAGAACAATTGAAAGAGAAATATTACTGTTAAAAGTAATGTGTCTAAATGCTTGTCCATAGAGGAGATTTACGTAGTGGTACTTTCAGAGAAGTTCAACTAAACTTCTAAGATCATACCAGTGTAGCTACTCCAGGTTAATATTTTGATTATAAAGTAAAAGTAGCTCTATATTACTTAAAATATATTTTAAAATAATCGACATGAACTAGAAAAAAAATTAGAGAAAAAGTTAAGGGAGAAAAAAAGTATCTGAAAAGGGGTTGTACGCACCTTTAATTATACTGAAATATCTGAACTGAAAATTCCCATGCTGCCTTAGACTAGTAGCCTGTCTTTGTTCTCAGTAGGATTGTTCACACTGTAAGAAAAACTCTGCAAAAAAAAAAAAAAAGGTTCTTTCAATCTGTCCCAGTCAATGGTGTCAGCTGAAGGTCTTAATGTAAATATACCTCAGTATTGTCTTTTACAAAAAGGAAGATTTGTTCTTATTTGTTCTTACAGCAGTGTTACTTGTGCAAACAAAAGGCACGTGGAAAGGACCTCAGTGAGTACTTAGTGTTGCAGAATTAGTTCACCACTCACTAAAACCAGCTCAGAAAAAATTAGAAACATTACTTTTTACCCTTCAATAGAAAAGAAAGATACTACCTTAAGCCTTTGCTGTGCCAGATCATTAGCTAATACTGCTTTAGCCTAGCTGTGTGTGTGTTGCAGCAGGGGGTGTTTTTTAACAGGTGAAAAACCTCTTCCTACATCTGTAATATACGGTTTGTCCATACTGGGTTTGTAGAAGAGACCTAAAGTCTTGCTAAGCCTAATTAATCTGCACTGAAGCAAGCTACATCTGTATAGCACATCTCTTTGTGACAATGTGCATTTTATTAACAATATTGAAAGCATATAAAGTTCAATGCTCATTAGGTCTTTGTTTATAACATTTTCATGGACACTTCTCTACTGCATATTGGCCTGGAAGTTATCCAGCCATCTCACAGTGGTTTGTGTCTCAGCAGGACAGACCCTTTTGAAGCCCTCCAAAATTCTGATCTCAATCCTGTTTAAAACAGCTGCATATTGCCAGAGCCTTCTCATGAAGGCTGCCCATAAAGCAAACAGAAAAAAACACTGCAGCAGTACCCTAAAGGCTCATTACATTATGGCACCCGGATAGAAAGGAAATAACGTGTACAGAAAAAAGAAAAAAAAAAAACAACAACAA
>VZRE01009006.1:199588-215461 GCA_013396775.1 Cephalopterus ornatus | reverse complement strand
AAAAAAAAAAAAAAAAAAAAAAAAAAAAAAAAAAAAAAAAAAAAAAAAAAAAAAAAAAAAAAAAAAAAAAAAAAAAAAAAAAAAAAAAACCAAAAAACACACACACACAAAAAAAAAACAAAAACAAAACAAAACAAAACAAAAAAAAAACAAACCAAAAAACAAACCCTTGCAATCTGCCAATATCAGGAGGAAGCCAAAAGCTGCAATCAGAATTGAGGAGAGAAACTTTGAACCTGAAATAAATAACCGTGAATACTACCCACAAGTCCCACAGCTCAGTGGGCACAATCCACAACAAGAGAATCCATAATGAATGATTCAGCACTTAACAAACCTGTGGTGAATTACAGGAGGGAAAAGGAAAAAAAAAAACAACCAACCAACCAAAAAAAAAAAAAAAACACAAACCAAAAAATGTGCATTTAGAGATCTCTTAGAACACGAAAAGCAAACACAGATGGCTCAAAAATGCATAGGATTCCTCTGGTCTGAGTAAGAGGAATTAGCCACTCCGAACTGGTTCTCACTTTGCGCAGGAATTGGCTCAAGGAACACCATAAAATTATGAAAAAGTGCAGAGACCGTTTCTGAAGATCACCAACAGGCAGGCTGGCTTCCTCAAAAGCACAGCACAGATATGCTCTTCCAGCACAGCAAAACGGCTTCCCCGAAACAGCACCCAGAGCACAGCACCGAGGGCACAAAATCCCTGCTGCTTTCCTCCCCCTCCAGTGCAAACCAGCACCCCAAAGTGGCACTCCAGCAGGCAGGTTACCCGTGACAGCAACTGCAGAAAGCTTAATGAGTTTCAGCTTGTACATGAAGAAACTGGTTGCTCGTGAGTTTTTGTCAACTTTGTTTCAAAAAGCAATTTCATTACATTTGCACGTCTGATAGTTAAATATCCTCTCCGGTTTTGGATTTGAAAAGTATTTTTCAAGTACTGAATGCTTAATAAAAAGGTAATGTTAAAATTATATATACTTCACTTCTCTGCGTAAATATGTGCAAAAATATTCTTTGAAATGTTACAGAATTAATAAGGAAAATATTATGAGTTTAATAAAAAGTGCATTTAAAATTGCATATCCCTGTGGGCAAGTGGGAATATGAGGCACCGACTGCATGGTCCCTCCATCCTGCTCCAGGGATTCTCATGTTACGTACAGCATTCCAAATGCCTTGGCCCTTCTTCCTCTTAACCACTGCTGAAATACCTCTTTGTTTTCCACAGCCAGGGAAAGCAGTTTCTTTTTAAAGAAACTAAACTCTCTAAATTAGGGGACGCGTCTTCGTGAGTTCAAAGAACTGTAAGAACGCTCATGTTACTGTTTTAAGAGGAAACGTGAAAAACCTTTCAGGTACACATCTTAATTAACATTTTCAGGTATCCACCCTTGGAAAGAGCTCCTGTGCTCATGTGGGCACCCCAGCAAAGCAGTAGGTTTTAAAATTACTGCAGTAAGAGCAGTGCTACTAAACTACCACTGCTACTTCTATCTCTTCTGCAGAGCACCCCACTATTATCCAGCTTTATACTTCTTCATCTGTTACTCATGGCAGCAAAGCTTGGAAACAATTTTTTTTCCGCCTCTCCCTCTTGTTACATCACAAAGAGTGGCCATCTAGCACAGTTTTTCATTCATATCTTATGATACCTTAGGAACAAGCCCTTGCCACTGAAATAATTTCAGATAAGATCCTTACAAAAGCTAGAACTTAGCAAAGCTGAACTATCAATCTCTTTCAAAATGTACTCAAGCAAAAGTTAATCAACTCTGTGCATCAGGTTAAAGTAAGCAGACAAGGAAACATTTTAATTAATGAACTTGGATGTTTGAATTCATCATAGAATGATGAATTTGCAGAAGAAGGCAAGGCGGCGGGGGGGAGGGAAGGCAAAATTACTGTTCTTGGTAAAGACCCCAAGGAAATAAAACAAACAATATTTAACAGAGCTCAGTTTTCATTTATCACTGAAATAATGAATACTAAAATAATAATGAAATGCCCTAAAGATTTCTGTGGTAGCTGGTAATAACCATAACATGAACCACCTAGTAAATTTTTGATTCCTTAGCTGTAGGTATGTTGGCTCAGTCCCCTGAAATAACTATGGTACAAAGCCTCAATGATTTTGCTGCTTGTATATCCACCACACTTGTGTTCCAGGAGTCTGACTAGAGGGCCAGAAGTTCTGGCTCAAGGATCTGCTGCAGCTCTGCTACCTCAATATCCTCGGACACTGCCTTAAACTGCACAGTTTTACTCCATTCTACAGGTCAGGGCAGTCAATAGCTACTTTACTGGGACTCCACAGTGTCAGGATTTCACTTGTAATTTAGATCTACGTATTATTGTTTCCTGACACACAATAACAAAATACAGGAAATGTAATAAAAGGAGTCATCTGCTATTACTGGGCAGGATGGTGGGGGGCAGACTTGGAACTATTAATTCCTTTTCATACTAATCTATACCAGTAACAGCAGAAGAAACATGGTTCATGATTAATATTTCTTTTTTTTGGAAGCATCAGTTATTTTACAAATGTCATTTTCAGAACAGATATTATTACATATTTCCCATTAATAAAGATCTTCAGCACAAGAGGAACTGATGACCCCACCTGCTGACTTACAAAGCATTCAGGGCAGCACACAAGCAGGCAGCAGTCAAACAGAAAGAAAAACCTGAAGCCATTTTTGTGAAGGAACACTCGAGAAATCAAGGCACAAAAATCAATTAAAAGACCACTAAGTTTCCATGGGGGTTTTCAAATACATTAGTGAAATGGCATTATATTTCTACAGGCTTATTCTCCTTAGATCTCTATCACCAAAAATTCTTTGTGCTAAAAATACTTATAGTAGGTGTTATGGTTTAATCCCAGCCAAGCACCACCACAAGGTCGCTCCCCCACCAACAGCATCGGGGAGAAAATCAGAAGGGCAAATCTGGAAAACTCATGGGTGAGGTGTCACAGGGAAAGCAAAACTGCTCACGCTAGCAAAGCAAAACAAGGAATTAATTCACAGCTTCCCACGGGCAGGCAGGTGTTCAGTCATCTCCGGGAGAGCACGACCCCATCACACACAGTGGTTACCTGGGAAGACAAACTCCATCACTTCACACAGCTTCCCTTTCCTCCTTCTTCCCCCCAGCTTTATAAACTGAGCATGATGTCACATGGTCTGGAATGTCCCTTTGGTCATCTGGGGTCACCTGTCCTGGATGTGTCTCCTCCCAACTTCCCAGAGTAAATTATCTAACAAATTCATAAACTAATGTTCAAATGCTTTAGATAATCAGTCAGCCTGGCTTATGGAAATAAGCATCATTTTAACATGCCCTAGATATTTAAAAACCAAAAATAATAATAATCAAAACCTGTCTTGTTCCCATTTTATTTGTGTAGAATTGAGTTTCTCTTTTTTTTTTCTTTCCAGACAGACAGTTATTGCAGAAAAATATAAACCAAATATGCTGTTGCTGACACTAACCACCTACTGATTTTATAGCATGCAAAAGTTTCAGATTCCGATTACTTAAGAACTCCACATGGGGTGTGTTTGTTTAGGTGTGAGGGAAAGCGTAATTAAGAAAGTTTATCAGCAAGCACACCTAGTGCTATTAAATTCTGCTACAAGTTTAAAACAGCAGTAAAAGCAGTAAGATTTCACTTTCATAAGGTTACACCTTTTCAGTTGGCGTAATACAATAACGGTCAGAAATCAAATTTTAAAATATAAAACAAATTTTAACAACTGCCAATCCTGAAAGTCTTGAACAGATATTAGTTCAGTGCTTTGTGTCCCAGGCAGTTCCACTGCTCTGAAGGTGTGAAATAGAATTAGACCTGGTCTCCACTTTTATTTGTTAGATCTATATCCATCCCCAGTCATCTCATAGACCACAAAGTAATTTTTCTAAATGGAAAACAAACAACTTTTTTTTTTTAAATTTTAAATTATGAAACAGAATTTTAAATAAGGAAAAGAACTCAACCGACATGGACAAAATAATGTACTTTTTAGAATAGATCTAAGCTGATTCAGGCAAACATAATGAAAGTTACTGTTTGGCCTGCCCCATCTGAAGTGACTACATGAATAATTCTTCAGGACAGCCCAGCTTCTGCATCTTTGCAATGGAGTAATGTGAAAGAAGAAGCTTCATTTCCTGAGAAGAAACTCCACTCCTTTCCAATGCGTCCCATTTAACCACAATGTCTACCCGTTTTCTAAACTGTTGGTTAGGAATAAAGAAAACACACACTGAAGGGTGCACTTGAACAAAGCATAAAACAGGGCTGCTGCCAGGAGAAGCTGCTGCACATATCCCCTACACCGGGCACGTGTTCCCACACACGTATCTCCCTCCTCTGCCCCAGCACACTCACATTCCCAAGTCATTCCCAATGTGGCGGGCTGGCAGAGCATCCCACCCAAGGCAAAACAGCCTCTGAGCTGACCCAGCTCAGCACCCCGTGCCCATTCCCAGGTGGATGAACAAGCTGTGCCTCGCTGGCCTCCTCATGCCGTGTCCTGGCTCAGAAGCAGACAATCCCAACACAACAGTAACAATCAATCCTCTTGTCCTGTCACGGAGCCTTGGGTGCATTTATAGTAACGTACTTCCAAGAAGTCAAATAGTGCCAGTGGTTTTGGACCAGTGGGATATTCTCGAAAGAGGAAACACCCTCTTTCCCCCAAAAACAAAGAAATAAAGCCCTAAAAGAATTAAATCATTTGGTAACGGCTTGGAAGGGGACCAGTGAAGGTATCTGGAAAAATATCCATACAGAAATGAAAACTGAGGGAACAGTAAAATGCCATCTCAGAAAATATATCTAAAATTATCATCTGTTTTCTCTCTCAAGAAGCCTGATTTTAAGTGGATATAACTTGTCATAGCTCTGTGGGAATTCTGCACTAGCTGAGAATTCAGTCCTTGAGTCATAGAAATTCATATTTGAGAAGAAGAGAGAATTAAATTCCATATATGCCCGAGAACACTGGCATGTTGGCTAGTAACAGAGCTGGTTTCTAATGCTGCCTTTCGTCAGAAAAGCTAAGGAGAAAAAAAAAAAAACCAAACAAAAATCAATGGTGGCCCCATGAAAAATTAGGAGAGAAGCATTTTAAAAACCTTTGTTAGTTTAGCTGTTACGAGGCTATTGCATAAGTGCCCCATACTAATTTTATTGGCTCGTAGCAGATATAATTTGAAAGTATTATGTTACCCGCATAAACCATGCATATGGCCCAGGATGTCAGCGTAATCTGTCTGTGGGAAGGGTAATGTATGGTTCCAGAATAGAGATGGTGTATATAAATTATGCAAGGTATTTTCTAATCCCCACAATATTTCAGTGAATGGGACAGCCATTATGTAACAAGAAATGTCTCCTACACCTTCCTGACAGATGGGACACGAACATTATTGCTATTCCCTGTTCCTTCGGGGCAGGGTCAGTCTCTCAGTTCACTACAGTAATGTGCCACTAATTCTAAAGGCTTCATCATTCATTCCCATTTCAGCATTTCTTTGTGGTGGGAAAGCTACCATTTTCCATTTGCTTCATATGAACTTAATTACTTTTTACCGCAGAAGTGCCAAAGGAATAAGAAAGTCACCCAGAAGAAGTCTGCAGCAGTGCACATGATGGACGATTTCGCTGGTAATATCAGATGGCTATGGGCTTTTTCTTAAAAGTGGCCTTTGAACTGTTGTGGAACATTCAAAACATTACTTAGTCTCCTAAAGAAACAGGGGCAGATTTGCAGTGAGACCCAGGAATATAAATACCTGCGTCAAGTGGCCGACTGCCACAATCTCCCTGTTATCACTCTGCACAATTCAATTTCTCTGTACTTCACTCAACAGACTGACACCACTAAACTCAACTAAAACTCAATTAAAAGATACAGTATTTGAATGATAACTTTCAAGTGAGTGTATGTTACATTTAAATCAGGAATTTCACCATCCAAAAACATGTTTTGGCAGTGTTTTAAAAATATTAAAAATAATACAAACAGCATGGCAATTCCTATTTTTACCATTGTATCATCATGAACTCTCTTCTCTCAACTTTAGTTGGACCACAATGTTTTAGTTATGCCGTGTACATGCAACGGGCTCAAAGGAGACTCAAAAATTCAACATTTCCACCCTTGTGGTGACAATTCACACTAAAAAATATGAAGCTAAATACAAAGAGAAATGAAAACCTAAGGTCTCTTCTAACCTTTTTCCCAACAAGTTCCTTCCAGACCTTGATCAGTAGCTGAACTTTTTACCTCATGTACACGTGCAGTGTTCCCCAAACACTGAAGTCACGATCTTCAGCGTAAAGAGCAAAATGCCACTGCGCCTGAAGCTTTTATGGTGACAAGGATTCACCGAGTGTGTTACGACTGCACGTCACAGCTGCCAAGGTGATGAAAAACCTTTGCATTTCAAGGTGCTCTGTATTTTAGGTTTATTTGGATATGCCTTCATGAAAGGCTGAAGGAGAAAAAACTTCATCCAACACATTTTTCTGCAACTAGAAGATGGCAAAAAAAAAAATGTTTCTTTTACCTTTTATGGGTTTTGTATCTATTATTTCCTAATTGCTGTTGGAAGAAAACAGAGATTAACATAAGAGCACCATCTACACCAGCACACACTAATTTTAATTAGCTTCTGAGAAACTGAATTCTTTTAAAGAATTCTCTTTTGCTAACCCATACAGTGTTTTAAAATGATGACTTCTGATCATTGTCCCATTATCATCCCATTTCTTATGCCAACTGCATGGGATGTAGGTTGGTTTTTTTCCCCACCTCGGATGTCTTCTAAAGGGAGTAAGACTTCTTGACTTGTGTTCAACATACTCAGTGACAGAGAAATAACACACACTGTCATTTCTTCCAATTTCTAGTCAAACTATGCATTCTACAAATCGCTGTCTTGATTTGACATTGCTTGTAGTTTGTTGAGTCTTCTCAGTCACTGCAAACCAGCAGTAACCATGCTCATGCAGTTAGGCTGCATATTTCTGGTATTACAGCTTTGCAAAGTAAGTGTAAAAACCACTGAACAAACTACATGGCAAAAGGCACTTGGACGCCGTGAGCTCGAAGAGTTTAGATCAGCAGATCAGCGAAATTGTGGTGAAACAAAACCACATGCAAGTGTTTAGAGACTGCACTCTAACACAATGCACACGCACCCAGAGAAGAGGGCCAGTTCACTGAAGCATTACAAATCAAAATGCAATCACTTTCTTGTGCCTAAAGTGCTCTATGAGGAACTGAAAGGTTAACGAGCAAGGTGGCTTTAATTGCTTTTTTCTAAATACCTGGCCCACAAACTAAACATAACTGCCTTTAAAAGCTCCATATTCCAAGATTTCTATAGTAAACATTTTCTGGTGGAATTTTCTATTTGCGGCACTGGACTATAAATAGGGATATAATATCTTTAATAGGTTGCAGACATCATCTTCTTCAAATATCCTGACTTTGCTAGAGGCTGTAATGACAGCAGTGAAATAGCTTAGATACCACTGGGAGCAATTTGTCAGTGCCGTGCACAGGGTGCAGTGTTTTCCTAGTGTAATTAGTGGTGAGTGCATGCTCACCATAACCTGGGAGTTACTGCAGTAATTCCAGGTTCAACCAGATTCCCAGTGACTAGTGGAGTGTGCATGTGCATGTGTTTGGATAATGCACCTTCTGGAAATTGTTCCTCTTAGTCCCTTGCAATTTATTTCACGTTTCCAACAGTCCTGAACTGGCAGTGTCAGCAACACGTTTTTGACATTACTGAACGCAGACAAGGATTATTTATGTCATTTTTCCCCTTCTCAGATTGAAAAGGTATAAAAATTGTGAAATATGTAGAAAGTCATAGGACAAAGAGAAAGTCTTAGAAAACTTGACATATACGGAAGGTGTGAAGATGAGAATTTTATGTTACTAGAGTTAACACCTTAGGAAACATTCCTCAGTTGCTCAAAAGAAACAACTTTTTTTTTTTTTGACATTATAAATTTCTTTCATAGGAATGGATGGCCCTACACAATTGTATGGTCTTCCAAAAATTAAGTTCAGCATTTCTTCCTGCTTTGGTGGCAAAATTGTTCGTTACATTTCACACCAAAATTCATGCTCTGTCTCGCCCAATTACAGCCAGTGCCACAAATCCAGTTACTTTCAAAAGTAATTACCACAGTATTAAGCCTGATCCAGATAAAACTTTTCTCTCCTCTCCTGGATGGACTCCAGTAGTCTTAAACAATGATTGCATCACGAGGGTACAGCTGCAGTTTTTGCCATCGTGAGGCACGTGCTCTCTGAGTGCACTCTGCTCACGTGTTCCACGCTATCCCACTGCTCACAGAACATCAGGGTCACGAGCTGTGAAAACAGCAAGATGCAGAATTTCACAGTGGCCGAGGGCACACACCAGCCCTTTCTTTCTCTTCCTTACTTTTTCCCTGCCAGGCGCTATGCTTGGTCCTACTTGTAGCTAAAAACTTCTTCTTTAAAATAAAAGAGTTTAGGAACATGCCAAAGGATTGCAAGCAAGCAATGAAAATCACAAAATGTGTTGATAAATTACTCCATTACCTGGATAGTCTTACCATTACAGAAGACTGATTTTTTCCAAGCTTTTGTTTCCTGCTGCTGGGTCTTATCTCTGCTTTTTTGGGTTAAATGACAGTTTGTCATACCATTTAAAAGTGTGGGGGTTTTTGTCTCCTCATTGGATTTTGACTCATTTAAAAATAGGGGAAACTACTTACTTGACTACTTCAGCAGGGGTAAGAAATTCTAGTTTCACATTATAGAAATTATTTTGTGCACTATGGTCATCCTGGTGTTCCCTTGATGCATATTATCTCTTTTTTGTACACATTTATGAGGAATAAAATGCTTTCATTGCATTTTGGGGAAAGCAAGCCTTTAAACAAAAAAAGCAAAAGACTTTGGCAAATTTGAGATGAATTCAGTGCTCAAACTAATTTGAAGCAAATAAACAAATGATGGGTCAGATTATTTCATGGATATAATCAAACAAAAAACATCATCTTACTCAAGATTCAGGAAAAGAACTAGACAGAAAATAAACTATTTGCTTGCTTATCACTTCCAATGCCTAAAGATCCCTACATAGCTGAGGCTCTTAGTTTCAGATATATACTTTATATTTTTACCCAGTAGAAGAAACTAAAGCTTGAACGAGGCAAATTATAGGATACCTGAACTCAGCAACTTTCACCTCAACATTAAGAATGATGAGGCCATGAGAGACAACAGTACACAATTTCTTTTCAACAGAATAATGATTTAAAAGCCTTTTCTCCAGCTGAAAGGGCAAACTTAGGCTATTGCAACATTAAGCAGCTGATGAATGACCTTGGTGTCACACTTGCTTTAGGGATTGATCATGTCCAATTAATTCCTAGAAGAAATCAATTGTTCTTACCTAGATCATTTACATTAATAAGAAAATATTAATGACTTCACTGCCTTTAAGTATTGGAAATAGGGGTTGCATTTATATTTCAGGCTCCTCGTCTTTAAAGAGGATTCATTATCTCCTCCTCTGACATCAAAACAAATAAATGCACATAATGTTTCCCAGTTATTCAGCATTAAAAACAAGTATTTATCTATGCATTTAATGATAATTGAATCATATAACAATTAGTCTTGCACTGTTGGCTATTTTTATGGGTGTAATATTTATTATACATGATAGAAAGCACATCATAATTTTCTTCCATTGCTGACTTTCCATGTTCCTGGAAATTATCCTTAGGAAAACATTCAAACTGAATCTTTGAGGTGGGATTTAAAACTCATGACGATTGCCAAAAACCTAAATAACGCTTTATCAGATGCTGGGATTAATCTCTTTGTGAGCTACACACTATGAATAGCCCAGGTCTGAGCATTCATCCTGGACTTTTTTCCCAAAGGGAGAAATATAATAGGAAGGTGCAGTTCAAGACAAAATACAGAACTTGATTGCTACATTTTCTGTTCAGTGCATACTGCTATCATTTCTGGTAAAATGTACTGGTTAGGTGTTACAGTAAATTGATCACATAATACTGTGGAATTTATCATGTAATAGCAAAGGAATTTAAGAGCTGCATACCTAATATTATTAATAAAATGGGTCTTTGGATAGAGATAGTTAGGGCATACAGTTTATATTACCTGATCCTATATTATGTTAAAGAACTGGTAAAATTAGAATTGCAAAGACAAAACAGCCTTTCAGTGGGATTTTCCAACTGGAAACTTCTCAGTGGGTAGCACAATGGTGGGTGTTTACTCCCTGCATCTCTTCTGCCTCTAGGAATGATCCACGAGCTTGGATTCTCCCCTTGGATCAGAAGTCCAAGCATATCTGTGCAGAGAGGCTCTGCTGCCACCCTCTGTGGTATCTGAGATGAATCAAAACACTGGCTGTAACTAAAATCCCAACCACTCTAAAGATTTAGGGACACAGACCTGTAGTGGTGAAAGGACTGACACAAGGAAAATCTATTAGCACATAATTAAATATGTAAAATAATATCAGTAACTTTAAGGCACTGGCACACAAGGAATTAAAGTGGTGTTGGCACAGGAATGACTTCAATGTTGAAGCAGTACCTACTTTTACCAGCTTAACATCTTTGTAGGCTGCCTTTGAAAAATGATCAAAGAGAATACACCTCAACTATGTGTTTATCTCTTGTCTAGTTCATTGCTACAGAGGTTTTTTTTCCCTGAAACTTTCGTTTAAAAATTACTTAGATAGGGGAGAACAAACATGTAGTTGTTTCCAGGTTGTCTACCATTTCTTAATCTGAAATTCAGTACAGCTACATGATTGATTGATAAAGAATGATGTGTTTGGTGAAAATAACATTTAATTCCTCATGAGACAGATACAATACTGAGAGTAAAGAGTTTGTGAGAAGGATTTACATTAATTATTACCTGATAAAAAGTTACTTTTCCAGACCACACTTGTGATTATTCAAATCTATTTTACACCAGGGCCGATATGATACTGTTCTTTAGGTCTCACCTCTGTGAGACTAGCCCCTATTTAAACAAGCAGTTTCCTACCCTGCATGCACATTTCTACAATTCACTACCTTAATACTCTTGCCTGTTAAACCATTGATCAGTGTGGTCATTTGGGCACACAGAGGCTGAGCACTTCAGAAGAGCAGCCAACATCAAATCAAAACTCTGATTTTCTTTCTTTTAATCACAACGTTCCCAGCGCCGATGCCGTCCCCAGCAGTAGCAAATCTACCCATCAAATCTCAGGGGTCTTCAAAAGGGAGCAGCTTTCTGCCTTTTCTCCTCACCATTTCCACTTGCATTTTATTTCTCTTTCTGCAACTCTGCCCATCAAACTAAATAAGCTTCTCAAGTTTATGATGCCCGCGCTACTGCTCTTTGCTGTGTTCTGAATGGCGACGACGTGGGGCCTTTGCTGGCACTCTGCAACGGGCCATTCATCAAAACTGCTCACAGGGAATAGAATTCAGCTTTAAATCTTCCTTTGGCCATACAACTTCACCTTAGCTTTCTAGTTAAACAGTATCTAAAAATGTTAGTGCCACGTGGTCAAAATATTTAGGTTGCCCTCACAACCTAAAAAATATTCTCTTACAACAACAAAAAATAATAAAATCACCCTTCACTGTCACTGAAGAACTAGAACATTAGACCCTTATTCACCCATTTGGGAGGGTGTTGGGGAAAAGAAACTTTGAATACAAAAAAAATATCAGGTCAATGCACTGTTGGACTACTTGACATTTTGATTGGACATTCTGAAATGTGTTTTTCAGTCACAATAAGGGTCAGACATTCACCTGAATGGTACCAATCTGCTAATATTTTTTTCCTAAATGAATGATTCATTCTACACCATTTATCTTTATTCTAATATCTGCATGCATACTGCAAATTACTAGACCTTAGAATTTGTTTTCTTCTGGATTCTGCTTAGTAGGGTTATCACAAGGTAACAGACACTTCACAAGAAATCAGATAAAAGGCAACTGAGTATCCAGACGTCTCTTAGTATGTCACTCGTGGAGTTACAGTTCTATTTGACAAGAGGTAAACTGTTTTCTCTTACTAGAAGAAAACAAAAAACTCAAATATAATAATTTAAAAAATAAAAATAAAAATAGTAGCAAAATGTATCTGTCTTAGCTATTAACTGGGCATATTCCTGATGCACTCCACAATCCTCAACAATCTTCTGAAACACAGGTTTCTTCAATCATCATTTAATAAATAGCAGAGATCTGTTTCCCTTTATTAGTAAAAAACCCAAAATAAATAAATAAATAAAATGAAGGTGGTCTGTCATTTATAATATCTTGCTTCCTGTGACAGTTGAGATTGTCAAGAGTTTGCAAATTTGGGCTGCAAACCTCAGCATGCAAATACAAGCTGCAAATACAGCAGCTCAGGGAGAGCGAGGAGGTTACAGACATCACACTTTTTCCTTTCCTGTTTACACTTTTATTAAAAACGGAGTTCCAAAAAAAAAAAAAAAAAAAAATTTAATTTTCATTCGCACAGCTACCTGGTGAATTCAACAAGCATGCTGAAATAATAGGGGATGTGGTCCGGCACATTTGTTCAATAAATGCCATATGGATTTTGGAATTTGGTAATCAGGGATCTGGCACCTCTTTATATAATGTATTTGAACACTTTTGTGAAATCGCTATAACCAGGTGCTTTTGTCTCACTGAGGTTAAACTACCTTTAACTATCCAGGTTTCCTATAAGGTCAGAATTGGAAATCAAGTATATATGGTCTATACTGGCCTGTGCCTTGCCTGCCCATCCCATTATTATTTCTTTACATTCCTAAATGTGGTTATGCCAGTTGATCCTGTAGCTGCACTTAGCAAATGAAAGGTGTAATACCGCATTGCTTGGAAAGAAGACATCTGTCTTCATGAATTGAAGTTTGTAACAGAAGGCTTATCAAAAAGCAAAACTTGAAATACTGCTTGAGACTCCCTACAAGCATCTAATTTATTCTAGAAAAGTTAAAAGCTGCTAAGAAACTTAATTCACAGTGAACGTTCTGAATATAATTAGAAAATACCTACCCTGACAAGCAAACCCAAATCTTAACTCTCACTGAAATTTGTCCCAGAGACGGGTACCTGGGAATAGTAAGTTTTAATAGTTGAGATAAATTATCCCTCACTAAGAGAGGGATTGCAAGCAGCTTCTACCCAACTTTTCCCATTAGATTTCCATGAAGAAGAAGGAGCACTGATCAGGTTTGGTTTGTGACTACAACATTTGTAAGGTTACTGCAATATTTGATAATCACCTCTCTGGGGAGGAGGGAACGACTTTGACTAGTATCTTTGGGTATATCATTCCTCAGGAACCTCTGATAGCAAAAAGTATTCTAACAGACGAAAAAACCTTATGCCTGTTAAAAGCGTTAAGAGCAAGCTCAAGTGCAGAGTTTCCACACCAAGTGCCAAAACTACATAACACAGGGAACTGTGGCTAGACAACACAAATTCAAGCTTCATGCTTTACACTTCTAAGCGGTTTTAAAACTGACAGATTTCAGACAGATTTTTAGACAGATTCAATACTCTTTTCGATACCACAGAAATACTGACTCAGTCTGGAGGTCCTCTGACATACCGGTGTCTTTTAAGACTGACCACAAGTTCTAGAAGGGGCTAAGACAGACCTAGACGACTGCCACAGCTGCAGCTTTTAGAGTATGTTCATCCACAGATCTCCATAACTTCATTGTCTCACTGACATGACACAGCAAGGAATCCAAAGAACACAGACATTTTTTTATAGGAGGTTAGTAGCATGTCCTTCTAAATACATAAAGTGTGCTACCCTTAAGTATCTCTTCTTTTTTCAGAAGCGAAGAATAAGAACTTACGTGTGTCTTTAATTATTTCCCCACAAGTTCAAGTAAGCATAACTTCTTTTCACAGATAAACAAAACTCATGCCCTTTTATTGTTTCCATTTCAAAGTAAGATCCTTCCCATTCTAGGCTGTCATACAGAAATGTCTGCCATAGTTATATACACCATGTCATAATTCAGACGATTACTTTAATTAGCTTCAATCCAGTTTATATATTTTAATATTTTTGTTTCCTTTTTTTAAGCTTATAAGCAGAAGTGAAGAACCTTTTAACCCTTCCTAGGGGGCTTTTGCAACAAAAGTAAGAGATGTCTCAAATTGATCTTGAAACTGTAAGATTATGATCTACAGGAACTCTGACAGGTTCTCCGCACAAAAGATTAATGAATACCTCTTTTTGCAGTAGTTCCATACATTTTCCTCATCTTCCTTAACTATTCTATCTTTACACTGCTCACTTTCTGTAATATTAGCTTACAGAACTAAATATACATGAACATGTTCCCTCTGCATTACAATATTCCTTTTAAATGACAGTGAAAAGACAGAAACTGATACAACATAAAATAACAAAGGGGAGGGAAATATTATACTACACATAAAATATAGTATAACATATAACATATTATACATATATATTGTTATATAACATTTTATATACAATGTGTTAGACACATAAGTATTACATACACAAAAAATACATACTATATACACATATAGTAAAGAAGTCTGTTGTTCACTCACTTCTGTGCATCACAAAATAATGAATCATTTAACAGACTACGGAAAAGGGAAGAAAACCACACAGAACACCCTACATTTTACTGCCATTTTCTTAGGAAATACTTGCGTATTGTCAAATAACACAGCAACTAATAAAACCCTCTAATTTTAGAACTCTTCAAGAAGCTTTCCAGTTGGCTTCCTCTGACTTTCTTCACTTAGACCCAGGGACTAAGTCATGTGCAGGAGCTATGAAAGCATGAGAGCGGCCACCAGAGCAGACAGCCCAACGAAGGCAACCACTACTAAATGAACCCTGAACCTGGGGGTTTCACATTTGAAACTCCACCCTCCCTCTGAGCTTTCAGTCACTCTCCAACATTTAGAGAAACGACTACCATGACCATTTCTGAGCTATAACATTTTCTAAAGAGAAAACTACTCCATACTCAAAACAGAAGTTATTTTCTTCATTTTATTAGGCAATTAATCAGCAAGTACTGAGAAGGAAGGCGTTTCCTGTGGTGACCAGACATGACAGGGCAATTACAAGAAAGTACCATGCCTCCCTGAAAGACTTCAGATGCAGTCAGAATCAGTGTGATCAGCAGTCACATGCTGGTTTTCAACCCAAAGTGAGGTATAGTTGCGTTGACTTTCATACCAAATAGGGTTAACCTGATTTGCTTGACTTTTTAAGTTTTCACGTTGCTCTTGTGTTGACGCATTAGGACCCTACTTCATTCCTCTATTTCCATCAGTAAGTCAGTCCACACACTTAGGCCACGGACTTCAAAGTCTCCATCTCGTGTCTTCAGGAGTTTCAGAACAGCTTGGGTCTGTTCTCTGAGCAGTGCAGATCCCCGACAGAGGCAGCTGAAGCGCTCCCTCAGCTCCTCCCAGGACAATTCAGCTTTCTCAAGGCAACTTTTAACCCACCGCCCCTGCAAGGGGTCATAGTGCAACTGGCTTCCCCAGCCGGACAAGAGGTCCAGATATGACCTGCTTAACCGGGAATAGTGACTCGCTAGGGAAGCCAGAAGGGAGCCTGGGAGGGAAAGGCAGAAGGCAGAGAATCGCTCCGGGTTCCCCAGCAGCCAGGAAAGCAGGAGCCCGGCAACGCATCCACCCCCTGCTGCACTCGCCCGCTCCCCGTCCGGGCCGCTCCCCTCCCGCCCGCCGTCTCCGTCCCG